>LR738551.1:380000-485000 GCA_902685375.1 Neostethus bicornis
TAAGAACCACCAGAGAGACTCTAAGAGACTCTAAGAACCACCAGAGAGACTCTAAGAACCACCAGAGGAGACTCGAAGAACCACCAGAGAGACTCTAAGAACCACAAGGGAGACTCTAAGAGACTCTAAGAACCACCAGAGAGACTCTAAGAGACTCTAAGAACCACCACAGAGACTCTAAGAGACTCTAAGAACCACCAGAGAGACTCTAAGAACCATCAGAGAGACTCTAAGAACCACCAGAGAGACTCTAAGAACCATCAGAGAGACTCTAAGAACCATCAGAGAGACTCTAAGAACCACCAGAGAGACTCTAAGAACCATCAGAGAGACTCTAAGAACCACCAGAGAGACTCTAAGAACCACCAGAGAGACTCTAAGAGACTCTAAGAACCACCAGAGAGACTCTAAGAACCACCAGAGAGACTCTAAGAACCATCAGAGAGACTCTAAGAACCACCAACGAGACTCTAAGAACCATCAGAGAGACTCTAAGAACCACCAGAGAGACTCTAAGAACCACCAGAGAGACTCTAAGAACCACCAGAGAGACTCTAAGAACCACCAGAGAGACTCTAAGAGACTCTAAGAACCATCAGAGAGACTCTAAGAACCACCAGAGAGACTCTAAGAACCATCAGAGAGACTCTAAGAACCACCAGACAGACTCTAAGAACCACCAGAGAGACTCTAAGAACCACCAGAGAGACTCTAAGAACCACCAGAGAGACTCTAAGAACCATCAGAGAGACTCTAAGAACCACCAGAGAGACTCTAAGAGACTCTAAGAACCACCAGAGAGACTCTAAGAGACTCTAAGAACCATCAGAGAGACTCTAAGAGACTCTAAGAACCACCAGAGAGACTCTAAGAGACTCGAAGAACCACCAGAGAGACTCTAAGAGACTCTAAGAACCACCAGAGAGACTCGAAGAACCACCAGAGAGACTCGAAGAACCACCAGAGAGACTCTAAGAGACTCTAAAAACCACCAGAGAGACTCTATGAACCACCAGAGAGACTCTAAGAACCATCAGAGAGACTCTAAGAACCATCAGAGAGACTCTAAGAACCACCAGAGAGACTCTAAGAACCACCAGAGAGACTCTAAGAACCACCAGAGAGACTCTAAGAACCATCAGAGAGACTCTAAGAACCACCAACGAGACTCTAAGAACCATCAGAGAGACTCTAAGAACCACCAGAGAGACTCTAAGAACCACCAGAGAGACTCTAAGAACCACCAGAGAGACTCTAAGAGACTCTAAGAACCACCAGAGAGACTCGAAGAACCACCAGAGAGACTCGAAGAACCACCAGAGAGACTCTAAGAGACTCTAAAAACCACCAGAGAGACTCTATGAACCACCAGAGAGACTCTAAGAACCATCAGAGAGACTCTAAGAACCACCAGAGAGACTCTAAGAGCCCTCTGCATGCATCTTCTGGTCGAACCCGTCCACGTCTCATGACTTTGTTCTTCGTATTTAAAGAGATTTTATTTTTCAGGAGGTTCTTCTCTTCCTTTTAGATCCTGCGGATCTGTACCAGGTACACTCCGGACCAGGACACCATGACCTTTTCTGATGGGCTGACCCTGAACCGGACTCAGATGCACAACGCTGGCTTCGGGCCGCTCACAGACCTGGTATTTACCTTTGCCAACCAACTGCTGCCCATCGAGATGGACGACACAGAGACGGGTCTCCTCAGCGCCATCTGTCTCATCTCTGGGGGTAGGCATGGTGTGTGTGTGTGTGTGTGTGTGATGAATCAGTTCTCTCTTTATTACTCTGATAAACCAGGAGTCACATCTCTGATGTTTACCCTCAGACTCACTCGGACTCATTTAGAATCTCTGACACGTTTCAGACTCTGGGATTTTCTGCAGCGCTGCAAATATTTCAGCATGTTGCATAATCCATCCAACATGCTGCAGCGCTGCATCACTACCACCTGCTGGACACAATCAGCTTTTTATTAACCATTTGTTTTTTAATGTTACAATAATTTAATAAATTAGTTATTAAATCACTTTTAATCCACAATATGAACATCTGTTCTCAGGATAAACAGATTCTTATCTGATCTTCTTTCAGCATTTACCCCCAGGGGTCGCTACAGCAAGTCAGGTTCTTCCATAAGGATTAGATAATCCTCTTGGGTTCATGTTCTCCTTCACTGCATCCCAGTGACGTGCAAAAAAGGTTCTTGGCCAGGGAGGCACAGGCTCCTCAAGAGTCAGATCTACAATTGGTTCGTTACGTCGTCTTCCGTTTATCCGAGGTCAGGTCGCAGGGGCAACAGCCTCAGACGGGAAACCCAGGCTTCTCTCACCCCGGCTGCATCCTCCAGCTCACCCGATCAGTCATTCCCCTGCCAGCTGTGAAAGTCTCTCCAGCGGGTCCGGGGTCTGCCTCCTGGTCTCCTTCCGGTGGGACGTGCCCGAAACACCTCACCAGCGAGCAGCTCAGGAGGAATCCTGACCAGATGCCCGAACCACACCATCTGGCTTCTCTTGACCTGGAGGAGGAGCGGCTCGACACCGAGCTCCTCCCGGATGGCAGAGCTCCTCACCCGATCTCTGAGTGAGAGCCCAGCCACCCTGCGGAGGAAGCTTATTTCGGCCGCTTGTTATTTACAATTGTAAGAACTGAAAACTACATCTTATTTCAGCATCCAACCAACCAGCTCCACCTCCCCTACCTCCTCTGAACACACGTCACTGCTGCATCCATGAACCTCCTCTTTGGTCTTCCTCTAGACCTCCTGCCAGGCAGTTTCTCTCCTCTGCACATGTCCAAACCATCTCAGTCTGACCTCTCTGACTTTAAAACCTCTAACATGTGCTGTTCCTCTGATCCTGTCCATCCTGGTCACTCCCAGAGAGATCCTCAGCATCTTCATATCTGCTTCCTGTCTTTCTCAGTGGCCGGTCTCACCAAGGTTTTGTTACCAAAGCTTCTTAAATGACCCTGATGATTAACAGGCTAACGAGGAGAGTCTTTACTC
This sequence comes from Neostethus bicornis, assembly GCA_902685375.1. NCBI lineage: Eukaryota > Metazoa > Chordata > Actinopteri > Atheriniformes > Phallostethidae > Neostethus > Neostethus bicornis. The sequence continues at coordinate 383,013 of LR738551.1, forward strand.
TCAGGAGAAACAGGAGGTCTGACTCACGCTATTTTTGTGGTTAACTTTTACAACCGGTTTTAATATCACAATCAAGACCCAGTCAGAGAAAGCCATGTGGAGCCACCACTCCTTCTCCATACCTACCTCCATGGCACGCACTTTCAACTGATTGAACACTTTAGTTGTAACACCTGACATCTCTTCCCCCCGCTGACTTTGCAGCCACGTGGATGTTCTCTTTGAAGACCAGCACGTCCTTTAAGTTGGGCGACAGCATTTGACTCTGTGCCGAACTTCTTTATTAAACCCAAATACAGTATATCCCCACTCAGGACTCTTCTCATCCATTATTCTCTGGAACACATTCAGAGCTTTCTCACAGCCTCCTTCATACACTTTCCACACCTTTTGTTTGCATTTCTGGTCGATGGGAAGCTTCATCCACTCGCTGTCATCTCACACGTTGTCTGGTCGCGGACTGGGCTTCCCCAAAGATTCTCAATGTGATCTCATATTGTCTATGAAACAATATGAAGCTAGCAACCAACCAAGAGAGCGGTAATGAGATGAAACTCTTTTATCACACCTGATACTTTCCTCCACCCGTTCCAGCCTGCCTGCACACGCTTCTTCACCTCTTTTCTCTTCATTGATCTTAGATACTTAAAATCTTCCACCTTCTTTATTTCTTCTCCCTGTAACCTCACTTTTCCATTTGGATCCCTCTCATTCACACACATGTACTCTGTTTTACTCTGACTAATCTTCATTCAAACCTCCTCCTCTCCAGCTCTTCCTCCATCTCTCCAGCTTTTCCTCCATCTCTCTAGCTTTTCCTCCATCTCTTCAGCTTTTCCTCCACCTCTCCAGCTTTTCCTCCATCTCTTCAGCTTTTCCTCCATCTCTCTAGCTTTTCCTCCACCTCTCCAGCTTTTCCTCCTCCTCTCCAGCTCTTCCTCCATCTCTTCAGCTTTTCCTCCACCTCTCCAGCTCTTCCTCCACCTCTCCAGCTTTTCCTCCACCTCTCCAGCTTTTCCTCCACCTCTTCGTTGTATCATCAGAATCTAATCAAATCCTATTTCTGCTTCATTTACAGCAGGAAACAATCTGATTGAAATCTGATCAAACCTGATTGGACTTTATTATCAATAATTTTGTTATTGAATCATTCGTTTTTCCTCATGGAGGTCAGACTAGTCTCTGCAGGTTGCTCTGATGGGGGTAACTGTAGGTCTGATGGGGTCTGTGTGTCTCAGACCGGCAGGACCTGGAGGAACCATCTAAGGTGGACCAGCTGCAGGAGCCTCTGCTGGAGGCTTTAAAGGTCTACGTGAGGAACCGTCGCCCCAGTAAACCCCACATGTTCCCCAAAACCCTCATGAAGATCACAGACCTGCGCAGCATCAGCGCTAAAGGTGGGCCACAACCACCAGGACCACCAGGACCACCAGCCCTAAGCTCACCACACTCACACCTCAACACAGACGGACAGAGTCCTCTTTCTTTTGAAACGGATTCCGTCACATTCGTTAGAGGCTCAGAATAAAATGAAAAATAAACAAATTATTGTAAATTTTAAAAAAACCTAAATAATTGGAATGAATCCCTTTTATTTTCTTACAAACACATACTGATGCATTTAAACCAGAAGGTGTCAAACTCTATTCTTGGAGGGCTGGTGTCCTGAAGGGTTTCCAGGTGTTCTTACATCAACACACCTGATCCAGGTCATCGAGTCAATGTGGGCAGTTTTATTGGCTGTTGATTTTACTTTATTGAACCAGGAACAGGATGAAAACCATCCCTCCAGGACCAGATCTAGACACCCCTGGTTTAAACAGTTTACCTGTCTGTCTGTGCTTGTCTGTGTCTGTGTGTCTGTCTGTGCTTGTCTGTGTGTCTGTCTGTGCTTGTCTGTGTCTGTGTGTCTGCCTGTGCTTGTCTGTGTGTCTGTCTGTGCTTGTCTGTGTGTCTGTCTGTGCTTCCGTCTGTCTCACTGAGTCTCGGTCTTGCAGGAGCAGAACGTGTCGTCTCTCTGAAGATGGAGATTCCGGGTTCAATGCCTCCGCTGATCCAGGAGATGCTGGAGAACTCAGAGGGTCAAGATGGAGGCAGCGCTTTGGGTGGGGGCAAAGATGGAGGCAGCACAATGAGTGGGGCAAAAGATGGAGGCAGCTCTTCGGGTGGGGCCAAAGACGGAGGCAGCACAATGAGTGGGGCAAAAGATGGAGGCAGTGCTTTGGGTGGGGCCAAAGAGAAAGCTGCAAAGTCACCGGAGCCCCCAGACTCTGCTGCAACGCCACCTAGTGAGCAGGCCTGAGAGGAACCTCGGAAACTCTCTGACATTCCTGCACATAAGATCAGCGGAAACAGGCTGAACCCGTATCTGCACCCCACCTCACCCTGCTTCAACCCCATCCCAGCCTCGCCCGATACCCCCATGAACTCTCCTGCCCCACAGTCCTTTGCTTGAGATCAAGTCAGCTGAAACTTCTCCTTTTTTCCTCCTGAACAGAAAGAAAAGAGGGGGTGTGGAGGGGCGGGGTCTCTCATCACTGTAAAATAGTTTTGGGGTCTTCAGTATCTCTGCATGACAGGAATCTCTTTCTCTCTCCATTGTACATACCATCATCCCCTTCGCTCTCCGTTTCGATGATGAATTTTGTGGTGCTTTTTTCATTGTCTTAAATATGTTGAGGTTTAAAACCTTGTGAATGTTCTGCACATAAACATCATAAAATAAGAGATTTTATATTTGGGGCGACGTTTAAAGCAGTTTTTCTCCAGTGAAGATGAAATAGGCGTCTCGGCATCTGTACGGAAGAAACACACTCACCAGAAACATCTCGTGCACGTCAGAGTTTTTACATCTGTTTAACATCTTATTTATTAAACGATGCACGCGACAAAATCTGAACGTAAACAGACACAAACGGAGTGACCGATAACGACGTGGGAGTGAATGGACTTAAACTCTTCACAAAATCAGAAGCTGTTAAAAAGTAAGACGTGGGTCAAAGACGTGAGGACAGTGAAATGAAGCATTTGAAGCAGTGAACACACATTAGGCCTGTCAGAGTAGGACCGTACATAAGAACTGATTCTTAATTAAGATAAATGAACCTTGTTAATCACCACGTTTGAATTCATTTTTAAACAGAAAGCCGTCGTTTACCACATATTGATCATTAATAACAACAATAATATTATTTAAAACATCGAGCTGGTATTTACTTGGACCGCCTCCAGTGACTGACATGGTTCCCAGTACTGTATTCATTCATTGATCTTCTGAACCGTCCATCCCCGACAGGGTTACAGGGGGTGGTTCAAGGCGAGGTCTGTCGTGGGGCCACACACACAGACTCACACACACTCTAACTCTGAGGGGCACACCCAGAGAACTCACACATACACAGGGTGAACATGCAAACTCCACACAGAAAATGTTCAAGCCTCATCCTACCCGAGACTTGAACCTCCGACCTTCTTGCTGTGAGGCCACTGCGCTCGGTACGGTCCGTATGCTGAACCCCTCTGTGTCGCCTGCAGTGGATTTCAGTTCTCAGCAGAAACAGACATGCTTTTATTGCCATGATCAATGAAGAGGATCAGAGACTGGGAACCTGCTGTGGTACTGGTGCAAAAAAATAAATAAATAATTCTAACAAAACTAAGAGAAAAAAAAAGTAGTGCGATGTCATAGAAATGGTATTTTCTAGACTCTGCAGTGGTCAGTCTTATCGGGTGGAAGCCTGGAGAAGCTACCAAAGTTCAGATCGAGCAGAATCCATTCATCCTGCACCATCAAACACCATCAAACACGTCGGCGCGTGTCACTGACACATCAGCGTGTGTCACTGACAGAGTTGCCGTGGTAACTGCCTCCCACTCTAGTAGTATAACCATGGCTGCACAGTGCTGACACCGGCTCATTAGAATATAACTCGAGGTGTGGTGGGAGCGGGATGGAGGTCAAGTTGTTTTACACCTGACATTTGTTGCTACAGGTGTGACCTACAAAGTTCAGGTTCATAAATCCTGACTTTGTACCAGTGAAACAAATGGTCCTTATAAATCAGACCCCGTCTTTTGTTAGCTGACCACAACCAGGTCTGGTCTCGTTCTGGTGAGTCTGTATCTCCTGCTGAAGCAGTGCATCATGGAAACAATCGTCTGTCCTCTTGCTCGCTTTGTTCTTCAGTTAGCCGTTAAAACCGCTTCCTGGACCCAGAAACTAGCCGGTAGCTCGTCTAAAACAGGATCAACAGTTTTATATTAAAGTTATCAAAACTATTCACTCACCTGTGCTGAGTTTACCTGGCCACTAGGTGGCGTGGTTCTCTGTAACCAGTGTGAAACAGATTTTTTTTGGATGGTTGAGTGAATAGTTTGAAGGAATGTGTGTAAATAATGAAGCACAATGAAACAGGAAGTTCCTTCTGCTGCTTTACGTGGTTTAAATGTTTACAATATTTACATAAAAATGGTCTGAACTTAAATTAATGAGCATAAAAAACATGCCGAGTGAAAAAAGTCTGTTTAAAATCATTAAGTTTCAGCTAAAAGCAATATTTAACTCATCATTTAAAGTATTTATATTTCATTTTGTTTAAACTTAAAAATGCATTAACATATTTCCTGAATTCCGACTTAAGAGAAAAAAAAGCCAAAATAATCCGCTTTTATTCTGAAAGTCTTTTTCTTCCGTTCCGTCACCTTCCGCTTGTTCCGGGGTCGGGTCGCGGGGGCAACAGCCTCAAACGGGCAGCCCAGGCCTCTCTCACCCTCTCCTGCAGGAAAAAGACCCTTTTCCTCTCACTTTTTTTTTTTTAATCACAATATTTATGGAGAAAAAAAAAGCTAAATTAATAGAAAACAAAATCATTTCCTGCGAATGTGTGAAGCAGGAGGCAGGGTGGTCCCACATGATGGGGTCTCACTGACTTTACGGTTTCTGGGTCCTGAACGGGAGGGTGTTTGAAACCTTCTGAAATCTCATGGACTCGTCTCGCTCTCCTGGTGAGAGACAGACAGCTGAAGAATGTCCACGCCCCCTTCCTGGACGCTGTGAATGTTGTACCCCTCCATCTGCTGTTTGGAAAAGATGCTTCGTTATTTTTTTGTGTTTGAAAACATTAAGAAAAATAAAAAAGAATGTTCTGAGTTTTAATGTTCGTGTTGATGTTTGATTAAAAAAAAAAATTTTTGTCCGCTCAGCGGTCCTACCGTTAAACGGGTCCCTCCGTTAAACGGGTCCCACCCCCTCCTACGGTCCTACCGTTTTCTCTTAGTGATTAACGAGGAATCGGAGGAACATTTTATTGTTTATTTCATGTTTAAAAATCTTAACATTTAAAAGGTTCTACACAGGCTTCTAAGTCTCTACAGACAAACACGGAACATGAGTGTAAAAAAACAATCAAAATAGTAAAACACCTACACAATCAATAAACAACACGTCCAATCAAAACGAACGAATGAAGGTGGAAATTTACAAAAACAAGGTCGAGGTACGAGGGATTCCTAATCAAACATGTCCTCCTCTTCTTCCTCCTCTTCATCCCGATCGTTGTCCGACTCGTGAAAATATTTCACTTGCTTACGGGCGCGGCCTGGCCGGGCCTCGCCTTTCTTCAGGGGGAGCGGCTCTTCATCGTCGTCGTCCAGTTCCACATCTGATGGAGGTTTCTGAGGTTTCTAAAAAAAAAAAAAAAAAAGTTTCACAAAACTTTTAAATTTACTTCAAACTCAGCAGCAGCCATTTTGTCCTGTCTGCATGTCTGCGTGTGTCTGTGTGTGTCCGTGTGTGTCTGCGTGTGTCCGTGTGTGTCTGCGTGTGTCCGTGTGTCTGCGTGTGTCCGTGTGTCTGCGTGTGTCCGTGTGTCTGCATGTGTCCGTGTGTCTGCGTGTGTTCGTGTGTCTGCGTGTGTCCGTGTGTCTGCGTGTGTCCGTGTGTCTGCATGTGTCCGTGTGTCTGCGTGTGTTCGTGTGTCTGCATGTGTCCGTGTGTCTGTGTGTGTCCGTGTGTGTCTGCGTGTGTCCGTGTGTGTCTGCGTGTGTCCGTGTGTCTGCGTGTGTCCGTGTGTCTGCGTGTGTCCGTGTGTCTGCATGTGTCCGTGTGTCTGCGTGTGTTCGTGTGTCTGCGTGTGTCCGTGTGTCTGCGTGTGTCCGTGTGTCTGCATGTGTCCGTGTGTCTGCGTGTGTTCGTGTGTCTGCATGTGTCCGTGTGTCTGTGTGTGTCCGTGTGTGTCTGCGTGTGTCCGTGTGTGTCTGCGTGTGTCCGTGTGTGTCTGCGTGTGTCCGTGTGTCTGCGTGTGTCCGTATGTGTCTGCGTGTGTCTCCGTGTGTGTGTGTGTGTGTGTGTGTGTCCGTACATGTCTACGTGTGTCCGCGTGTGTGTCCGTGTGTGTCTGCGTGTGTCTCCGTGTGTGTGTGTGTCCATGTGTGTCTGCGTGTGTGTGTGTGTCCGTGTGTGTCCCACAGAAATATTTTAAAAGGTGGTTTCACCTTGCCAACAGGTTTGGCTGCTTTCTTCATTGGACTGTATTCATCTTCTGATCCAGAGCCCTTCCTCTTCCTGCCACGCCCTTTTCCTGCAAAAAAACACACACACACCACTGTAACACAGCTGAATACACATGTTATCTACTGGTAGGGTAATCGTTACAGTGCAGAGACCATGCACTGGCAATTAAAACCTGTCACTGCGTGTACAAATACTACACATCCCAGAATGCTCTGGAACCAGTAATGACCTCTTGATTTGATTAAAGTTGTCTCCTCCTGCCGTTCAGAATCTAAGACCAGGTTCAGTCAAACCCTTTGTGCTGGATGTTTTATTCACTGATTTGTTTTGTAATATTTTATAAATTTATCTCATTTAACAAGAACTACTTTTATTTTATTATAATTTTCCATATGGTGACACACCTGGTAGTCTCTGAGTAACATGGATTCAACAAGAGGTGAGGAGTGGTAGGGTCAGGGGTTAGAGACACAGGGTTGTTTTCAGGTCGGGGTTTAAATGTATTGCAATTACTTAGAAAAAAAAAAGAGTTTACGCTTTTCTAAAGTGAGTGTAACAGTAACACACAATGTTGTGTAAGCTGCTGAGCAAGTGTCCAGCAGGTGTGTTACCTTTTAGGGGTGCAGCAGCCTTCTTGGAGCCGCTGTCTGAGTCTGAGTCCCAGATGGATTTATCTGGTTTCTTGGTTTTGGGGGCAGCTGGTTTCTTGGATTTTGAAGGTGCATCAGCAGGTTTTTTAGCAGCTGTAAAGAAACACACGCTTTAGTGAGAAACATGCTGCTCTCTGTTCCCTTCTACCGTCCTCTGCTGCTCTCAGTCATTACCTTTCTTAAATGGAGGTGGTTTTTCAAAGGGAGAGCTGCTGGAGATGGACGACTCCACTGCCTTTTCATTATCGCTGTCTGACTTAGAACCATCTGCAAAGGAAGAGGAAAAAACACTGATAACTATCCCTCTCTCTCTCTCCATCTCACACCTCCTCCATGACACTCACCAGAGTCACTCTTGTCAGAAAAAGCTGCTTTAGAGGAGAAGATGCTGCTTGCTTCTTTCTTTTTGGCAGGAGCTGTGGACCTTCAAGCAAACAGAAAGTCAGTGTAAGAACAATTAGCGCCAGCCGGTGGCCACATGGATACTTACATAGTTTTCTGTTTGGGTGGGTCCACCTTAAAGTCTTCGTCGTCCTCTTTGTCGTCGTCGTCATTCTTTGAGAATCCAAAGTCGTCTTTAAACGACGTGGGTGGAGAAGGGGCGGGGTCTCCGTTCTCCTCTGCTTCATCATCATCATCCTCATCTTCCTCTTCAGAGAAGTCAAACGTATATTTTGGTTTGGCAGCTGCAAGAGAGAAGCAGAAGAAAAAGAATGAGAATGCTGCTGCTGCCAGGACACTGCCGCCGTAAGGTTTACCATGCGTACCCGAACGCTGTGTGTGAACGTGTACCTGGTGTGTGTGTGTGAATGTACCTGATACAGTGTGAGAATGTGTACCTGGTGTGTGTGGGAATGTGTACCTGGTGTGTGTGGGAATGTGTACCTGGTGTGTGTGGGAATGTGTACCTGGTGTGTGTGGGAATGTGTACTTGGTGTGTGTGGGAACGTGTACCTGGTGTGTGTGGGAATGTGTACCTGGTGTGTGTGGGAAGGTGTACCTGGTGTGTGTGGGAATGTGTACTTGGTGTGTGTGGGAATGTGTACTTGGTGTGTGTGGGAATGTGTACCTGGTGTGTGTGGGAATGTGTACTTGGTGTGTGTGGGAATGTGTACTTGGTGTGTGTGGGAATGTGTACTTGGTGTGTGTGGGAATGTGTACCTGGTGTGTGTGGGAATGTGTACCTGGTGTGTGTGGGAATGTGTACTTGGTGTGTGTGGGAATGTGTACTTGGTGTGTGTGGGAATGTGTACTTGGTGTGTGTGGGAATGTGTACCTGGTGTGTGTGGGAATGTGTACCTGGTGTGTGTGGGAATGTGTACTTGGTGTGTGTGGGAATGTGTACTTGGTGTGTGTGGGAATGTGTACTTGGTGTGTGTGGGAATGTGTACTTGGTGTGTGTGGGAATGTGTACTTGGTGTGTGTGTGGGAATGTGTACCTGGTGTGTGTGGGAATGTGTACCTGGTGTGTGTGGGAATGTGTACCTGGTGTGTGTGGGAATGTGTACCTGGTGTGTGTGGGAATGTGTACCTGGTGTGTGTGGGAATGTGTACCTGGTGTGTGTGGGAATGTGTACTTGGTGTGTGTGGGAACGTGTACCTGGTGTGTGTGGGAATGTGTACCTGGTGTGTGTGGGAATGTGTACTTGGTGTGTGTGGGAATGTGTACTTGGTGTGTGTGGGAATGTGTACCTGGTGTGTGTGGGAATGTGTACTTGGTGTGTGTGGGAATGTGTACTTGGTGTGTGTGGGAATGTGTACTTGGTGTGTGTGGGAATGTGTACCTGGTGTGTGTGGGAATGTGTACCTGGTGTGTGTGGGAATGTGTACTTGGTGTGTGTGGGAATGTGTACTTGGTGTGTGTGGGAATGTGTACTTGGTGTGTGTGGGAATGTGTACCTGGTGTGTGTGGGAATGTGTACCTGGTGTGTGTGGGAATGTGTACTTGGTGTGTGTGGGAATGTGTACTTGGTGTGTGTGGGAATGTGTACTTGGTGTGTGTGGGAATGTGTACTTGGTGTGTGTGGGAATGTGTACTTGGTGTGTGTGTGGGAATGTGTACCTGGTGTGTGTGGCAATGCGTACCTGGTGTGTGTGGGAATGCGTACCTGGTGTGTGTGGGAATGCGTACCTGGTGTGTGTGGGAATGCGTTCCTGGTGTGTGTGTGTGTGTGTGTGAATGCGTTTCCTGGTGTGTGTGTGTGTGTGGGGGGGGGGGGGGGGGGCGGGGGGGGGGGGCGCCGGAATGCGTACCTGTGTGTGTGTGTGTGAATGCGTACGTGTGTGTGTGGGTGGGTGGGAGGGGGGGGTGCGTACCTGTGTGTGTGTGTGAATGCGTACCTGTGTGTGTGTGTGAATGCGTACCTGTGTGTGTGTGGGAATGCGTACCTGTGTGTGTGGGTGGGAGGGGGGATGCGTACCTGTGTGTGTGTGTGGGAATGCGTACGTGTGTGTGGGGGGCGGCGGGGGGAAATGCGTACGTGTGTCTGTGTGAATGCGTACCTGGTGTGTGTGTGAATGCGTACCTGGTGTGTGTGTGAATGCGTACCTGGTGTCTGTGTGAATGCGTACCTGGTGTGTGTGTGAATGCGTACCTGGTGTGTGTGTGAATGCGTACCTGGTGTGTGTGTGTGTGTATGCGTTCCTGGTGTGTGTGTGTGTGTACCTGATGCTCTCTGGGACTTGGTCTCTCTGGGAATGACTGGTTCATTGTTTTCAGCATCGCTGTCAGAATCAGACTCATCAGACCAGGGATTCCTCTTCTTTACTTTCTTGGCTGCTGTTCCTTTAGGCGTCGCTGATTTTCTGGCTCTGGGGGCTCCTGAAACAGGTAAAACCATCCTGATGTTCAGGTAAAACCATCCTGATGTTCAGGTAAAACCATCCTGATGTTCAGGTAAAACCATCCTGATGTTCAGGTAAAACCATCCTGATGTTCAGGTAAAACCATCCTGATGTTCAGGTAAAACCATCCTGATGTTCAGGTAAAACCATCCTGATGTTCAGGTAAAACCATCCTGATGTTCAGGTAAAACCATCCTGATGTTCAGGTAAAACCATCCTGATGTTCAGGTAAAACCATCCTGATGTTCAGGTAAAACCATCCTGATGTTCAGGTAAAACCATCCTGATGTTCAGGTAAAACCATCCTGATTTTGTGGTCTAATAAGTAAATCCAAACCTGGTTCTTTCTTTTCTTTTTTAACGCGGGGTGTTTTGGTCTTTGTTGCGGCGTTATCACCAGCTCCCATCTCCACACCGTCCTCATCAAACTCCATTTTCACCGGTGTGTCTGAGTCACTCTGGAAACCAAACCCCATAATTACCCCTGCTTGTCTATCCATTCATCACAAGTATTTTCAGACTGTGTTGCTTTGTTACCTTTTTCTTTTTGATCATTTTCTTCACAGCATCGGCTTTAATGGGTTGTGTTGGTGGGTCGACGCGGCGACCGAACGGTGACGGCATCGTCTCCTCCAGGTTAAGTTTCTTCACTTTGGGTTTGCCCACTTTTCCTTTCACCAGTTTGATGGCTTTGCCTAAACTCTGCTCCTCACGCTCCTGCGCCTCCAGCCTCTGAGAGAAAACCCTCCGTCACCATGGTTCAAACACCACCAGCTTGGTTTCTAAGACCAGATACAATTCCCAGTCTGGTCTCTAGGACCAAAGCAGGTTCCAAGTCTGGTGTCTAGGACCACAACCGACCATCTCAGACCCCCTGCACCGGGAAGGGGATCGAACCGGGTGACCCCCTGGCTACAGGACTCTACCCACTGAGCCATCTTTCTCCGTTTTTTGTTGTTGAAGTAAAAAAAAAAATATCTCAAAACAACCTAAAGGTGTCCCAGAATTGATCTTTGAGGAACACCGTTTCTGACAAGCACGTTCTATCATGCTCGTGCATTTCATCTTTGCATCCTGCAGGTTGTACACCCTACTGATGTGTTCCTTCAAGAGGTTTGTACAGTTCGATTTGCACCCGTCCATGTCTAAACGTGCACAGACTTACATCCAGCTCCTCGATGAAAACCGCCAGATCCTCCTTCCACAGATCCTCAGAGGACTTTTTCTGCAGGTTGTTCAGCTCGCTTTTCTGCGTGGACAGTTAGCATTACACAAGCAGCAGTGCTACAACTGACTTGCTAGAGGTGGTTAGTGGTGCGTACCTTCTGATCTCTCTGTTTCAGAAGTTCCTCCACCTTCTCTTTGGTGAGACACCAGAGAGGCATGTTCAAAATATAATTAAAATTTGGACCCGAGGAGGCTCCAGAATCCACCGAGCCATCACTATCGTTTCCCTCAGGGTCGTCGTCTTCGAGGGCCTGGCAGATGAAAATAACCACATGCTACATACTGCCATCTCTAATTAGACTGTGCGAATCATACCTTCTCCTGGGCCTTTGTCCATGCCACCACAGGGTCCGACTCATAGCCTTTCTGCACCAGCATACGTATAAGCTCCCGTTTTGATTTGTTTTCTGCAGAGAAACACAATATAAAACACGACTTTAATAACTTGAAAGGATTAAACAAAAAAAAATATTTTACAAACAATTTAGAATTTAAATGAAAGCTAAAAGAAAACTTCTGTTCATCAAAGCAAAATTTAATTTAAATAATCAGACACCCACTGAACAGAAGTAGAAACTTACTTCTCTGCTACGGTCTGGGTCTCTAACGGAATAAAAGTATGGATTTTAAAATCTACCGAATGCTAAAAAAAAAAAAAAAACTGAGAAAAAAAACCTTTGTTTTTACAAATTATTTTATGACATAAAATTAAATTTGTTAAATACTCTTTATAAAAAAAAAAAACATATTTTATGTTAATTATCTATTTTATTAAAATGTTTTCAAGTGTAATGTGTTTAATAATTAAATTGTAATGCATGACATTAATTCAGGATTAATAAAATTTTAAATTGTAATTTTCTATTGAAATATTTTTTGAAGATAATGAAACTTAAATGTGGTCAAAATATTGGAACAAATATGAAATGGTTTTGTATAAAAAATATTGAAAATTATTTCCAGATGAAAGTCGAAACGTCTCGACCAGAGAATATATTCTCCACAAAACACTTTGAAGTTTAGTCTACTTTGTTTTAAAAGTTTATTCAGTTTTAAAAAACTGAATGTTTTAAACATTTTTATACAATGTGATAATGTCTGTTTCTCCATGTTGATTATATGTGATCATGTTTCCATGTCGTACCAATCACCACTTTGCCATCAATCTTCTCCAAAACAAAACGAGCTTGATTGGATAGCTTAGCAGCATCGGCCCCCAGGCTGCCAAGCAACCAGTCTTTTCTCAGCTTATAGTAATGAAGCCGCAGCTCAAAGAATTCCTTCAGGATGTCCTGCACCGAGTCGTATCGCTTCAAACATCCCATGTGGTCAAACAGCACCTATAAGTGGGGTCACACAGAGGTCAGAAACCTACATGATCAGCATGTTTCAGAAGGAGGGGCGCGGCGTTACCATGGAGTTACAGGTCAGGCTGGACTGTAGCTTGAAGACTTTATGGAGACCGACAGACTCCGCCTGAGCTAGTTTTTCCTCAGACATGCGGACCAGAAACTTCACTGTAGAGTCTGTGTGGTACTCTTTGTAGTCGGCGATCAGGGCGGGGGTCTTATCGCTGCCCTGCAGCATGGGCTCCAACACTGACTCCTTATAAGCCTGCAAAGAAGAGGTGTAAAGGTCACACTGTGACATGTACCTTGTCAGGTGGGCGGGGTCTCACCTGGGTCCATGTCCGGACAGGCAGCTCTGTGATCTCGATGGTGTTTTTATCAAGGACAGACACTTCTCCGCTGACCAGGTACTGGTTCTGACCCACTTCATGGATCACTCCCTTGAAGTTTTTATAACTGGGAAGCTGTTACACACAGATACAAGTAAGACTTTAATTCATCATCATTTTTGTTCCCATGATTGCATCCTGGTATCCCTAAAATCACCTTATAAAATACTCTTATGTTAAAACTAAACCAACAATATGCTGCTAAAAATCAACTGAACAGCATGTTTGCAGATGTTTCTTCTGCACAAGTTAAAGTTCTTTAAATAGGAAGTGTAACTACAAACCAAAATAAAAAGATTTGTTTATTTTTCATGTAAAACAAGTTTGTCTTGCAAATATGCAGACAGTTCTGGAGTTTAAACTAAAAGGAGAATCCAGTTAGGGAACTAAAAGATGAACTTTTTTATGTCAGCTTCATGCTGGATGCTGGAAACCCACAAGGAGGTTTCCAAACTATTGTCTACAATCTGTGTCATTAACACAACGTACATTTAAACTTTCATGTAACAGGAATGTTAAGTCAGGACAGCAATAACAACAAATTTAATCAGAATAATAACTTATTACTCCATCACTCACAACTAGAATAAAATAAAAGGTTCTCTTTACTATTTATCAACGTGCTAGCCTGTAGCATCAAAGCTAACGTGTTCTAGGACTAAAACCATTGAAAACAACTATTGATGAACCAACAGTTCTGCTGGTTTCCATGGTGATATCTAGTTGTAGATAAGTAAAATAAGTTGTTACCATGGGCAAGGGGTCCTGGTGGTTCAACAACCTGTTGATGTTGTTGACTATTTCTCTAGGGTCATAGTTGGGAATCTTGCACGCCCAGCCCGTCCCGATGCCCTCAGCGCCATTCACTAGCACCATGGGGATGATGGGAATGTACCATTCTGGCTCCACCTTTTGGTTGTCATCAAACATAAACTTTAGCAGGTTGGAGTCCACCGCTGGGAAGAGGAGCTTGGCAAGGGGGCTGAAAAAAAAAAGGCACATCCTTAGATTTGTGGAGTCCAGCCTGCCGGTAAGGTGGGAGGGGGTGTTTACCTCAGCATAGTAAAAATGTAACGGGGACTGGCAGCATCTTTGCCTCCATTGATGCGAGTACCAAACTGACCCAGAGGCTGCAGGATGTTCACATTGTTGCTGCCCACAAAGTTCTGAGCCAAGTTCACGATGGTCATCATAAGAGCTTGCTGCAGCACAGGAAGTCAGATTAAGACAAACAGGAAGTCAGATTGAGGCAAAGATGTAGAATCATAAAATGAATAGATGAATGACCTCTCCATGGTGATAGGCAGACATCTCTGCCACAGAACCGGCCAGCTGAGCAACTTTCACTTCTCTCTTGTCGTTCCTTTTTAGACAGGTGAAGAGGACTTTCCTCTGGCCGGGTTTTAGGCCTGGGGTGGGAACAACATGTTAGCAACCGAATAGTCAGGACAAGATCTTTTTCAGAAAAGAATGTGGTCCATACCATCTACCAGAGATGGGATGGATCGCTCATTGTCGGAGTTTGAGAAGAGAATCAGTTCTTTATTGATGAAGTCATTGTAGGAGAGGAGCCTGGCCTGAGTTCCATACAGGTATTGCTGAAACAAACACAGATAGTATTGACCAAATTTTGAAACAGTGCAGTTCTTCTGAAAATCAAAGTGAGCTGTGAAGAACATCCTGGGTGGGGATGGGTATCGATACCATCTTATTGATACCAGTACTCTTATCGATACCGCTTATCAATCAGGTATCTTATCAAAAATTTTTTAGTGTAAAAAACAAGTAGAGGAAGAAAAACAAACTATATGGATGCAACCAAACCTCTTCTTTTAAAAAAAAAAAAAAAAGATCATTATGATCAAATTTATATAAGATGCCTAAAAAAAACCTTGGAATTTCTGTACAGTCTTGTATTTTAAATTGTTTTACAATGTTTGTTTTACACGTCAGTAATTAAGAAAAATAATGAGACAATAAAAACTTTTATCTTGTAACATTTGTTTTTACATCCTGATTCCTGGATTCATTTTTATTCAAATTCTATGTACTTTATTTTGATAAAAACAACATTTTTATTAGGTGTATGCATTCACAACACACACTTGATGATTCAACGGCGCTGGTCTCATGAAACCACTTCGGATCATCAATGAAAGCCATCAGATGCCGGTTTTTTAAGCGCTAGATCTGAAATTTAGAATGCAGGTCTAAAATTTTTCACACTAGATTTGAAATTGAATGCGCTTAATGTAACATCTTAAACTCTTGTTTAAGAGCGTTTGTTGGCCCTAATGACTTTCCATAATTTTTCTACGTGACTTCTCTGCCATTCTCTAGTAACACACATTAGTTTCAGTGCCGTAGAGATGGAGACTTTGTCGTCTTTCAGAGACAAATGGAAAAAAAAGTGGTGCGCTACATGTTTACTCTCTTGCTCCGCCTCTTTACCGATACCGTTAAGAATCCAGATAAGACTAAAAGTTTTCGATCCAGTAAAAAATGCTAATGCCAAACGGTATTGGTATGCCATCCCTAGTCCTGGATGCAGTTTTGGTAACAATGATTAGAATAGAGTAAATCTCTTTCAAATCAAATCTCTTAAATATTCCTTCTCACCACAATCTCACTCTTTTCATTCACAAACATTTTCTGTGTCTCACTGCAGCTATCGCTTCTCCCCAGATTTCCAATGCAGTCCCACCTCCTCTGTCACACCTCGGTATTGTCTTACAGTCCTCATACATGTCCCGCACCGCTCCAACATACTTTTTTGTCACTCCAGACATCCTCATGTACAAAGTAATACCAAACTATTTCTCTGGTCACCCTGTCAGAAACTTTCTCCCTCCGACCTTCTTTGTACTTCTCTGGAGTCCCCCTCTGATCTCCATCAGGGTTTTCGAGGCAAATCCTACATCTGTAGAAGTATCAACTTTCCACAACGCCATTTTCCTCTATATCCTCTTCAATGATCTCATCACTTCTGACTAATCTTTCCTACTTTCCACATCAGGAGCCTCTTCTCTCATTTTCTTCTCCTGTCGGAACACGTCATTCCATTCTTTAATCAGTCTAAGCGGCTGCAGGTCCTGAACATCTTTTTTTGTCTTGCCAACTAGAATTTATTTTCAAAATGTTGAATTTATTCACTAAACATTTTTTCTGAGGTGTTGAAACTCACATTAATAAAAAAGTGTTGGCATGTACATACCTCTGGCAGACCATGCATCCTCCTCTGACGTCTGTCCTCCATAAAGTTTGTCAGCCATTCCTTCCTGTCATCAGTTTTCTTCTTACTGAATGCCTGAGAAATTCAATGAAAGGGTATGTAAACGATAGCGTCAGGTTTAAGTTGCATTCTTTACGTTTCCCAATTTCTAATAAAAATGAAAAAAAGATCTTTGCATGGGCTCTAACTGATTCATGTTCTCTTTTATTATCACTGTATAAATTGGAAGCCCAGAACATGCACCCACGTCAAAGTTTGTCATTGTTCACAGACAACAGATTGATCTCCATCTCGGTCCCGTTAGTTTGGCCGCCTCCTCCACAGCGTCTTACTCCAAAGATCATTCTAATCTTTGGAGCAAGCCTCTGGACTGGATTTATTTACAGGGATAAGTATGGTGCACTGAGCTAATAAATAAAAAGGCCTTTCTGCATCTTCTTACCAGTGTGATGGCAGCATCGTCCTCAGCCCCGCCGTATTTAAAGGTGATCCGGTGCCGCTCCATGTCTGCAAAGTAATCTTTGGCTTCTTTGCTTGTACTGGTACCCAAACCTGACATAAAAATAAAAATTGCACCAGATGATGATGAAATAAGTAATATTTTCTAGAAAAATTGCTGAGTTTTTTTAAGCAAACCTTTGTAATACTTTATATGCCATGTTTTAAAGTTTTCTGTCTGCTTCTTCCACTCTTCAAACTCTGGCAGACTGTAGAACGCCAGCTCCTGCTTATTCTTGGTCGCCTGCAAAGTACATTTTATAATACAGCATATACTTTATAATCACTGATCATCTTTTTCTCTTGCCATCTTATCTGCTTGCTTACCTTAACAATAGGGGTGATAAACTGTTCCAGGAAAGTGTGTTTCAGCAGGGATGGCCAGTTATGGTGAAAGAAGTTGATGAGCAGACCTTTAATGTGAGATCCGTCCTGATCCTGAAGCAATGGAGGATGTTGAAGGAGAAAAACAACGGGAGCATCATGGTGCAGTGAGGACACTCACCTGATCAGTCATGATCATGATTTTCCCGTAGCGAAGTGTTCGCAGCGACTCGGCGTCATCGTAACTCTTTTTATACTGAAGACCAACAATCTTGATGATGTTGTTAATCTCTGCGTTTTCCATAATCTGCAAAGAGAAGAAAAGTCTGACGTCTCTGGTGAAGGAATTAGTTCAAACGCTTTCAGAAAAACGCTCTGCAGGCAAAAATAAGGTGAAGGTACAAATAACCACGTGAAAGAAGCGACCATCGAGAGAGGGAAGGATGCCTCGAAGGATCCTGCTAAACCACAAAGGAAATAGCTGTCGTGGCAGCCTGCTGCGGTGTAATGCAGCGCACAAATTTCCCCGTTGAGGGATGAATAAAGTCTGGGTTGCATTTTTGCCAGCAGAAACCTATTTCTGACAAGACGGTGGCCTAAGCTGGCAGAAATTCGATTTGTGACAGTTTCCGCCGGCATAAACTGTCTTAAACGTCTGACGAGGTGTCAGAAACCAAAGACGTACATTCAAGTTCTAGTCTAATTGTGTTCCATAGAACAATGAAACATTTACATACTGTAGGCCTGAATACAGATCAAATTTAGAATTATATTTCTGGCAGAATAAAGAATTTTGAAATTGGGCCTTTTTTGTGATAACTTTATGAATTGCTGATAAATTATAACCACAATCTGTACATAGAGACCAGCTACAAGCACATTGATAATCCTGTGGTATTCAGTTGGATGTGAAATGAATATGTTTAAAATTCACTGAGCCGAGAAGAAGATATTTTAAACTTCAGTTTATTCATATTTATATTACTGGATCCAACAACTTAAAACCATGCAACCCTGAATAAAGTATATTTCTCATTTCTTCTAAGAATGATAGCTGTCCTTTACCTGCTTATGGGTTGCTTCTCTGACATTAAGTATTTTTCCTCTGAGAGGAAAAACTCCATATCGATCCCGGCCAATGATGCCCAGTCCAGAGACGGCCAGAGACTTTGCAGAGTCTCCCTCAGTTAGGATTAGAGTGCATTCCGATGAGTATTTTCCACCTGAAATAAACACACACTGAGAATCAGACACACACACGCACACCAATACATCCCTGGTGGTGGCGCTAACGCACCGGCATCATTTGCATCGTCCAGTTTAGGGATTCCTTTAATCTTGCTGTGTTTCACTGAGGAGCATTTTTTATTCAGCTGAGTCTGAGCTTTAAACTTCACCCAGTTCAGGATGCTCTCGACAATCCCACAGTTAGTGGCCTGCAGGAGAAACAGAGGACATGTTAATCTGTGTGTGTGAGCTGCCACAGTTAGTGGCCTGTAGGAGACATGGTTAGCTGTGTGTGTGTGTGTGTGTGTGTGTGTGTGTGCGCATATCCTCACAGCTCTGACAAACTTGTCTGACAGAAGGCACTTTGAACCGAAGCTTTTAGTCTGAAGGGTCATGTTCTCTTTAGTCTGAGAATCAAACGTTGGGTTTTCGATCAGAGCGTTAACGAAAACCCATATGTGATTCTTCACCTGGTCAACAGAAAACATCACATGTCAATACACCTGATATAAAACAAAAAATGTATAAAAAAAGACAAATTGGTTTCACTATTCACAGAAGAAGAAAGAAATGAGGATAATCTAATAAAGGTAAAATAAAAAATAGACTAAAATGAAAATATGTAAAAAGTAAAAACACAAAAGAAGGCGGTGGAAAGAATTCCACTAAATAAATACAAAAGTGCAATCTGTAATCATAAAAGTAAAAAAAAAATTACATAAAAAAAATTAAAAATACAAAAACTGGAATATAAAACAAAAGTAAATAAAAAAATTAATTAAGAAGAAAAATAAAAATTAGTGTAAAAACAAACGTTTATGTAACATTTCTTTCTTCACATTCAGGCTCCGAACAAATAAGGATATTAAAAAAAACTACGAGAAACTATTTAAATATTTGGAAAAAAAAAAAACCACATATTTAAAAAAAAAAAATCTAAATGAATTTTTTAACTGAAATAAAAATAAAGAGTGTATGTACCTGGAAAGGTTTGACCGACACGCCCGCTTTGTTCTTCTTTTTCACCACTTCAATCAGTTTGGAAACGATCTGGTCCACTACATAGTCGATGTGTCGGCCACCCTGGAACGCAGTAGCTCATTGGTTAGAGGGCGGCTTTGCCGTGGTAACAGTGCGTCATACGTACCTTGGTGGTGGCAATGCTGTTACAGAAGCTGATCTGCTGGAAACCTTTCTCACTCATGGTGAGGCAAACTTCCCAACGATCATTCACCGTTTCATTCACCACCTTCAGAGGGACGCCCGTCTCATCCAGCTTATCCTTCACATACAGGTCTACGTAGCTTCTGAAGCCGTGCACCTACACCACACAGGCAAGTTTAGACAGGTGTGAACACGTGCAGAGACAGGTGTGAACACGTGCAGAGACAGGTGTGAACACGTGCAGAGACAGGTGTGAACACGTGCAGAGACAGGTGTGAACACGTGCAGAGACAGGTGTGAACACGTGCACAGACAGGTGTGAACACGTGCACAGACAGGTGTGAACACGTGCACAGACAGGTGTGAACACGTGCACAGACAGGTGTGAACACGTGCAGAGACAGGTGTGAACACGTGCAGAGACAGGTGTGAACACGTGCAGAGACAGGTGTGAACACGTGCACAGACAGGTGTGAACACGTGCACAGACAGGTGTGAACACGTGCACAGACAGGTGTGAACACGTGCACAGACAGGTGTGAACACGTGCAGAGACAGGTGTGAACACGTGCAGAGACAGGTGTGAACAAGTGCAGAGACAGGTGTGAACACGTGCAGAGACAGGTGTGAACAAGTGCAGAGACAGGTGTGAACACGTGCAGAGACAGGTGTGAACACGTGCAGAGACAGGTGTGAACACGTGCAGAGACAGGTGTGAACACGTGCAGAGACAGGTGTGAACAAGTGCAGAGACAGGTGTGAACACGTGCAGAGACAGGTGTGAACACGTGCAGAGACAGGTGTGAACACGTGCAGAGACAGGTGTGAACGCGAACACGTGCAGAGACAGGTGTGAACACGTGCAGAGACAGGTGTGAACACGTGCAGAGACAGGTGTGAACGCGAACACGTGCAGAGACAGGTGTGAACACGTGCAGAGTGTTTAGAAAGGGTGTCCATGTTAAGAGGTGTACTTACAGGTAATTTTTTGCCGTTCAGTGTAACTTTGACCCCTTTGCAGGCACCGGCTACATCATACGCTCTGCGGGTCAGCAGGGCCACGATGTCCCGGTCCAGTTTTTCCATCTTAAACTTGGACAGGTCCGGCTGGAACGTCACGCAGGTGAAGTCTTCCCCATCAAAGAACTTTATCTTGGGCTCGGTGGTCTTAGACATATTGTTTTGCCACGTCTGAGAATGACACGCAAAAATATCCCGATGTGTAGTTACTGTCAATACTGTTTTACTAAAAAGAAACAGTATGGAAGACAGTTTTAAGGTGGTATAGGATGATAGAAGACAGTTTTAAGGTGGTATAGGATGGTAGAAGACAGTTTTAAGGTGGTATAGGATGGTAGAAGACAGTTTTAAGGTGGTATAGGATGATAGAAGACAGTTTTAAGGTGGTATAGGATGATAGAAGACAGTTTTAAGGTGGTATAGGATGATAGAAGACAGTTTTAAGGTGGTATAGGATGATAGAAGACAGTTTTAAGGTGGTACAGGATGGTAGAAGATAGTTTTAAGGTGGTATAGGATGGTAGAGGACAGTTTTAAGGTGTTATAAGATGATAGAAGACAGTTTTAAGGTGGTACAGGATGGTAGAAGATAGTTTTAAGGTGGTATAGGATGGTAGAAGATAGTTTTAAGGTGGTATAGGATGATAGAAGACAGTTTTAAGGTGGTACAGGATGGTAGAAGATAGTTTTAAGGTGGTATAGGATGGTAGAGGACAGTTTTAAGGTGTTATAAGATGATAGAAGACAGTTTTAAGGTGGTACAGGATGGTAGAAGATAGTTTTAAGGTGGTATAGGATGGTAGAAGATAGTTTTAAGGTGGTATAGGATGGTAGAGGACAGTTTTAAGGTGTTATAAGATGATAGAAGACAGTTTTAAGGTGGTACAGGATGGTAGAAGATAGTTTTAAGGTGGTATAGGATGGTAGAGGACAGTTTTAAGGTGTTATAAGATGATAGAAGACAGTTTTAAGGTGGTATAGGATGATAGAAGACAGTTTTAAGGTGGTATAGGATGATAGAAGACAGTTTTAAGGTGGTATAGGATGATGGAAGACAGTTTTAAGGTGGTATAGGATGATAGAAGACAGTTTTAAGGTGTTATAAGATGATAGAAGACAGTTTTAAGGTGGTATAGGATGATAGAAGACAGTTTTAAGGTGGTATAGAATGGTATTAGAAAGGTCACACCAGTGTAGTGTTCCCCTCCTAAAATTAAATTTTTAGATTCAAACATTTGGTCGTGCTCCAATGTTCGAGGCTGGCACACAGTAACAAATAATACTTTCAGTCCAGCCCACAGGTAAGCAGCTGTTATTTGGTCCTCACTGAACAGGATGGCTACACATGACTTTATAACATCACATTAACAGGCAAAATACTGGATGAGTAAAAACTCAGAAGCAGGTTCACACATGATCCTCCATGATCAGGATCATTGCTGCTGCTTTAACTGCAAAAAAAACAAACAAACTGAACAATATCATAAGGGAGCTGAAAACAGCCAATCACAACCTAGTTTGTTTAGGAACTCACCGCAGTCTTGATTACAGCATTTGCGCACATTGTAAGGTGACAAAAAAACTGCTCTTTATTACAGTCTGAATGCTGTGACATAAAAAAGTTTTCCATGCCTTTTTAAACTGAACATTTTATATAATTTCAGTAAAAAAAATGTGTTTGCATATTTATAAAAAAAAAAAAAAGTGGTTTGCCCTTTTTATTTTGGTGAGGAAAAGCACACCAGCGTGTTTAACCCTGGGTGGTGACAACACATGCACACTTTCACTAGTTATGTGCACCCGTGGTTATTATCACCATTTAACCTAGAAGACCTTGCGTTCTGCTGAAACTGGTTAAGACATCCCCCATGAACCTAAAATCAATCCCGTGATGGAAATACACCACGTCTTACCTCCGCTGAGGCTGCATCTCACAACCTATAAGAACAGCCACGTAGTAAAGATCCAAATGTTTATAGAAAACTAGAGTTTTCTATAAATAAACTGGGAAAGTTTTATTTTACACCAGCTGAGATATAAATCACTGCTGACGACGAGAGGGATTCTTACCTGTTTGAAACTGTGTCTGAACTCCTTGCAAGCCGTTTCCACGGTGAACTTGGTGCTGAAGATGTTGCAGAGTTTAGCACCATAGCCGTTTCTACCACCTGAAAACCACATGGGTTACACATGTATAATGTATGCATGCATTACTGACGGACTCTAAGGGCCTTCTCTGCTGGTATAAATAATCATTATTCATTAATTAAATTCTTTAATTAAATTCAGTTTTCTTTCACAGCTTTTCTAAAGGTTTAGCCGCTTACAGAAATGTTTTTTTCTCATTAAAGCTTTTATTTACCCCATTTCAACCATCATCTGCTGCCGAGTGAAAACACACTACGCAATCTGCAGGACCTCCAACTCTAAATAATTGTTCATGAAACGTTTACTCCAAACAAAATCTGTCTGTGATGCGGAATCTACTGTATTTATACTGAGTAACTGTGTAATAAGAGTTTTTTAAAATAATAAATATACAGACAGCCTGCGTACGAAATACTCAGCCCATCACTTTGCAAATTAAATGAATACAGTCAAACTTTTGGTCTTACCGGTGACTTTCTTCTCTTCATCATCATAGTTACTGGATGTGAGCAGCTGGCCAAAAATGAGAGCTGGAACGTACATCTTCTCATCTTTATGTTCTACCACAGGAATTCCTTTACCATTGTTCCAGATGGTGATGGTGTTAGATTCCCTGCGAGGCAAACAGAATTTGCAGTGGCTTCCTCCAGTGGAGACAGATGGAACATAGCTGTACTTACGGGTCGATGGTCACCTTGATGGCGCTCATATTCTTGTCTCTCTGTTTGTTGTCTGCTGCATTGACTGTAACCAGAGTTAGAAAATAGCAATGAAAGATTTTATCCATCATTTGTAAAACTTACTGCATAATAACCAAACTATCAAAGTTATATAATTAGTGAAACATCTTTCCCTCTCTCCTGAGGTTAAATACATCTTTTACTACTTTTTCTTGCAATGAAATAATCTTAGAAACTACGTGCAGATTTTAATTTTTCATCCTCTGAACAAAGAGGCGGTGAGACGGCTATAAGCTACACTATTATTCACCTCCGGACAGTTTATTTCGCTTATGTTACGTTAACCATTGTCTCTTTCTTTTGTTACCATGCTGTGGACCAGATCAAAGATCTGTTAATATGACAACAGGCACAAACAAATCTCCAGTCATTGCTTGTCTGAGAAAAAACTATGATTTAAACGGTACATAAAAAATGTAAAAACATACCGTGAGGTCAGTAAGTATTTGAACACCCTGTGATTTTGAAAGTTCTTCCACTTAGAAATAATGAATTGGTCTGAAATTTTCATCTTAGGTGCACGTCCACTGTGAGCAACATAATCTAAAAAAAAAATCTGGAAATCACACTGTATAATGTTTAAAATTGATCTAGAGATGATCCGTGTGGAAGAGTGGGCCGAAATTCCTCCTGTAGTGTGTGCAAACCTTGGGAAAAACGACAGGAAACAATTGACCTATAGAATTGCCAACCAAGGCTGCTGTACCAAATACTAACATTGATTTTCTCAGGTGTTCAAATACTTATTTGTAGCGATAACATACAAATAAATTATTTTAAAAATTATACAATGTGATTTCCAGATTTTTTTTTCAGATTATGTCTCTCATAGTGAACGTGCACCTAAGATGAAAAGTTCAGACCAATCCATGATGTCTCAGTGGGAGAACTTTCAAAATCACAGGGTTCTCGGATCCCTATTGACCTCACTGTATATTAAATCTAATATTTATTTTTCTCTCTTAAATTACTATGGAAGAAGCAGGATGATGAGGAGTCCAATTTCTGAAATAAATGGACCTTGCAACCACCCGTTCCGACATCTTCCGCTTAACTAGGGCCGGGTCCGATGGGAAGCCCAGGCTTCTCTCACCCCAGCTGCATCCTCCAGCTCACCTGGGAGAATCCCGAGATGTTTCCTGTCCAGCTAAGAGACATGGTCTCTTCAGCGGGTACGAGGCCTGCCGCTGGATCTCCTCCCAATGGGACGTGCCCGAGACACCTCAGCAACAAGGCTTTTCTCAACCCAGAGGAACAGCTCTCCTTTGAGCTCCTCCCTCTATCACTGAGTGAGAGCTCAGCCACCCTGCAGAGGAAGCTCATTTTGGCCACTTGAATCCGTGATCTCGTTCTTTGGTCAACACCCACACTGGTTACCATGGTGAGGGTAACCACCATGACTGGCCTGTCTCCTACAGGCCACTCTGGATTTATCAGACCGACTGATCCATCCAGAGCTTTGGATGACGGCTTAGTTCTTTCTTCCCCATGAAAGATCGATGCAGCATTCTGATCGTTGCTGACGCCGCACCAATCCATCTATCCATCTCCCGCTCCATCTTTCCCCCACTGTGAATAGGACTCTGAGATACTTAAACTCCTCCACTTGGAGCAAGACCCTGACCTGCAGGGGGCCTGGGAAAGGGTCAACTTTCCCGGGCGAGGACCATGGTCTCTGATTTGGAGATATTCCCATCCAGAGCGCTTTATACTCAGCAGCAAATCGGTCCAGTGAGAGTCATTAAGAGCCAGAAACCGCCCATTAATTTTAGTAGTGGACACCTTGTCTGACATTTTCCCTTACACAACTGCTGCTTAGTATCAGAATTAAAGAAAAATACATTTAAAAATGCTAAATTAAATGTAAAAAATATTTTGTTTAAAATTGTAGTAGTAAGGGTATTGGCAAGTAACCAAGTAAAAGTACTCGTATATCTGTTTAGAAAGAGTGACGTATTGGTGCTATGATGTTTACCTAAACCAGTTACAAGCAAATCAGTTACAATGTCATAGTAACAGAACATTCATATTAATACAGATTTGATCAGAATTATCAGTTAGTTTAGGCTCATTATCAGATTTGAGAATGCAGCAGAAAAATTACCCGTGAAACCCAGTGTGATACAGAAAATTATTAGTATATGTATTGTGATGCTCCATCAGAAAAGAATCAATAAAATCCAGAATTAAACCACGGCTGGGTGTCTCACAGAACATTTTGGTTTCACTCACCCAGAATTTCGTCAAAAATTTTATAGAGTCCAGGAACGTAAGTGATTTCCCTCTGGTTCATTCCAACGTCTTCATCAAAGACCCACATGGGCTGCAGGGGGCAGAAACCAGGGTAAATGGACTGGCATCACACTTTAAATCAAACAGATGGGGGTGATTCCTACCTGAGTGACCGGCTCCACAGATCCGATGTAGGTGTCTGGACGCAGCAGGATGTGCTCTAGTGGGGTTTTCTTCTGGTAAACACGTTCTACTGTCAACTTGGAGCCCCCCTTCTCCTTTTTGCCCCCCTCCGGCTTGGCAAAGTCCCCTTTGCCATTTGTCGTCTCCTGTTAAAAAACATGCCAAATTCACAGTTCAAAATAATGGCTTTTTAAAAATGGAATTTTTACATAATGTTTTTCAGGGAGGTAGAAGCTGAAAAGCTACAGGAGGGTAGAAGTATTAAAAACAATAGTAAATATAAATTAAAAACAACAGTCTGAATGAGAATCAAACAGAGTAACTTACTGTCCATGGCGGAACGTTAGACATCTTCTTTCTTTGTGTTTGTTCCTTTCTGAAAATAAACTCACAACTCACAGGCCATAATCCTACAGCTGCTGGTCCTGGAAATAAACCTCAGAAAGCTCTTCAGATACAGAATTTCTGTTTTTACTGCAGATTAAAGACCGGTTTGTAGAAATCTAACAGGAAGCTAACTGGGCCCGAAGAACAAAAAGGCTAACGGCTAGAAGCTAAACATAGAAATAATGTAGAAAAACAGAGCAACGGAAAGACGAAGAAATCTCCCGTTGAGATATCAGACAGAGGAATACTGTCTGAAGAGGAATGTGATGAAAAACTGGGAATTAAATGGTTTAAATAGTTTAAAATATAAGAAATGTTTTAGCTGATTAGCTTAACATGTCCGCCATCTGCAATAATGCATCTCTGCCAATCAAACACTGCGATTTTGAAAAGTGCCGGCCGGTCAGCCAATAGGAAGGCTGCTTTAAGTAAACCAACGGAAGACGGCGCCAATAGGAAGGCTGCTTTTAAGTAAACCAACGGAAGATGGCGCCAATAGGAAGGCTGCTTTTAAGGAAGCCAACGGAAGACGGCGCCAATAGGAAGGCTGCTTTAAGTAAACCTCCAGACAACGCTCCGCCTTATTAAAAATAGATTTATAAAAATATTATTGAAAAATAATTAGTATAAAAATGGTTTAAAATGTAATAAATATGAAAATATAATGTTTTTAAATTTGATCAAAATATAAAAATGAAATAACGGTTACATTAAAAGTAATGAAAGAGTTCAGTAATAACTCACATAAATTCAGAAAGCTGGTTAAAGGACTCAATAAAAAGTAAATCAGAAGTGTGATCACATGACAAGCAAGCTTTCTGACCAGACATCTTCTTTATTACAGATTACAGACACATTACAGACTCCCTTCAGATTAGACTCTTTTTAAAAAAAAAAATCCCACTTTCTCATGAAGCAAAGACAAATTACAGATGGTGCCAACTAGAAAAGTATCACCAATCACCGCCAAAGCAAGTTTTTCCCAAAGTGTTTTAAGAGTCGTCCACAGATCCAGCTCCAATAAGTTGACCGGTTTCCGACTGTGAAGTCATCAGAAGAACGGCTATGTCTCCTGTAGATGGATGATGACTTCCAGTGAAGTCTTCTCTAGATCGTTCAAACTCTGTCTGAAGAGCTGGGCGTGTTGCCAGGAAACATCACCATCTCCTCCGCTGAGCTCAGCTGTGAGCAGCAGCTCAGAGGAACCACACAGTTCAGGAAAGGACTTCATCTCCCCATCTGATGGTAAAAACACACCACTCATTAACACCAAACTGGAGGAATGGAAGACCAGTGAAAACAGGACAAACTTGGTCTTTTCTGGCTTCGACCAATACAAATACTGTCACAGGAGGTTGGAGTGATTAACAGGCTGTGAGACAGTGTGCTGCTTTAGTAATAAATCAACCAGATGATAGGCACATGTAAGAAACACTGCAAGTACCAGCATCTGGGGTACGTGTGGTAAACTGCTATCCTGATCTCCATGGAAACAGTCTGACCTCGCAGCATTGGGGTTCACTCAATCCACATTGGACGGATACTTTTTCATTCAATCGTTTCTTTCTAGTGGGGACTGGACGTGACATACTGTTTGTAATGGAACAGAACAGTCAGTGTCGTCCAGAAAACAGAGCTTAAAAACAGACTTTTCCTGAATAAACTTTCTAAACAATGTCTTTAAATTCTTAATCTGGGGAATCGTTACCAACACGGACCGTGTCGCATAATTATGCTTTTTTCAGCTACAAAACTACAAACATGGAGGATGGATGCTTGTGTTCATGTCCCGCCATCACCTCTGTTCTCTGATTGGATAGGACATTTTCCCTTCACTGCTGCAACCCCTGACCTAGTTGCTAAAGGAAAATTAAATTGAACAGAGGCACTCAATTGGGGGATTAGCCACTCTGGTTAGTAAGTTACCGTTTTGTTTGGATAGTAACCGGGGGCTCTGTCCTCTGATTCCATCTATTTCTCCAATTCTAAGCTACATGCGATTCACATGATGTCCTCTCTCTGATCAGGAGGGATCACCTGTGCTCCTGTCTTGTGGACCTCTTCAGAGAGGTCCACAAGACGGCTGATTTCTTCAAAAAATAGCGTTGTAGAGTAAGATCGACAAGTACAGTCCGAGGTTCATTGCCTGTTCTTGAAGGGATCTGTTTTCATCATGAGGGTTTCTGATTTTTCTTTCATGAATGTGTGTCAATGTGTCTGTTTAGTTTAACAATTAGCTCGTGTTTCTTTTAAAACTGATATTAGTGTGGTTTATTTGTACCTGCAGAAACGGGTGTGATGGTCTCTCCTGACTGAATGTGCCAGCTGACATGACCTGAGTGAAATGTTGTACTGTTGGTCTTTACGCAGACAGACTCTATCTTCATCCCAGCAGGTGCAATGTCAAACTTCCAGCTGATTCTGCCGTTAGAGGAACCTTCTGTTCGGGCTATGTACACCTGAAAAACAGTCCCAAAAAATCAATTTATTTTCTACTGGGTCTCGGACAAATCACAGAGTGTATCAGTGTCCTCATTTATTAAGTATGCTTACGCCAACTTCCACACAAGTCGAGTGATTTATGGAAGTGGCGTGGACCACTCAGGCCGTGCTGTGTGCAGATTGAAAGACGTGGGGAAAAGAAGCTGAAGTGAACTGAGGACTACTGTCACATCATCACATCTTAACTCATTTTAAAACCTTGTCCAATCATCACATACCTGTCACAGCCTGTACATACTCATAAATATTATTGGAAATTATTAAATTATCAACCTGGGAATTCCTTGGATCACTTCCTGTGGCTAACATGAGTCCCAGTGGGTGTCTGTTTTCTGTCTGTATTTACACCATAACTTTGCAATGTTTATTTATTAATTCACCAACTAATCAATGTGTCAATCACAGAGTTGCCACGGTGACCGTCTTACATTCTCTTTCACTTGTGGCCAACGTCACCATGGCTGCACAACAGAGACACCACACTATTGTACATGTGTATTTTCAGGTGCTACCGGCTCATTAGAATAACATTATTACATAATTTGCATGATGGATATATGGAGTTCTAGAGGTGTGGTTAGGACAGGATGGAGATCAAGTTAGTTTACAAGTTAGTGAAATTTGATGTAGGTCTGATTTATGAAGCTTATGTTGCATAAAGAGATTTATGAAGATTTTGATCAATCTTATGTTTGCTTGGTGTGAGCACTGTCGTAGCGCTGAAGGAAAAAAGCTTCTCGGCCAAATATTGACACAGTTCTTGGTAAATGTGAGCCCTAAACTGCAGTTTGGCAGCCGAAACTCTTCACAATAATTTATTCAATCAATGTAAATGATTTAAGGTAGCATTACAAGCTTAACCCAGGTTTCCATGTCAACATAATATTTATAGAAATATATATTATATCTGTACTTTTGCAGATGACGTTGTGTTCTTTAGTGAGAGGAGGGCAGAGGTGGAGGAAAAGCTGGAGATTAGAAAGAAGAGGAATGGAGATTCTGCAGAGTAAGATAGAGACTCTTACTCTGAGTAACCTCACTCTTCTCACTCTGTGAATGAGAAGAGTGAGGTTACAGGGAGAAGAGAGAAAGAAGGTGGAGGAGTTTAAGTACTTAGGATTAATTAAGAGTGTGGAAAAGATGTGAGGAAGCGTGTGCAGGCAGGATAGAATGGTGTGATGTATAATAGAAGTTCAGAACAGAGATGTTTGTATCAGAGATGAAGATGCTGAGGATCTCTCTGGGAGTGACCAGGATGGACAGGATCAGAGGAACAGCACATGTTAGAGGTTTTAAAGTCAGAGAGGTCAGACTGAGGCAGTGCGTGCGACTGGGGAAGAATGTCTCCACCTCTCGGACTATCAACACAGGATCTCCACAGGGCTGTGTCCTCTCTCCCCTGCTATTCTCCCTGTACACCAACTGCTGCACCTCCAACCATGACTCTGTCAAACTGATCAAGTTTGCGGATGACACCACTCTCATCGGGCTCATCTCTGATGGCGATGAGTCGGCCTACAGGATGGAGATAGACCGGCTGGTGTCCTTGGTGCAGCAACAACAACCTGGAGCTCAACGCTCAGAAGACAGTGGAGATGATCGTGGACTTTAGGAAAGTCACAGCTCCCACTACCCCTCTTGCACTGACAGACTCCCCCATCACCACTGTAGACTCTTTCCGCTTCCTCGCCACTACCATCACACAGAACCTAAAGTGGGAGCCGTCCATCAGCTCCCTGATCAAAAAGGCCCAGCAGAGGATGAAGAAAGCCAAGCTGCCCGCCCAGATGTTGGTGCAGTTTTACGCTGCCATCATCGAGTCCATCCTCTCCTCCTCCATCACCATGTGGTACGCTGGAGCCACAGCCAGAGACAAAGACAGACTGCAGCGCATTGTGCGCTCTGCAGAGAAGGTGATGGGCTGCAACCTTCCATCTCTCGAAGACCTGTACGTCTCCAGGACTCGGGGGCGTGCAGGTCGGATAGCAGCTGACCCTTCCCACCCTGGACATGGACTTTTTGAGCGACTCCCCTCGGGCAGGAGGCTCTGGTCCATTCGGACCAGAACGTCCCGCCACAAAAACAGCTTCTTCCCTTCTGCTCTTGGACTAATGAATGCTTTATAACCTGGATGCCCACATCTCTTAGTCACTTTATAACCTGGATCCCCACATCTCTTAATCACTTTATAACCTGGATCCCCACATCTCTTAATCACTTTAAAACCTGGATCCCCACATCTCTTAGTCACTTTATAACCTGGATCCCCACATCTCTTAATCACTTTATAACCTGGATCCCCACATCTCTTAATCACTTTATAAGCTGGATCCCCACATCTCTTAGTCACTTTATAACCTGGATCCCCACATCTCTTAGTCACTTTATAACCTGGATCCCCACATCTCTTAGTCACTTTATAACCTGGATCCCCACATCTCTTAATCACTTTATAACCTGGATCCCCACATCTCTTAGTCACTTTATAACCTGGATCCCCACATCTCTTAATCACTTTATAACCTGGATCCCCACATCTCTTAATCACTTTATAACCTGGATCCCCACATCTCTTAGTCACTTTATAACCTGGATCCCCACATCTCTTAGTCACTTTATAACCTGGATCCCCACATCTCTTAGTCACTTTATAACCTGGAACCCCACATCTCTTAATCACTTTATAACCTGGATCCCCACATCTCTTAATCACTTTATAACCTGGATCCCCACATCTCTTAGTCACTTTATAACCTGGATCCCCACATCTCTTAGACACTTTATAACCTGGATCCCCACATCTCTTAATCACTTTATAACCTGGATCCCCACATCTCTTAATCACTTTATAACCTGGATCCCCACATCTCTTAATCACTTTATAACCTGGATCCCCACATCTCTTAATCACTTTATAACCTGGATCCCCACATCTCTTAGTCACTTTATAACCTGGATCCCCACATCTCTTAGTCACTTTATAACCTGGATCCCCACATCTCTTAGACACTTTATAACCTGGATCCCCACATCTCTTAGACACTTTATAACCTGGATCCCCACATCTCTTAATCACTTTATAACCTGGATCCCCACATCTCTTAGTCACTTTATAACCTGGATCCCCACATCTCTTAGACACTTTATAACCTGGATCCCCACATCTCTTAATCACTTTATAACCTGGATCCCCACATCTCTTAGTCACTTTATAACCTGGAACCCCACATCTCTTAATCACTTTATAACCTGGATCCCCACATCTCTTAATCACTTTATAACCTGGATCCCCACATCTCTTAGTCACTTTATAACCTGCATCCCCACATCTCTTAGTCACTTTATAACCTGGATCCCCACATCTCTTAGTCACTTTATAACCTGGATCCCCACATCTCTTAGTCACTTTATAACCTGGATCCCCACATCTCTTAGTCACTTTATAACCTGGATCCCCACATCTCTTAATCACTTTAAAACCTGGATCCCCACATCTCTTAATCACTTTATAACCTGGATCCCCACATCTCTTAATCACTTTATAACCTGGATCCCCACATCTCTTAATCACTTTATAACCTGGATCCCCACATCTCTTAATCACTTTATAACCTGGATCCCCACATCTCTTAATCACTTTAAAACCTGGATCCCCACATCTCTTAATCACTTTATAACCTGGATCCCCACATCTCTTAGTCACTTTATAACCTGGATCCCCACATCTCTTAGTCACTTTATAACCTGGATCCCCACATCTCTTAATCACGTTATAACCTGGATCCCCACATCTCTTAATCACTTTATAACCTGGATCCCCACATCTCTTAGACACTTTATAACCTGGATCCCCACATCTCTTAGACACTTTATAACCTGGATCCCCACATCTCTTAGTCACTTTATAACCTGGATCCCCACATCTCTTAGACACTTTATAACCTGGATCCCCACATCTCTTAATCACTTTATAACCTGGATCCCCACATCTCTTAGACACTTTATAACCTGGATCCCCACATCTCTTAATCACTTTATAACCTGGATCCCCATATCTCTTAGACACTTTATAACCTGGATCCCCACATCTCTTAATCACTTTATAACCTGGATCCCCACATCTCTTAATCACTTTATAACCTGGATCCCCACATCTCTCAGTCACTTTATAACCTGGATCCCCACATCTCTTAGACACTTCATAACCTGGATCCCCACATCTCTTAGTCACTTTATAACCTGGATCCCCACATCTCTTAGACACTTTATAACCTGGATCCCCACATCTCTTAATCACTTTATAACCTGGATCCCCACATCTCTTAATCACTTTATAACCTGGATCCCCACATCTCTTAATCACTTTATAACCTGGATCCCCACATCTCTTAGACACTTTATAACCTGGATCCCCACATCTATTAGACACTTTATAACCTGGATCCCCACATCTCTTAATCACTTTATAACCTGGATCCCCACATCTCTAAATCACTTTATAACCTGGATCCCCACATCTCTTAGTCACTTTATAACCTGGATCCCCACATCTCTTAGTCACTTTATAACCTGGATCCCCACATCTCTTAATCACTTTATAACCTGGATCCCCACATCTCTTAATCACTTTATAACCTGGATCCCCACATCTCTTAATCACTTTATAACCTGGATCCCCACATCTCTTAGTCACTTTATAACCTGGATCCCCACATCTCTTAGACACTTTATAACCTGGATCCCCACATCTCTTAATCACTTTATAACCTGGATCCCCACATCTCTTAATCACTTTATAACCTGGATCCCCACATCTCTTAATCACTTTATAACCTGGATCCCCACATCTCTTAATCACTTTATAACCTGGATCCCCACATCTCTTAGTCACTTTATAACCTGGATCCCCACATCTCTTAATCACTTTATAACCTGGATCCCCACATCTCTTAGACACTTTATAACCTGGATCCCCACATCTCTTAGTCACTTTATAACCTGGATCCCCACATCTCTTAGACACTTTATAACCTGGATCCCCACATCTCTTAATCACTTTATAACCTGGATCCCCACATCTCTTAGACACTTTATAACCTGGATCCCCACATCTCTTAGACACTTTATAACCTGGATCCCCACATCTCTTAGTCACTTTATAACCTGGATCCCCACATCTCTTAGACACTTTATAACCTGGATCCCCACATCTCTTAATCACTTTATAACCTGGATCCCCACATCTCTTAGACACTTTATAACCTGGATCCCCACATCTCTTAATCACTTTATAACCTGGATCCCCATATCTCTTAGACACTTTATAACCTGGATCCCCACATCTCTTAATCACTTTATAACCTGGATCCCCACATCTCTTAATCACTTTATAACCTGGATCCCCACATCTCTCAGTCACTTTATAACCTGGATCCCCACATCTCTTAGACACTTTATAACCTGGATCCCCACATCTCTTAGTCACTTTATAACCTGGATCCCCACATCTCTTAGACACTTTATAACCTGGATCCCCACATCTCTTAATCACTTTATAACCTGGATCCCCACATCTCTTAATCACTTTATAACCTGGATCCCCACATCTCTTAATCACTTTATAACCTGGATCCCCACATCTCTTAGACACTTTATAACCTGGATCCCCACATCTATTAGACACTTTATAACCTGGATCCCCACATCTCTTAATCACTTTATAACCTGGATCCCCACATCTCTAAATCACTTTATAACCTGGATCCCCACATCTCTTAGTCACTTTATAACCTGGATCCCCACATCTCTTAGTCACTTTATAACCTGGATCCCCACATCTCTTAATCACTTTATAACCTGGATCCCCACATCTCTTAATCACTTTATAACCTGGATCCCCACATCTCTTAATCACTTTATAACCTGGATCCCCACATCTCTTAGTCACTTTATAACCTGGATCCCCACATCTCTTAGACACTTTATAACCTGGATCCCCACATCTCTTAATCACTTTATAACCTGGATCCCCACATCTCTTAATCACTTTATAACCTGGATCCCCACATCTCTTAATCACTTTATAACCTGGATCCCCACATCTCTTAATCACTTTATAACCTGGATCCCCACATCTCTCAGTCACTTTATAACCTGGATCCCCACATCTCTTAATCACTTTATAACCTGGATCCCCACATCTCTTAGACACTTTATAACCTGGATCCCCACATCTCTTAATCACTTTATGACCTGGATCCCCACATCTCTTAATCACTTTATAACCTGGATCCCCACATCTCTTAGTCACTTTATAACCTGGATCCCCACATCTCTTAATCACTTTATAACCTGGATCCCCACATCTCTTAGTCACTTTATAACCTGGATCCCCACATCTCTTAGTCACTTTATAACCTGGATCCCCACATCTCTTAATCACTTTATAACCTGGATCCCCACATCTCTTAATCACTTTATAACCTGGATCCCCACATCTCTTAATCACTTTATAACCTGGATCCCCACATCTCTTAGTCACTTTATAACCTGGATCCCCACATCTCTTAATCACTTTATAACCTGGATCCCCACATCTCTTAGACACTTTATAACCTGGATCCCCACATCTATTAGACACTTTATAACCTGGATCCCCACATCTCTTAATCACTTTATAACCTGGATCCCCACATCTCTAAATCACTTTATAACCTGGATCCCCACATCTCTTAGTCACTTTATAACCTGGATCCCCACATCTCTTAGTCACTTTATAACCTGGATCCCCACATCTCTTAATCACTTTATAACCTGGATCCCCACATCTCTTAATCACTTTATAACCTGGATCCCCACATCTCTTAATCACTTTATAACCTGGATCCCCACATCTCTTAGTCACTTTATAACCTGGATCCACACATCTCTTAATCACTTTATAACCTGGATCCCTACATCTCTTAGACACTTTATAACCTGGATCCCCACATCTCTTAGTCACTTTATAACCTGGATCCCCACATCTCTTAGTCACTTTATAACCTGGATCCCCACATCTCTTAATCCCTTTATAACCTGAACCCCCACATCTCTTAGTCACTTTATAACCTGGATCCCCACATCTCTTAGACACTTTATAACCTGGATCCCCACATCTCTTAATCACTTTATAACCTGGATCCCCACATCTCTTAGACACTTTATAACCTGGATCCCCACATCTCTTAATCACTTTATAACCTGGATCCCCATATCTCTTAGACACTTTATAACCTGGATCCCCACATCTCTTAATCACTTTATAACCGTGATCCCCACATCTCTTAATCACTTTATAACCTGGATCCCCACATCTCTCAGTCACTTTATAACCTGGATCCCCACATCTCTTAGACACTTTATAACCTGGATCCCCACATCTCTTAGTCACTTTATAACCTGGATCCCCACATCTCTTAGACACTTTATAACCTGGATCCCCACATCTCTTAATCACTTTATAACCTGGATCCCCACATCTCTTAATCACTTTATAACCTGGATCCCCACATCTCTTAATCACTTTATAACCTGGATCCCCACATCTCTTAGACACTTTATAACCTGGATCCCCACATCTATTAGACACTTTATAACCTGGATCCCCACATCTCTTAATCACTTTATAACCTGGATCCCCACATCTCTTAGTCACTTTATAACCTGGATCCCCACATCTCTTAGTCACTTTATAACCTGGATCCCCACATCTCTTAGTCACTTTATAACCTGGATCCCCACATCTCTTAATCACTTTATAACCTGGATCCCCACATCTCTTAATCACTTTATAACCTGGATCCCCACATCTCTTAATCACTTTATAACCTGGATCCCCACATCTCTTAGTCACTTTATAACCTGGATCCCCACATCTCTTAGACACTTTATAACCTGGATCCCCACATCTCTTAATCACTTTATAACCTGGATCCCCACATCTCTTAGACACTTTATAACCTGGATCCCCACATCTATTAGACACTTTATAACCTGGATCCCCACATCTCTTAATCACTTTATAACCTGGATCCCCACATCTCTTAATCACTTTATAACCTGGATCCCCACATCTCTTAGACACTTTATAACCTGGATCCCCACATCTCTTAATCACTTTATAACCTGGATCCCCACATCTCTTAGTCACTTTATAACCTGGATCCACACATCTCTTAATCACTTTATAACCTGGATCCCTACATCTCTTAGACACTTTATAACCTGGATCCCCACATCTCTTAGTCACTTTATAACCTGGATCCCCACATCTCTTAATCACTTTATAACCTGGATCCCCACATCTCTTAGTCACTTTATAACCTGGATCCACACATCTCTTAATCACTTTATAACCTGGATCCCTACATCTCTTAGACACTTTATAACCTGGATCCCCATATCTCTTAGTCACTTTATAACCTGGATCCCCACATCTCTTAGTCACTTTATAACCTGGATCCCCACATCTCTTAATCCCTTTATAACCTGAACCCCCACATCTCTTAGTCACTTTATAACCTGGATCCCCACATCTCTTAGTCACTTTATAACCTGGATCCCCACATCTCTTAGTCACTTTATAACCTGGATCCCCACATCTCTTAGTCACTTTATAACCTGGATCCCCACATCTCTTAGTCACTTTATAACCTGGATCCCCACATCTCTTAATCCCTTTATAACCTGGATCTCCACATCTCTTAGACACTTTATAACCTGGATCCCCACATCTCTTAATCACTTTATAACCTGGATCCCCACATCTCTTAGACACTTTATAACCTGGATCCCCACATCTCTTAATCACTTTATAACCTGGATCCCCACATCTCTTAATCACTTTATAACCTGGATCCCCACATCTCTTAGACACTTTATAACCTGGATCCCCACATCTCTTAGTCACTTTATAACCTGGATCCCCACATCTCTTAGTCACTTTATAACCTGGATCCCCACATCTCTTAGTCACTTTATAACCTGGATCCCCACATCTCTTAATCACTTTATAACCTGGATCCCCACATCTCTTAATCACTTTATAACCTGGATCCCCACATCTCTTAATCACTTTATAACCTGGATCCCCACATCTCTTAGACACTTTATAACCTGGATCCCCACATCTCTTAATCACTTTATAACCTGGATCCCCACATCTCTTAATCACTTTATAACCTGGATCCCCACATCTCTTAGACACTTTATAACCTGGATCCCCACATCTCTTAGTCACTTTATAACCTGGATCCCCACATCTCTTAGTCACTTTATAACCTGGATCCCCACATCTCTTAGTCACTTTATAACCTGGATCCCCACATCTCTTAGTCACTTTATAACCTGGATCCCCACATCTCTTAATCACTTTATAACCTGGATCCCCACATCTCTTAATCACTTTATAACCTGGATCCCCACATCTCTTAGACACTTTATAACCTGGATCCCCACATCTCTTAGTCACTTTATAACCTGGATCCCCACATCTCTTAGTCACTTTATAACCTGGATCCCCACATCTCTTAGTCACTTTATAACCTGGATCCCCACATCTCTTAGTCACTTTATAACCTGGATCCCCACATCTCTTAGTCACTTTACAACCTGGATCCCCACATCTCTAAATCACTTTATAACCTGGATCCCCACATCTCTTAATCACTTTATAACCTGGATCCCCACATCTCTTAATCACTTTATAACCTGGATCCCCACATCTCTTAGTCACTTTATAACCTGGATCCCCACATCTCTTAGTCACTTTATAACCTGGATCCCCACATCTCTTAGTCACTTTATAACCTGGATCCCCACATCTCTTAGTCACTTTATAACCTGGATCCCCACATCTCTTAGTCACTTTACAACCTGGATCCCCACACCTCTTAATCACTTTATAACCTGGATCCCCACATCTCTTAATCACTTTATAACCTGGATCCCCACATCTCTTAATCACTTTATAACCTGGATCCCCACATCTCTTAATCACTTTATAACCTGGATCCCCACATCTCTTAGACACTTTATAACCTGGATCCCCACATCTCTTAATCACTTTATAACCTGGATCCCCACATCTCTTAATCACTTTATAACCTGGATCCCCACATCTCTTAGACACTTTATAACCTGGATCCCCACATCTCTTAGTCACTTTATAACCTGGATCCCCACATCTCTTAGTCACTTTATAACCTGGATCCCCACATCTCTTAGTCACTTTATAACCTGGATCCCCACATCTCTTAGACACTTTATAACCTGGATCCCCACATCTCTTAATCACTTTATAACCTGGATCCCCACATCTCTTAATCACTTTATAACCTGGATCCCCACATCTCTTAATCACTTTATAACCTGGATCCCCACATCTCTTAGTCACTTTTTAACCTGGATCCACACATCTCTTAATCACTTTATAACCTGGATCCCTACATCTCTTAGACACTTTATAACCTGGATCCCCACATCTCTTAGTCACTTTATAACCTGGATCCCCACATCTCTTAGTCACTTTATAACCTGGATCCCCACATCTCTTAATCCCTTTATAACCTGAACCCCCACATCTCTTAGTCACTTTATAACCTGGATCCCCACATCTCTTAGTCACTTTATAACCTGGATCCCCACATCTCTTAGTCACTTTATAACCTGGATCCCCACATCTCTTAGACACTTTATAACCTGGATCCCCACATCTCTTAATCACTTTATAACCTGGATCCCCACATCTCTTAGACACTTTATAACCTGGATCCCCACATCTCTTAATCACTTTATAACCTGGATCCCCACATCTCTTAATCACTTTATAACCTGGATCCCCACATCTCTTAGTCACTTTATAACCTGGATCCCCACATCTCTTAGACACTTTATAACCTGGATCCCCACATCTCTTAATCACTTTATAACCTGGATCCCCACATCTCTTAGTCACTTTATAACCTGGATCCCCACATCTCTTAATCACTTTATAACCTGGATCCCCGCATCTCTTAGTCACTTTATAACCTGGATCCCCACATCTCTTAGTCACTTTATAACCTGGATCCCCACATCTCTTAGTCACTTTATAACCTGGATCCCCACATCTCTTAGTCACTTTATAACCTGGATCCCCACATCTCTTAATCACTTTATAACCTGGATCCCCACATCTCTTAATCACTTTATAACCTGGATCCCCACATCTCTTAATCACTTTATAACCTGGATCCCCACATCTCTTAATCACTTTATAACCGGGATCCCCACATCTCTTAGTCACTTTATAACCTGGATCCCCACAACTCTTAGTCACTTTATAACCTGGATCCCCACATCTCTTAGTCACTTTATAACCTGGATCCCTACATCTCTTAGTCACTTTATAACCTGGATCCCCACATCTCTTAATCACTTTATAACCTGGATCCCCACATCTCTTAGTCACTTTATAACCTGGATCCCCACATCTCTTAATCACTTTATAACCTGGATCCCCACATCTCTTAGACACTTTATAACCTGGATCCCCACATCTCTTTATCACTTTATAACCTGGATCCCCACATCTCTTAATCACTTTATAACCTGGATCCCCACATCTCTTAATGACTTTATAACCTGGATCCCCACACCTCTTAATCACTTTATAACCTGGATCCCCACATCTCGTAGTCACTTTATAACCTGGATCCCCACATCTCTTAGACACTTTATAACCTGGATCCCCACATCTCTTAGTCACTTTATAACCTGGATCCCCACATCTCTTAATCACTTTATAACCTGGATCCCCACATCTCTTAATCACTTTATAACCTGGATCCCCACATCTCTTAGTCACTTTATAACCTGGATCCCCACATCTCTTAGTCACTTTATAACCTGGATCCCCACATCTCTTAATCACTTTATAACCTGGATCCCCACATCTCTTAGTCACTTTATAACCTGGATCCCCACATCTCTTAATCACTTTATAACCTGGATCCCCACATCTCTTAATCACTTTATAACCTGGATCCCCACATCTCTTAATCACTTTATAACCTGGATCCCCACATCTCTTAGACACTTTATAACCTGGATCCCCACATCTCTTAATCACTTTATAACCTGGATCCCCACATCTCTTAATCACTTTATAACCTGGATCCCCACATCTCTTAATCACTTTATAACCTGGATCCCCACATCTCTTAATCACTTTATAACCTGGATCCCCACATCTCTTAGTCACTTTATAACCTGGATCCCCACATCTCTTAGTTACTTTATAACCTGGATCCCCACATCTCTTAGTCACTTTATAACCTGGATCCCCACATCTCTTAGACACTTTATAACCTGGATCCCCACATCTCTTAATCACTTTATAACCTGGATCCCCACATCTCTTAGTCACTTTATAACCTGGATCCCCACATCTCTTAGTCACTTTATAACCTGGATCCCCACATCTCTTAATCACTTTATAACCTGGAACCCCACATCTCTTAGTCACTTTATAACCTGGATCCCCACATCTCTTAATCACTTTATAACCTGGATCCCCACATCTCTTAATCACTTTATAATCTGGATCCCCACATCTCTTAGACACTTTATAACCTGGATCCCCACATCTCTTAGTCACTTTATAACCTGGATCCCCACATCTCTTAGACACTTTATAACCTGGATCCCCACATCTCTTAATCACTTTATAACCTGGATCCCCACATCTCTTAATCACTTTATAACCTGGATCCCCACATCTCTTAATCACTTTATAATCTGGATCCCCACATCTCTTAGTCACTTTATAATCTGGTTCCCCACATCTCTTAGTCACTTTATAACCTGGATCCCCACATCTCTTAATCACTTTATAACCTGGATCCCCACATCTCTTAGTCACTTTATAACCTGGATCCCCACATCTCTTAGTCACTTTATAACCTGGATCCCCACATCTCTTAGTCAGTTTATAACCTGGATCCCCACATCTCTTGGTCACTTTATAACCTGGATCCCCACATCTCTTAATCACTTTATAACCTGGATCCCCACATCTCTTAATCACTTTATAACCTGGATCCCCACATCTCTTAATCACTTTATAACCTGGATCCCCACATCTCTTAGTCACTTCCCTCTTGTCACTTTACTATCTTTATTATTTTCTATTATTTTCTATGACATTGCACACCTGGATCAAAACAAGTTCCTAGTCTCTGATATTTTTCACTGACATGGCAATAAAAGCATTCTGATTCTGAGATGGTTTGGACATGTGCAGAGGAGAGAGAGGAACTGCCAGGCAGGAGGTCTTGAGGAAAACCAAAGAGGAGGTTTATGGATGCAGTGAAGGAGGATGCAGGAGACAGGGTTAGATGGAAGACACTGACTTGTTGTTTTTCCACCTTTTACAGTCACACTGCAAATATGAACTTTAGAAAAATGAAAAAGATTTACATACAATTTTCCAGTCGTTCTCCACCTTTCTGAAAATGGACTCCTTCTTCCACACACACCGCTCCCAGTCTGGGATGGTTTCAGCGTCGCCACGGCAGTACTGGTCCTTGGTGGCATTGTATTGCACATGTAGAACACGCTCATTCTTTTCTTTGTCAGTGGGAGTAAAAACAAAAGCTGTCACCTGAAAGAAGAAAAACTTTAGTTTCTCTATAAACGTATGTAAGCAGATTTACCGACTGGACGAAGAAAAAAAAACTCCTAGAAATGATCACGATGGCTGTCACAGCCGATCACAGATAAGAAAATCATTTACTAGGTAAGCACATATGTTGTTTTTTACTTGTGCTTAAGTGGTTTGCATGTGTGACTTTGGGGTTTGGGCGCTGCACCTCTTTTTCAGCTGGTCCAACTTCACCACGTGCCAATCGCCAAGCGAGCGAGCCAGAGCTGCGCCCCCCCAGCTCTCCAGGGTTTGGTTTCTTTGGGGACAGAAACTCGACCAGCTCCACCAGGAATCTTTCCGTGAGTTCATTCTTTCTGTGTGAGCTCAGATGCTGCTGTCTCTGGAGCAAAGAAAGAAGGTTCATATTTCTGTGAAGAAACCAGTCCAACCTGCTGAGTACTTACAGACGTGTTGAGCCTGTTGATAGTGTGCAGCAGCCACGCCTCCTGTACTTCAGTCCTTCTAGCAATAACCTCGGGATGTTTGCAGGAGTATCTCCATGTAACGTCCACCACCTGCAACACAGACACTGTTCAACCAGTTCATCTGGACTTATTAAACACAACTTAGAGCAGAAACACAGAAAATCTGCAGAGTGCTTGGAACCAGGATGTGAGTGTGAAATTTAGACCAGAAACCAAAGCCTGTCGTATATGAACATAACTTTAGAGCAGAAACCCGACCATTTAAACCTACAACTAATTGTCTGGAACGTTTTACCCTACTTTGCATATCCTGAAAGAGAAATTCCAGAGCAGGAATTCAGTGAATCAGATGTTGAAACCTGTTTTACAAACACTGGGTGAGACATAACAGAGGTACCTGGTCCCTGCTGAAAGCCAGGATGTAGGACAGCTTCTTTCCCCAGCCAACCTCATACAGCAGTGGTTTATCACACACGTTCTCACACGGGTCACAGTGAAGCCAGCGACGCTGAGACGGCGAGTAAATCTCAGTCCATACGTGGTCTGGAGGAGGACAGACGTTAACCAGAACAGAAATCATACTGAATCATTCAGGTTTCTTCTCAAACTGCACATGCTCAGTCTCGATGAATAAATATTGGGGTGATTGTTACCCGTCTTGTCCCAGATGAACCTGGCTTCTAGAGCCAGAGCTCTGCAGCACAGAGTGAAACAGTTAGCCCACTCTCCACAGCGTCCCCTCCTGGTTTCCAGTAACTTACCAGGATTATTGTATCTGCAGGGAAGCAGAGGAAAGTGTCACCTTTCATGGTCATCATCAGACTACAAATCTGTAAGCAGATGCTTTGAGAGAGCACCTGGGAAACCTGGTAGAAGTCCGGCAGGCGGGGCAGAAGTGGTTCTCAACACGCCCAGCGCCCCACTGCAGGTCATCGGCGTTTGGACTGAGCGAGCCCCGGTTTTCCGTTTCACCTTTACAGCGGCTGCAGGGCAGACAGTTCACCCAGGAGAAAAAATCTTGTTTAAACCATCTGAGCAGCTCCAGCACCAGGAAGTCCTCAATGCCCAGTTTACAGTCTGCAGAGAGAGAAGCTGTGATCCAGATCTTCTGCAGAAACAATGAGCTGCAGGGTCTTACCAGCTTCAGCCTTCCTGGCCTCAGAGAGCTTGTGCTGAGCAGCAGAGGACAGCTGCTGGTGGGGGATGATGTTTCTGGCTTTCTGCTGAAGCTCAGTGTTTTCATACATCATCACATGCTTAAAGTTAGACTGCAGAGTCACAAAAAAGCTCGTGTTGTTCTCCTGAAACACAGAACAAAACAGCAGCTGTTTGTCGATATGCTCCACTATGCAGATACGCTGCTTTACCAGGACTAACATGGGTTACATGGAGACGTCCACATCAGGGTCCACACTTACTAAGAATTGTATCGGTCACTGGCTGAGCAGGTGCTTTAGACTGACAGATTTCACAGGTATTATTACCAGATCGACAGCAGGAAGTCAGACTGTGGCACCAGTGAAGGTCTCCAGTGACAGACCTTCTACACTACACTGGAGACCTTCCAGTGAAGGTCTCCAGTGACAGACCTTCTACACTACACTGGAGACCTTCTACACTACACTGGAAACCTTCCAGTGAAGGTCTCCAGTGACAGACCTTCTACACTACACTGGAGACCTTCTACACTACACTGGAAACCTTCCAGTGAAAGTCTCCAGTGACAGACCTTCTACACTACACTGGAGACCTTCCAGTGAAGGTCTTTCTGCTGAAGGTCGTTCTTCATCGTTCGACCTTCTACACTGGAAGGTCTCCAGTGACAGGGGCGTGTAGCTTCAAAAATCTCACTCTTGGTAAGGAAGGTGGTTGCCATGCAAAAGCACACTGAACCGAATACTGCATGTTTTCAATTCAACATGGCTCCGTGCGTGAGCCCAAAAGAGTAACTGAATTGCGTTTATTTGTTTCTAAGCCGAACGCTATGGGTGGAGTCACATTCATTAACTCCGCCCCTAATAGAGCCCATGTGGGACTGAAGAGTGACTGACGTAGGAGAGCCAC
The DNA here is from genome assembly GCA_902685375.1 of Neostethus bicornis. NCBI lineage: Eukaryota > Metazoa > Chordata > Actinopteri > Atheriniformes > Phallostethidae > Neostethus > Neostethus bicornis. Next base: position 427,855 of record LR738551.1, read on the forward strand.
AGAAAGAGGGGGCAGGCGTGATACAGTCATATTTACCCGGGAAGAAGGCGGCTGAGCTGGAGTCTGGCTGGGGGAGGGGCTACTACCGGACGACGCTACAGGACGAGGTGATGAAACCGTAGGTGGAGCTTCAGGTGAGAGGGTGGAGCTCCCCCCCTGCAGCCTCTGATCTCGCTCTGCTGCGATGGCGTCCCTCATGAGCTTGAGCTGGTCCACTGAGGCTGTCGGAGGGAAGACGAGGTGGGTCTCTGCCTGGAACATCAGAGAGAACACTGAGAACCCATGCCGAGACCGAGACCCACAAAGCTGTACATTGGGCTCTGCACTGTTCACCTTACACTAGTGTTAACCGTGTGCACCAAACGCTGGCTTCTGGTTGACAGTAGGTCACAGAAAAAATTACTTGTGTTTTTTTTTTTTACAGCTTATGTCGTGACAGGAAACCTTAAACTCCAAAATAGTTTATGGGAGTGATTTACACAGTCACTCCACGTGACCACAAACAGGGGGTGAAATAAGTCCTGATGGTCCCCAGACATTTGGTTATCCATCCAGACCTTTTAAGAGCTTTGATAGTTCGTTTCAGAAGTTCTTTCTTTACCGTTCTTTACCATCCAAGCCCCAAAGAGCTTTATCTCTTGGGGGGCCTGGATGGATAGCTGTTGCTGTTTTCATTATGGAGTGATTTAGTTGAGGCTTAGCTCTTTGGGAACGCTTCGTACCAATAACAATGTTTGTTGTTTTCTCAATATTCAAAATAAGTTTGTTACTTTCCGTCCAATTTACTATGTTTTCCAGTTCTTTATGTAACTGTACTTGCTTCATCTATTGCTTTACCCGACATGTAGATCATCAGCAAACAGGTTGTGTCTAACTCTAAGCTCATATCGGGTGCGTTGCGGTTGCGGAATAGCAGCGGAAGGTAACTCACGCCTAATCCGGCGCGTACTGCAGCAGAGTTTTTTTTTTTGCAGCATTGGGAGATCGTGAGTTTGTGCGTTAATTAATGACATATACATGAAGTGGAGAGCTTTTCTCTTTTTTCAGGGTGGGTTTTATCTGTAAAATGGGTGCACGGAATGTTTCTTTTGTTTCGCGACTATTTATTAGTTCATCCTCCTGATTTTTTACCTTTCTATAAATACAAACGTTTTAGTATTTATGTGACCGTTTATATTTATCGTTCGTTCATCATGGTGCTGAATGAAACTGTCATGTGGGCGCCTCCACAACTTTATTCTTAAAAAAAAAAAACAGCTGATTTACTTCACTCAGATTGTTTCCTGATGTTTTTAAAACTTTACCACTGTGTGCGGTGGGGGTCTGCAGCGTTGCGGAGAAAGTTCCTTTCAATGGAAAGGATTCCTTTTGCCGTATAACTCCGCAGGGGTCGTGGCACCGCACCCAGTGTGAGCCACTCTCTGTTTTTAATGTTCTGGAATGAGTCCTGAAGGACTGCGGAGTCCGCACCACAGCCGCACCCGGTGTGAGACAGGCCTAAAACTCTGATGGTGAATCATTTGTGAATATGGTGTACGGAAGTGGTCCTCAGCAGCTGCCTTGTGGAACACCAACCACACAGTTTGAATATCTGAGAAACAGCCATTATAATAAACCAGTTGTTTTCACTAAAATAAGTAAGGGCTAATAAACTTTATAACATTCCAGTTTTTTTAGTATTATTGTATGATCTATTAGATCGAAGACAGACGAGAAGTCAAATAAAACATGTCCAGTCGTCCAGCCGGAGGGTCAGTGCAGGAGAATATTTTTTCTCTATAAGCATGGTTTTTTTTAAATAAGAGTTAATCTGTTCATACGTGATTTTTTCCATTAATCTACTGGAAGTAAACTAAGTAAACTAATTGGTCGGTTATTTGTTTTTGTAAATGGCATTTTTTTTATTCTTTGGAAAAAGTATGATTTGAGTTACTTTCTGTAAAAACAAAAACATACTGTCATAAAGCATTGATTAATAATGTGTTATTTAAGGATCGATATGAATGAGAGGTTTAAAAAAAAAAAAAAAATGAATGGAATGTTTTATTGGCCTGGTTTTTTATTTTAAGGAACTCGATTTTTTTCATCATGTAATTGTATTTTGTTCTTAAGGGAATTTTAAATATTGGACCCCAGAAACTAGTGGTTACTATGGTAACAACAACCCCCTAGAGATGCCCACTCACATCCATTCTGAGACCCCACTCTGAGACCCCCACTCTGAGACCCCCACTCTGAGACCCCACTCTGAGACCCCCACTCTGAGACCCCACTCTGAGACCCCCACTCTGAGACCCCCACTCTGAGACCCCCACTCTCACCTCTTCAAAGCCCATCTCAAACAGACACTCCACGGCTCCTTTCACAGGAAGCAGTTTGGTGGAGAAGGTGGGGTTCCCAATCCTGATGGACCGGTACTTCTCCTCATCGGGGTTCCTGGAGGGCGACAAGACCACCGGGTACATAGTCTGATGGTCCAGGTTCGATAGCAGGATGGGTGTGATGTAAGCAGACAGGTGAGCAGCATGAGGGGTGAGCAGCATGAGGGGTGAGCAGCATGAGGGGTGAGCAGTATGAGGGGTGAGCAGCATGAGGGGTGAGCAGCATGAGGGGTGAGCAGCATGAGGGGTGAGCAGCATGAGGGGTGAGCAGTATGAGGGGTGAGCAGCATGAGGGGTGAGCAGCATGAGGGTGTGATGTAAGCAGACAGGTGAGCAGCATGAGGAGTGAGCAGTATGAGGGGTGAGCAGTATGAGGGGTGAGCAGTATGAGGGGTGAGCAGTATGAGGGGTGAGCAGCATGAGGAGTGAGCAGCATGAGGGGTGAGCAGCATGAGGGGTGAGCAGCATGAGGGGTGAGCAGCATGAGGGGTGAGCAGCATGAGGAGTGAGCAGCATGAGGGGTGAGCAGCATGAGGGGTGAGCAGCATGAGGGGTGAGCAGCATGAGGGGTGAGCAGCATGAGGAGTGAGCAGCATGAGGGGTGAGCAGCATGAGGGGTGAGCAGCATGAGGGGTGAGCAGCATGAGGGGTGAGCAGCATGAGGGGTGAGCAGCGTGAGGGGTGAGCAGCATGAGGGGTGAGCAGCATGAGGGGTGAGCAGCGTGAGGGGTGAGCAGCATGAGGGGTGAGCAGCATGAGGGGTGAGCAGCATGAGGGTGTGATGTAAGCAGACAGGTGAGCAGTATGAGGGGTGAGGAGCATGAGGGGTTAGCAGCATGAGGGGTGAGCAGTATGAGGGGTGAGCAGCATGAGGGGTGAGCAGCATGAGGGGTGAGGAGCATGAGGGGTTAGCAGCATGAGGGGTGAGCAGCATGAGGGGTGAGCAGCGTGAGGGGTGAGCAGCGTGAGGGGTGAGCAGCATGAGGAGTGAGCAGCATGAGGGGTGAGCAGCGTGAGGGGTGAGCAGCATGAGGGTGTGATGTAAGCAGACAGGTGAGCAGCATGAGGGGTGAGCAGCATGAGGGGTGAGCAGCATGAGGGTGTGATGTAAGCAGACAGGTGAGCAGCATGAGGGGTGAGCAGCATGAGGGGTGAGCAGCATGAGGGTGTGATGTAAGCAGACAGGTGAGCAGCATGAGGGGTGAGCAGCATGAGGGGTGAGCAGCATGAGGGGTGAGCAGCATGAGGGTGTGATGTAAGCAGACAGGTGAGCAGTATGAGGGGTGAGCAGCGTGAGGGGTGAGCAGCATGAGGGGTGAGCAGCATGAGGGGTGAGCAGCATGAGGAGTGAGCAGCATGAGGGGTGAGCAGCATGAGGGTGTGATGTAAGCAGACAGGTGAGCAGCATGAGGGGTGAGCAGCATGAGGGGTGAGCAGCGTGAGGGGTGAGCAGCATGAGGGGTGAGCAGCATGAGGGGTGAGCAGCATGAGGAGTGAGCAGCATGAGGGTGTGATGTAAGCAGACAGGTGAGCAGTATGAGGGGTGAGCAGCAGCAGCAGCGGGTGTTTTTTTTTTTTACCTGAGTATATTATCCGCATACGTCATCAGCAGCGTGGAAACTTGTAGAAAAGTCTCGCGTGTGTTTTCAAACAGAGCTGTGATCGCAGCAGAGACAACCATCCTTCCTGTGGAACAAAAAAAATAAACTAATGTTTTTATTTTTAACCAGAAGACGTTTTAAGAACCAACATGACGTCACTTCCTGTTAAACACAACGTCACTTCCTGTTTGGTATCGTCCTGGAAGCTGCCCCTCACACTGCCTGCAGAGAATAATTATGAGCAGGTCTGTGAGTCTCTGGTTTTTTTCTGTAATATGAGGTAAAGTTTTTTAAAGTCAGGTTTTTACAGCTTTTTAATAAACTTTACTGACATATGTTTAAAACAGAGGCTCTCAGAATGTTTGCAGGCTGTTGCACACACTGTGCCAGGACTGCTCCAAGGCTGGGCTCCAGAGGGTTCAGTAGGGCACCACAGACCAGGAGGAGGGTGGTTATAACCGGGGTGGGGTTAGTTTGCCCCCTGGGTACAGGGTCAGCCCTGCCATGGCACAGCTTGGTTAAAGGTCACAGTGGGATTGTTTCCCTGGACTCTGAAGACTACCGGACCATCCCCTGTAAGGTGGCAGCATTGGTCCCGAGGGGGTCGGGTGAGGGGCAGTTTAGGGAGGAAGCCTTCGCCTCTCGGGGAGAAATGATCGGCATGTCTCCTGCCACCGTGATGGCACTGGGTGCGGCTCAGCTGGCACTGGAGGACTCAGGGTGGCATCCCAGCAGCTTAGAGGATCAGCTGAGGTCAGGGGTGGCGGTGGGCATGGGGATGGTCTCTCTGGACGATATCGCCCGCACCTCAGCGGCCTTTAGAGAGAAGGGATACAACAAGGTCAGCCCGTTCTTCGTGCCCCGCATCCTGGTCAACATGGCCGCCGGCCACATCAGCATCAAGCACAAGTTGAAGGGACCCAATCACGCCGTGTCCACAGCCTGCACCACCGGTGCTCATGCCATTGGGGACGCTGCCAGATTCATTGCCCACGGAGATGCAGTCGCCATGGTTGCAGGCGGCACAGAGGCCTGTGTGGGGCCTCTGGCAATTGCGGGATTCGCCAGAGCGCGGGCACTCGCCACCAAATGGAACGACACTCCCAAGCTGGCGTCCAGACCTTTTCACCCGGAGAGAGAAGGGTTTGTGATGGGAGAGGGAGCCGCCGTGCTTCTTCTGGAGGAGCTGGATCACGCTATGGCACGGGGAGCCCGGATCTATGCCGAGGTCCTGGGATACGGGCTGTCAGGAGACGCCAACCACATCACTGCCCCTGCAGCGGATGGAGACGGGGCATTCAGGTAACCTCGCTTTGCTCATACCTTGTTGAAGCGTGTTAGTTGAGGACTAGACGTGGAAACAATTATTTAACTGGATGCGTGAAGTGTATCATGTACCTGAAGTCAGTGTCGTCCAGAAAACAGAGACACTGTCTTCAAATTCTTAATCTGGGGAATCGTTGCCAACACGAACTGTATTGCATTTTTTTTAGCAACGGAGCTACAAACTTGGCGGACGGGTGCTTGTGTTCATGTCACGCTGCCATCTCTGTTCTCTAAGTGGGCAGGAGGGTTTTCCTTTGTTGCATTTGTAAGATAATGCCTGCTATCCGTGACCTAGTATTTGCTGTGGGAAGTTAAACTGAGCCACCTGGTGGCGCCAGCCTGGCCAGCAAACTGTCTTTCAACAATCCCTCAATCGTCCAGGAGTGGTCCATCGTAGACAATCGATCGTTGGGGGTGGCGGTGGATCAGTGGTAGAACGTTCGCCCGCAGACCAGAAGTTAACCGGAAGCTCACGGGTTCGATTCCCACTGAATTTATGTCTTGGGTCCTTTGAGAAGACACCTAACTCCCCGTTTCTACCACCATTGGCGCCGTTATAGGTGGCAGCCTGCTGTGGTGTGATGTAGCGCGCAAATTTCCCCGGTGAGGGATGACTTAAATATATATTTTTTAAAAAGGCTTCAAAGCGTCTTCTGGACAGTGTGTTTGATGATCGAAACGGGTCTCGATTTTCGGCATTTCCCTTCAGGGGAAGTCACTTTGTGTCGATCAATAATGTGATCGAAATGTGTCTCGATGTGAAGTGAAAATGATTTCCGTGTGTAAGGTGAAACGTCTCAATCATCAAATACACTGTTCCATTTAAATTGAATAGAAAATACGTTTTTAATCCCAAAGAGAAATTTGATGCTGCAGTGCAAACACCTTGATGCCCGGTCCGTCCGGTGGTATTTCCTGCTCCGCTGACACGGCGTGAAACTTGGCGTCTGAACAGCTGCCAGTTCTGAAAGAGTCCACAGAGTCAGGCTTCAGTGAAGCACACTAAACTGGTCTCCCTATAACTCCCACTGGGTTCCTCCATCTTCCTAGCGACCGACCGGATGTTTCCCATGCAAACCGCACGGGAGCTCAAAGCGCCTCCTTTCAGATCGTCACCTTCTTGGCTCTGTTGGGCCGGCCCCGACTCATCCAGCCACGGTGAAATTAGTTCAGAGAGCTAGTAGCTAATAGTGCACCAAAACAAGCCAACAGAGAGTTAGCCATTGTGGTGCCAGCCATCCAAACTAAAACAATGCAGTCCAAAACGACTTTGAAGCCTTTTCTATGTTTCAGCCATGACGTTTACCTGTAGCAGTGATTTGGGTCGTGGATCCCTCAGGGTTTTGTTGTGGAACCTTTGTTGTTCATGGTTGGGTTTCAGGGTTCATGCTCTTCCTCTGCCAGGTGATCCAACAAATATGGCTGGTGTGATACATATTCATACCATGGTCTGAGTGAAGATTCTGATTTGCTGAAGGGTGTCCATTATTTTTGGATAAAGTTCACCCCTGAAAGATCTTCTGGTTAAAAAAAAAAAAAAAAACTATATTATTGCATCCATCCAAATGCCGTCTGGTAACCATGACAACAGAAGCTTAAAATAAACGGCAACTGTGTTTTTAGGTTATTTTTATTCAAACAATTATAAGATAAACAAAAACATAATTTTTTATTTAACAATTCTGAAAATTTCTTGCAATAAAAATGATCATAAAAACAACCTGCAGACAAAATTTTACATCTGGACAAAAACAAGTCGCAGAAGGTGACTTTTGAATTTTATTTAACTGAAAAGCTTCTTACGACAGAAAACTTTTAATTTAAATGGAAAATAAACAAATACTTGTACTGAATTTATTTATGAAATGACCCTGGTATAAACGGAACAACACCGTCTCTCTTTACATCAGACAGTTCACACGTTTGCGTCGTCCATTACTTTTGAATAATGAGCTGTTATTAGTCGGGCATTCATCACATATCAAACAGATAATCTGACCTCCGTTATACATGTCCTTCCTTTTCTAATGTAATGAACATGTCCTTTCCACAGGTGCATGTCCGCAGCTCTGTCAGATGCTGGCATTACACCGGCAGATGTAACCTACATCAATGCCCATGCTACCTCTACTCCCCTGGGCGACGCTGCAGAGAACGCTGCCATCAAACGTCTGTTCCAGGAACACGCAGACGCTCTGGCTGTGTCCTCCACCAAGGGTGCCACAGGGCACCTTCTAGGAGCCGCTGGCGCTCTGGAGGCGGCCTTCACAGCCCTCGCTTGCTACCACGGGGTCCTTCCCCCCACCCTAAACCTGGACCGGACCGACCCAGAGTTCAACCTGAACTACGTCCCTTGTACGGCTCAGAGGTGGACGACCTCTGGACCTCGCATCGCACTCACTAACTCGTTCGGCTTCGGAGGAACCAATGCTTCTTTATGTCTCAGCAGTCTATGATGCCACGTCTAATCTGTCATTTGATCCGGGGAGAGTTTCACGTGGTCTGTTTTATGAGAAATTCTGTTATCAATAAAAATGAAACCTCAGCAACTAAACTAACTTTTAATTTGAAACTTTTTTCAAGCTGCATGTGATTGTATTTACATGTTAATGTGAAGAATGAAAAGAGAGTGAGATGAAGAGGACTTACAGTGTGTAACGGAGCTGTACAGTGGTACAGTGCTCAACACGGTGGCCTCACATCAAGAAGGTTGGGGGTTCAAGTCCTGATTTTCTGTGTGGTGTTTGCATGTTCTGCTCACTAATAAAACCCCAGCGAGCAGCTTATTTATGAGCTTCTCTTACTTATTATGTATAAATGGGTTTGTGTGGGTTTCCTCCCACTCTCCAAAACCATGAGTGTCAGGCTGGTTGCCACTGACCCAGGACACTCTTGAAAAAAAGATTTGTAATCTCAATAAGTTTCTGCTGTTTTAATAAAGATTTTATTTTATCTTCTGAACCAATTATTCCCTGACAGGGTCGTGGGGGTGCCTGAGCTTAACCTGGCTGATTTAAGGCGAGAGACAGGTTACACACCGAACAGTTCGCCTGTCTGTTGCGGGGTCATACACACACTCATTCCGAAGGAAGATTTCATAGCGGCCAATCAACCTATCATGTATGTTTTTGGAGAGTAGGAGGAAACACACACGTACACGGGGAGAACATCCAAACTCCTCACAGAAAGTCTAGCGTTCCAAACCTTGTCTCCTCTCGGGATTCGAACAAACTGTTATTGGACCATGAAAGAAATGATAAATTCCAGTACGTCCGAGTCGAGATGAAGAAACACAAAACAGACGTTACAGAGCAGGAGACTGAGGACATGTAGCCATGTTCAGGCACTTCGTTCTCATAGTGAAAGATTCAGACAATAGAAAAGGGGGTGTTTACACGGTGGGGTGAGACAGGTAAGCATGATACAAAGTTGGAGGAAAACAGAACTGCATGGAAGTCCTAGGGTAGTGGGCACGCGGGGGGAGGGGGAGGTTAACCAACCAGCCAGAGAGAATCATACCAACACAAGCAGCTTTGTTTTGGGTTATCTGCTGAATTCTTTTCGATGACCTTGAGTCTGTGTCAGCAGCCTTCATCTAACCGGGATGCAGTTGAATCACTTCTCTACGACATGAGCTTCCATCTTCTCTGTTACCAAAGGTTCTTAGATGACCACGACGACTTACATGTTGAAGAGGATAAAATCTTGACGTAGGAGAATAAAGAAAGACTGACTCCTGCCACCCCTGTGATTAACTATCGTTTTAAACTTTTTTACTTTAGTTTAAACGACAACTCATCCTAACTAGTTCAACCAATTCAAAAGGAATTAAATGTAGGTGAGTTTTAACGCAGCTCAACGGTAACATTCTTCATGTTTGTATCTATTTTATGGATTAGTTTGTAAATTATAGCCATTTAGAAACCGAATAGCGGCCAATATGACCTTCAGACTACGGATCACATCCAAAAGATTTTAAACTTGGTCCTCTGATTTTCTGTCCAGTGTAGTTTCAGATTCAGGAGATTTTAATATTCACGTTGATGACTAGCGATTGCTTAGGAAATGCTTTCACTGCTTTACTAGATCATGTTGGTTTCACACAAAATGTAAATGAACCTACTCACTGCCACAAACACACCTTGGACCTAGTTCTAACCTATGGTGTAGAGATTAGTCAGCTTAGCGTCTTTCCTCATAACCCTGTACTTTCAGACCATTTTCTAATTACGTTTCAGTTTTTATTAAAAAATGTGTCCGCCCCAATGAAAAAAACACAACTTAGAAGATCGTTATCTGAGCGATCTGTGTCTGAGTTTAAATGTCAAATTCAGCCAATACTTAGTACCATATTAAATGAATTTACTGACAATACCTCTTGCAGCTCTAGTCGCAGTATTCATGACCAGTATGTCGATAGTGCTTTCCAAAGTCTTAGGGACTCACTAGATTCTGTCGCGCCTTTAAATTCCAAAGTTATTAGACGGGACCGAGTGCCACCTTGGTTTAACTCTGATACACGCTCTCTTAAACAAGAAACCCGTAAGCTAGAAAAAGAATGGCGGCGTTCTGGATCAGAGCAATCTCAGAACGCCTGGAAACGTAGCCTCCTAGATTATAAAAAATCTTTGCGTAAAGCTAGAAACCAGTACTATTCAACTTTAATAGCAGAGAATGAAAATAATCCTAGATTTCTTTTTAGCACTATAGCTAGGCTGACCAGCAGTCACAACACAGTAGAGCCTTCTATCCCAGTTATTCTGAGCTGTGAGGATTTTCTTACATGTTCCGTTCCGTCATCTTCCGCTTGTTCTGGGGTCGGGTCGCGGGGGCAACAGCCTCAAGCGGGCAACCCAGGCCTCTCTCTCCCCGGCTGCATTCTCCAGCTCACCTGGAAGGATCCCAAGTCGTTCCCCGGCCAGCTGTGAGACATAGTCTCTCCAGCGGGTCCGGGGTCTGCCCCTTGGTCTCCTCCCGGTGAGACGTGCCCAAAACACCTCGCCCGCGAGGCGCTTGGGGGGCATCCTGACCAGATGCTTGAACCACCCCATCTGGCTCCTCTCAACCTGGAGGAGGAGCGGCTCGACACCGAGCTCCTCCCAGATGGCAGAGCTCCTCACCCGATCTCTGAGTGAGAGCCCAGCCACCCTGCAGAGGAAGCTCATTTCGGCCGCTTGTATCCGCGATCTCATTCTTTCGGTCACCACCCACAGCTGGTGACCATAGGTGAGGGTAGGAATGTAGATCCTGGTTACCATGGTGAGGTTAGGAACGTAGATCCTGGTTACCATGGTGAGGGTAGGAACGTAGATCCTGGTTACCATGGTGAGGGTAGGAACATAGATCCTGGTTACCATGGTGAGGGTAGGAACGTAGATCCTGGTTACCATGGTGAGGGTAGGAACATAGATCCTGGTTACCATGGTGAGGGTAGGAACATAGATCTTGGTTACCATGGTGAGGGTAGGAACGTAGGTCCTGGTTACCATGGTGAGGGTAGGAACATAGATCCTGGTTACCATGGTGAGGGTAGGAACATAGATCCTGGTTACCATGGTGAGGGTAGGAACATAGATCTTGGTTACCATGGTGAGGGTAGGAACATAGATCAACTTGTAAATCGAGAGCTTTGTTTTTCGGCTCAGCTCTCTCTTTACCACGACGGACCGATGCAGCGTCCTAGTTATTGCTGATGCCGCACCGATCCGCCTGTCGATCTCCCGCTCCATCCTTCCCCCACTCGTGAACAAGACCCCAAGATACTTAAATTTTTAAGTATCTTACATTTTTTAAGGATAAAATCTCAAATATAAGGCATAAACTGAATGAACTTATTCTTACAATTAGTCCAGAGCAGGCTGAAGCTGCAGAAATGAAAGCTTCTCTAAAAACTTCTGTAACATTAGATTGTTTCACTGCTATAGACCAAACTGAGCTAACAGATGTTATTGCATGCTCCAAAACATCAACCTGTCTTTTAGATCCAATTCCAACTAAGCTTTTCAAAGAAACGTTACCTGTAATTAACAAACCTATTTTAACTATAATAAATTCATCCCTAGAAACAGGATATGTTCCACAGTTATTTAAGCATGCAGTTATTAAACCGCTTCTAAAAAAGACCAATTTAGATCCCAGCATTCTGGCCAACTATAGACCAATATCAAATTTACCTTTTATGTCTAAAATTCTAGAAAGAGTTGTAGTTAAGCAGCTGAACCGTCACCTGCAGGAAAATAGTCTTTTTGAAGAATTTCAATCAGGGTTTAGATCACACCACAGCACAGAAACTGCGCTAGTTAGAGTGACAAACGACCTTTTATTAGCCAAAGAAAAGGGACTGGTTTCAATCGTAGTTCTCTTGGACCTTAGTGCAGCCTTTGACACAATTGACCACAGCATTTTACTTCAAAGATTAGAATATGACTTAGGGATCAGAGGAGCAGCTCTTCAGTGGTTTAAATCTTATTTATCTGATAGATACCAGTTTGTTCATGTAAATGATCAGTCCTCTACTTCTACCAAAGTTAGTTTTGGTGTGCCTCAGGGCTCAGTTCTTGGACCTGTTCTGTTCATGCTCTACATGCTGCCTCTGGGAAACATAATCAGAAAACACAGTATTAATTTTCACTGTTACGCAGATGATACACAATTGTACTTATCAGTCAAACCTGACCAGAGTGACCATATAGAAAAACTTAATACCTGTATCAGGGACATAAAGACTTGGATGACAATCAATTATCTCCTTTTAAACTCAGATAAGACTGAAGTTATTGTAGTAGGTCCTAAAAATCTTTTAGGACATGGTTACCATGTCCTAAAAGATGTTTTTACTGACCAAGCAGTCTTCTTTGACGAAGTAACTGTGGCCTCTGGCCTCACCGTTAGAAACCTAGGAGTTTTATTTGATCCAGATTTATCATTTAAAGCTCACATAGCACAGACTTGTAAAACTGCATTTTTTCACCTTCGCAACATTTCTAGAATCCGAAATATCTTATGTAAAAGTGATGCTGAAAAACTCATCCATGCATTTGTTACATCGAGATTGGATTATTGTAACGCTTTGCTCGTAGCATGCCCTAAGTCTTCCCTAAAAAGTCTTCAGCTGATTCAAAATGCAGCAGCAAGACTATTAGCAGGAACTTTGTGGAGACGGTGGCCGCGTGGTTAGCGCGTTCGCTCGCGGACCGGAAGGTCGCGGGTTCGCGTCCCACGGAGAGCACGTCTAGGGTCCTTGGAGAAGACACCTAGCCCCCACTTCTCCCACCATTGGCGCCGTTGAAGGGCAGCCTGCTGCGGTGTAAGGAGTGCAGCAAACAAATTTCCCCGGTGAGGGATGAATAGAGTAATTCAAAAAAAAAAAAAAAAAAAAAAAACTCATAGAAGAGATCATATTACTCCTGTGCTATCATCTCTCCATTGGCTCCCGATTGAGCTTAGAATCAGGTTCTGAGAGCTGCTGTGATTTTACTTTTAATTACATTCACCTTAGTCGTTTTTACTTTTTTAGTGTTTTTATTTGTGTCACTTGTCTTTACTGGTCTTTTTTACCTGCTGTAATTATGAACTGTTCTTAACTCTGTATCCTGTTGTGTGAATGGGAGTAACAGATGACATAATAATTTCCCTCAGGACCAATAAAGTATTCATCTATCTAACTAACTAACTAACCAACCCAAAAGACCCTAAACGGCATGGCTCCATCTTACATTAGTGAACTTATAGTACCTTATCAACCAAGCAGAACACTCCGCTCGCAAAATGCAGGGCTGTTGGTGGTTCCTAGGATTTCTAAAAGTACAGTTGGAGGTAGAGCCTTTAGCTACCAAGCTCCAGTTTTATGGAATAAGCTCCCAGCCCAAGTGAGAGAGGCAGACAGTGTTCCTACATTTAAAGGAAGGCTTAAAGCATTCCTGTTTGAACAAGCTTATCAATAGGCCAGATAGAAACAGATTCATGTAGCTGCTGCTAGATTCTAGAAGCTGGTAAAGTTTGATACATTGGGGTTCTGTCCTCAAATTCTATGTACTATTCTCTACCAGACTGTCCTGGTTCTTGATGTATCTACATCACCCTTGTCTGATCCCTGTCTTTCCATCTCATTCCTTGTTCTCTAAAGTCTTTTCGTTTAGTTTTTTCCACCACTAGTTGGTACAGTATGATTTACATGTCGTCCACCTCTCTCTTCCTCCTCTTAGGAGAGAGATCTGTTTCAGATTCCTGATGGATCTTCTGTGTTCCTGTCCTGCTTGTGGCCAGACCGAGGAGGCCCCCTCGCTTGATCTACACTATATTGCCAAAAGTATTCGCTCACCTGCCTTTACTCATTCTATGATCTGAAGTGCCTCCCATTCCTAACTCATAGAATTCAATATGATGTCGGTCCACCTTTTGCAGCTATTACAGCTTCAACTCTTCTGGGAAGACTGTCCACAATGTTGAGGAGAGTGTTTATAGGAATTTTTGACCATTCTTCCAAAAGCGCATCGGTGAGGTCACACACTGATGTTGTTCGAGAAGGCCTGGCTCTCAGTCTCCGCTCTAATTCATCCCAAAGGTGTTCTATCGGGTTCAGGTCAGGACTCTGTGCAGGCCAGTCAAGTTCATTCACACCAGACTCTGTCATCCACGTCTTTATGGACCTTGCTTTGTGCACTGGTGCACAGTCATGTTGGAAGAGGAAGGGGCCCACTCCGAACTGTTCCTACAAGGTTGGGAGCATGGAATTGTCCAAAATGTTTTGGTATCCTGAAGCTTTAAATGTTCCTTTCACTGGAACTGAGGGGCCAAGCCAAGCTCCTGAAAAACAACCCCATACCATAATTCCTCATCCACCAAATTTCACAGTTGGCACAATGCAATCTGAAATGTACCGTTCTCCTGGCGACCTCCAAACCCAGACTCGTCCATCAGATTGCCAGATGGAAAAGCGTGATTCATCACTCCAGAGAACGCGTCTCCACTGCTCTAGAGGCCAGTGGCGGCGTGCTTTACACCATTGCATCCGACGCCTTGCATTGCACTTGGTGATGTGTGGCTTGGCTGCAGCTGCTCGGCCATGGAAACCCGTTCCATGAAGCTCTCTGCGTACTGTACTTGGGCTAATCTGAAGGTCACATGAAGTTTGTAGCTCTGTGCAGAAAGTCGGCGACCTCTTTGCACTATGCGCTTCAGCATCCGCTGACCCTCTCCGTCACTTTACGTGGCCTACCACTTCGTGGCTGAGTTGCTGTTGTTCCCAAACACTTCCATTTTGTTATAATAGAGCTGACAGTTGACTGTGGAATATTTAGGAGCGAGGAAATTTCACGATTGGATTTGTTGCACAAGTGGCATCTATGACAGTTCCACGTTGGAATTCACTGAGCTCCTGAGAGCGGCCCATTCTTTCACAAATGTCTTGTTTCACAGTCTGCATGCCTGAGTGCTTGAATTTATACACCTGGGGCCAGGCCAAGTGATTAGAACACCTGATTCCGATCATTTGAATGGGTGAGCGAATACTTTTGGCAATATAGTGTCATCCCGTCTCTATCAGGATTAGCCCATCTACTCATCTCCGTCCTGGACATCTCCGGGCGGATGTCCGGATGTCCTGAGGAGCCCCCGTGTTTCCATCAGAATGAAGAACATCTATTGACTTCTTTAGATATTTAGCTGTAGAGTAGAATAAACTAATATTCAAACAATAGTCTTAGACACATTGGATGCTCATCCCAGGGGAGGGGTCTCTCTTTCGTGTGGATCCCCATGAGAAGGAGAATCTGAGAGCAGGAATGTGCTAAAGTTGTTTAGATAGAAATAATTAGTTAGCTGTGTTTTTACATTCTCTTTTTTTTGTTTTTCTACTTTTTAAATCTGCAATGTAAAGCGTGGTTTTGTGCTTGACAAATAAAATTGAATTGAAAAGAATTAAAAATGTCTGAGTGATGAGCAGGTTTGTCAGTTTGCAGAGTATCGTACTGCCACATTCTGCCATCTTTTCTAAAACATAAAAAAAATTAGAACCCTTATGATCATAAATCAAATACCGCTTAAGTTTTCCACGTCTTCAATGGACAGCATCATGAGGGACACCTGCTTCCACTCCCTTTCAAAGGAAAAAGATGGAGTTCTATAAATAGACTCTAGAGAGAGATGGAGGTTTATGAATAGATCATAGAGAGAGATGGAGGTCTATAAATAGATCATAGAGAGAGATGGAGGTCTATAAATAGATCATAGAGAGAGATGGAGGTCTAAATAGATCATAGAGAGAGATGGAGGTTTTTAAATAGATCATAGAGAGAGATGGAGGTTTATAAATAGATCATAGAGAGAGATGGAGGTCTATAAATAGATCATAGAGAGAGATGGAGGTCTATAAATAGATCATAGAGAGAGATGGAGGTTTATAAATAGATCATAGAGAGAGATGGAGGTCTATAAATAGATCATAGAGAGAGATGGAGGTCTATAAATAGACCATAGAGAGAGATGGAGGTTTTTAAATAGATCATAGAGAGAGATGGAGGTCTATAAATAGACCATAGAGAGAGATGGAGGTTTATAAATAGATCATAGAGAGAGATGGAGGTCTATAAATAGATCATAGAGAGAGATGGAGGTCTATAAATAGATCATAGAGAGAGATGGAGGTCTATAAATAGATCATAGAGAGAGATGGAGGTTTTTAAATAGATCATAGAGAGAGATGGAGGTCTATAAATAGATCATAGAGAGAGATGGAGGTTTTTAAATAGATCATAGAGAGAGATGGAGGTCTATAAATAGATCATAGAGAGAGATGGAGGTTTATAAATAGATCATAGAGAGAGATGGAGGTCTATAAATAGATCATAGAGAGAGATGGAGGTCTATAAATAGATCATAGAGAGAGATGGAGGTTTTTAAATAGATCATAGAGAGAGATGGAGGTCTATAAATAGACCATAGAGAGAGATGGAGGTTTATAAATAGATCATAGAGAGAGATGGAGGTTTATAAATAGATCATAGAGAGAGATGGAGGTCTATAAATAGATCATAGAGAGAGATGGAGGTCTATAAATAGATCATAGAGAGAGATGGAGGTCTATAAATAGATCATAGAGAGAGATGGAGGTTTATAAATAGATCATAGAGAGAGATGGAGGTCTATAAATAGATCATAGAGAGAGATGGAGGTTTTTAAATAGATCATAGAGAGAGATGGAGGTCTATAAATAGATCGTAGAGAGAGATGGAGGCCTATAAATAGATCATAGAGAGAGATGGAGGTTTATAAATAGATAATAGAGAGAGATGGAGGTCTATAAATAGATCATAGAGAGAGATGGAGGTTTATAAATAGATAATAGAGAGAGATGGAGGTCTATAAATAGATCATAGAGAGAGATGGAGGTTTATAAATAGATAATAGAGAGAGATGGAGGTCTATAAATAGATAATAGAGAGAGATGGAGGTCTATAAATAGATAATAGAGAGAGATGGAGGTCTATAAATAGATCATAGAGAGAGATGGAGGTTTATAAATAGATCATAGAGAGAGATGGAGGTCTATAAATAGATCATAGAGAGAGATGGAGGTTTATAAATAGACCATAGAGTCAGATATCTGAGGGGAGGCCTGCCACCTGTTGCCATGGTGACTGTCATTGGGAGCAAGAGGACATTCCCATCATGAACCTGAGCAAGATGTGCTTTCTTCCTTCTCTCTCGGTTTCCTCTAGAACATTCTCTACCCACAGCTCCCCTGTCTGCCCACCATCCATACGCCACAGCTCTCCTGTCTACCCACCATCCATACCCCACAGCTCTCCTGTCTACCCACCACCCATACGCCACAGCTCCCCTGTCTACCCACCACCCATACCCCACAGCTCCTCTGTATACCCACCACCCATACGCCACAGCTCCCCTGTCTACCCACCACCCATACGCCACAGCTCCCCTGTCTGCCCACCACCCAGACGCCACAGTAACATCCATCTGGTCACCATCCATTCCTCTCTGCTCCCCCTGTCTGTTCAACATTGTTTTAAACGGTACCCCACATGCCCCACAGATTCCTGTTTGGCCACCATCTGAACCCCACACTCCCCTATCTACCCACCATCCAAACCCCACCCTTCCCCTATCAACCCACCATCCATACCCCACAGCACCCCCTGTTGCCCATCATCCATACCTCACAGCTCTCCATATCCGCCCACCATCCACATCCCCATCGCACCCCCTATCGGCCTACAATCCCCCTGGAGAAGCTGTTTGTAAGATAGACTTAAGCTTGTACTCTTTATAACTTTATAATGTGTGTTTTTCACATTTTGCAAAGTATACATAGGCGTCAACCATTTTACGTATATCAGCTATTGTTATCCCATCCTTGAAGGATTATTCAGCATATAATGCTCTCCCACCTCTGAAGTGTTACTCAGCATATATAGTGTTAGGTAGAAAATACATATTCTTATATACTTCTTTATTTCTATCATGTAAAAGTGTCTTTTACTCTGTGTTTTATTGAGGATGATCCAGATTCCACTAACACCTGACATTAGTTCGTGAACTATAGCTGGGTGATAATGTCATCTGTTAAAACAGTGTCTTCTGTTAAGATAGTGTTAAAACAATGAATGAGTTAATAGCCTCTCTTCACCAATGTTTACCCTTACCCCTGTAAGCAGAGGTCTGATGCTTTTTCCAACTGATAATCAGAAAACTTCCTGCCCTATCAGTTAATCACAAATAGTTGTAGGACATGAGGTCCACTGTTTTGTTGGAACCATTTTGTATACAAACAATGATTGGGTGGACTTTCTGCCTTTTTGATTAACTCACTCTTCAGACTGATTAACTCATTCATTAGACACCTGTGAGTGTCCTTATGTAAACTGTGACCTACTTTTTCTAATAAAATAAGCAGTCGGGGTGAGTTGATTTGAGAGAGAAGCTTGTAGGAGACTGCAGAGCTAAGTCTTGTCCTCCTCTTCATCTCTCCCCCACTGCAGTGTGGAAAAGACGTTCGCTTCCTTATTGTTGGTTATGATATTAAGGTACTGAATTGCATAAAGCCTTTTAGACCCAACACTGTTACATCTTCCTACATGAAGGACTGCATCCTGCTGGGAAATGTAGTTCTTTCTGGAGGGAGATGTAGTTCCTCCACGGTTTCCTCCTAACATCAAACAGGGACCATCCTATGCAGGATCTCAGAAGTCCAGAAGCTTTTTGTGATGCAGAGTATCATCTGAGCTCCACAGAGAAGAAAGTTCAGGTGAGACTGAATGTGTTTAGAAGGAGATCAGGAGCACTGAAGGTAAAGTTTGGTAAAAATTCTTTTTATTCATCCTGAGAATAATGTGGAGTTTCCTGTCAGATGGTGAGACTCAGTGGATCAGAGGAATGTTCTGTCTAAAAATAAACCAGAAGACTCCAGACCTTCCATCTGTTCTTTTGATCATTTCATCCTATTCTATTCATCTATCCATCAATATATCTCTCTATCATCCACCTGTTCATCCATCCATCCATTTACTGTATCTATCTATCTATCTATCTGTTAGTCCATCAATATATCCATCTATCCATTTATCTATCTATCTGTTCATCATCCACATGAATGGATGGATGGAAGCATAGATAGTGGGATGGATGGCTGGATGGATGGATGGATGGATGGATGGATGAATGAAGGGATAGATGGAAGGATGGCCCTCCACACGATGAGGGTAAACTTTCTACCAGCCTGTGCCACTCTGTGATGGTGACTCATGGTGTGCTAAAGAAGCTAAATGAGCAGCATTGGCACCATTGGCAGTACTCCACAGGCTGGAGGACCAGAAGGGCTCCATCACCCTCTCATATTATCTACTTTCTAATCTTTAAAATAAACTGTTTTATTAGCTCGTCTGGGAAGAATAAAGATGGCTGCTTATAACATGAGCTTTTTTTCACCTGCACAGTTTAGCTAGAATTGAAAATATGTGACTTTGTTTATTCTCAGTTTGATTATTGTAACTCTTTACTTGCAGCGTGTGCTAAGAGTTCTTTAAAAAGTTGTCAGTGAGTCCGACACGCAGCAAAAGATTGTAATCAGAAAATATTGAACAGATTATTGCTGTGTTAAATTCATGGAACTGAATCCCAGCTGTAGACGGTATGTTCCATCTTTTATTATATTAATAATCTTATTGTTCTAAAGGACTGCATGCTTCTGGTTCCACTTGGAGGTAGAACCTTTGAAGAAAGAGGCTCCCAGACACAGTTTTTCCATCCAGGATGGATTAAATATTCCTCTTTTGTAAAGTTAACTAGCAGGTCTCTCCCGTCCCAGACTTTTGTGGTTGGGGTAGATTTGTTACCCTTATTAAACACATGGTTCACATCAGCAGCCTGCTTGTATTCTCCCACACTGTTTACTGTCCACTATGTTCCTTCCTCCCAGCTTTAGTAACATGGGGTTGTGTTTTACATTATCTACTGGTTTATTATAGAAGATTGTTTTTACCACCAGAATCAACTCCCTATCATCTCCTCAGCTCGAGCTGGAATGATGGAAAATGTCTATCTCCTGAGTTTTATTTGTGCTTTTTCTTTTTTTTTTTTTTTTTTTGAGATTTGCAATCAGGATTTTATTCATTAACATTTAAAGTTTTGACATTGCACATAAAAGTATTTGCTATGTGTTCGTTTTTAAAAAATTTGAAATAAGTCAACTTAATTACTCTGGAGCAAAAAAATGGGAAAAAATGGGAAATGATTTTCATTGTCACATTATAAGGATCCACTGGGTGACAACGGGGGGGTGTTTCAACTTTAATTCTGGTTTAAACGTTCAGATGATCCGTCAGGCTCGTTGGGAGGTTGAATGTTGTGACTACAGATTATCTTTTGTGTCTGTCATGAGCTGGTGGTCATCAGGACCCAAAGGCACAGCCGGTTTTATTCAGTTTATTACAAGTAATTAGTGGTTAATGAAGAAGAGTGGTCTGGAAGCCGTCCTGGACAGGCTTTAAGCAATCTGGGAAGGTTTAAAATGAAGACACAACGGGGTGGAGATCAGATGATGTGGGGGGTACACCATCATTGCCACAGCAGGAGTGCATAACAGCAGGGTAAGGGACCAGATGTGGAGGGGCACCATCAACAGGAGATGCTTTGACACCAGAGTGATGGACACCAGGTGTTAAATAACCAGGGGGAAGACGAGACTCAGGTGGAGATATTCGGGAGAGGCAAATGGGACCAGGTTTACTGAATTAGGGCAGAGGGCCAGATTTGGAGTGGGGTGCACGATCATGTCAGTCCTTCTGTCTCTTTCTTCTTTCTCACTCCTTCCGTCTCTCCTCGGTTTTACCTGTCAGCTCCAAAATAACAAATATTTCGGTTAGAACATAAAATATTAAAAGAAATAAAATATTAGTTGCCATATGTTGTTGAATCTGTTAGAGAAGATCAGCATTCTGCTGTCATTATTAAAAAAATCAGATAAAAAGCTGCCTTTAGAAGAAAAAAATCTCTTTTATTCTTTAATCATGAACTATTTTATCTTGATATAAAATAATATTAAACTTTTAAGGGGCAGCGCGGTCAGTCTGCGCATGAGCAGCTTTTACTATGAAGGGTTAAAGTGGTGCACCTGCCCGGTTGCCATGGAGACTGCTTTACACTGAAGTGGGGTGTTCGCGCGCACAGCGAACCGTCGGGGTGAGGCTTCCATGAGCACAGGTGAGCGGTGCATGCGCGTGCACATGCAGGTGTGGACACCTGTGGAGCGTGTGCGTGTGTTGTGTCTGCGACGCCATTTTAACATGTTTACCTAATCCTGCGACCAGGCACACGCACGCGCCTGCAGGCGACCACCGCCCAGAGGGAAAGGGGGGTGAAGGGCGCGCGCGTGTCTGTGTGTGTGTGCGTGTGTGTGATTGTGGGGTGGGGGTACATGGCGCTGTTAGAACTAAAGATGCGCAGGTTTTAGCGCAGCGCGATTGCGTCAATCTGTTTGGAGGGAGAAAGTTAGTGTGTGTGTGTCTGTGATTGTAGGTGTGTGTGAGTGTGTGTGTCTGTGATTGTAGGTGTGTGTGTGTGTGTGTGTGTGTGTCTGTGTGTGTGATTGTATGTGTGAGTGTGTGAGTCTGTGATTGTAGGTGTGTGTGTGTGTGTGTGTCTGTGATTGTAGGTGTGTGTGTGTGTGTGTGTGTGTGTGTGTGTGTGTGTGTGTGTGTGTGTGTGATTGTATGTGTGAGTGAGTGTGTGACTCTGTGATTGTAGGTGTGTGTGTGTGTGTGTGTGTGTATGTGTCTGTGATTGTAGGTGTGTGTGTGTGTGTTTGATTGTATGTGTGAGTGTGTGAGTCTATGATTGTAGGTGTGTGTGTGTGTGTGTGTGTGTGTGTGTGTGTGTGTGTCTGTGTGTGTGATTGTATGTGTGAGTGTGTGAGTCTGTGATTGTAGGTGTGTGTGTGTGTGTGTGTGTGTGTGTGTGTGTGTGTGTGTGTGTGATTGTAGGTGTGTGTGTGAGTGTGTGAGTCTGTGATTGTAGGTGTGTGTGTGTGTTTGTGTGTGTGTGTGTGATTGTATGTGTGTGTGTGTGTGTCTGTGATTGTATGTGTGTGTCTGTATGTGTGAGTGAGTGTGTGTGTGAGGTTCGAGTGTGTCTGTGTGTGTCTCTGTGTGTGTGTGTGTGTGTGTGTGTGTGTGTGTGTGTGTGTGTGTGTGAGTAGTGTGTGTTGAATTGAAAATACTTTATTTAACCCCGAAGAGAAATTTGAGGCGCGTGAGTATTTGTGTTCGTGTGTGAGTGTGTCTGTGAATGTATGTGTGTGTGTGTGTGTGTGAGAGTGTGTCTGTGATTGTATGTCTGTGATTGTATGTATGTGTGTGTGTGAGAGTGTGTCTGTGAATGTATGTCTGTGATTGTATGTATGTGTGTGTGTGTGTGTGTGAGAGTGTGTCTGTGATTGTATGTCTGTGATTGTATGTATGTGTGTGTGTGTGTGTGTGTGAGAGTGTGTCTGTGAATGTATGTCTGTGATTGTATGTATGTGTGTGTGTGTGTGTGTGTGTGTGTGTGTGAGAGTGTGTCTGTGATTGTATGTCTGTGATTGTATGTATGTGTGTGTGTGTGTGTGTGAGAGTGTGTCTGTGATTGTATGTCTGTGATTGTATGTATGTGTGTGTGTGTGTGTGTGTGTGTGTGTGTGTGTGTGTGTGTGTGTGTGTGTGTGAGAGTGTGTCTGTGATTTTATGTCTGTGATTGTATGTATGTGTGTGTGTGTGTGTGTGTGTGAGAGTGTGTTTGTGATTGTATGTCTGTGTGTGTGTGTGTGTGTGTGTGTGTGTGTGTGTGTGTGTGTGTGTGTGTGTGTGTGTGTGTGAGAGTGTGTCTGTGATTTTATGTCTGTGATTGTATGTATGTGTGTGTGTGTGTGTGTGTGTGTGTGTGAGAGTGTGTTTGTGATTGTATGTCTGTGTGTGTGTGTGTGTGTGTGTGTGTGTGTGTGTGTGTGTGTGTGTGTGTGTGTGTGTGTGTGTGTAGACTTACATTTAAGCAGAACATTTTTTTTTAGGTTAGTTAGGTTTATTCCTGGCGACGCGGAGAAAATGTAGTGACCCCTGCAGGCTGTGCAGCTGTATGACATGTGTCACATTTTATACGTAAAACCTGCAGAAAAACATCTAAACAATCTAAACAAACAAAAGGACTTTTTAAAAAATACTTTATCTTGTACAAAAGATGACGATGGCGTTTTTACCTGAAAAAGGGGTGACGTCATCGTTACTGCACAAAAATAACGAGATGCTTTTTGAAATTATTTGATGTTTTCTTGACCGTCTCTTCATCCGCTCAAAATAATCGACTGAAATTAAAACAATTAAAAATTGAATTAAATAAACTTTTTAAAATGATCTCTTGACATTTTGTACAAATTTGGGGGAAAAATAATCAAATGAACACGTTTTCAGACTTCTGACACACCACCGATGTTTAACCCTGGCTGCCATGTTTATAAACATGCATTAGAGCGAGTGAGGGAAAGAAAGCTGGTACCGAAGATGTAGGAAATTTAAGTTATTAAATGTTTTCATTTTACATCAGACACTTCGATGAGGGAGGAGACGGCAGCTCAGTGGTTAGAGCGTTTGCGCGCGGACCGGAAGTTCGCGGTTTTGCGTCCCATGGAGAGCACGTCTAGGGTCCTTGGAGAAGACACCTAACCCCCGCTTCTCCCACCACTGGCGCCGTTGAAGGGCAGCCTGCTGCGGTGTAAGGAGTGAAGCACACAAAATTTCACCGGTGAGGGATGAATAGAGTTATTTATTTATTTAGATCAAAGCGCTTCTATTAAAATCTACATTCCTGCCCTCACCATGGTAACCACCTGTGGGTGGTCACCGAAAGAACGAGATCGTGAATACAAGCGGCTGAAATGAGCCTCCTCTGCAGGGTGGCTGGGTTTTCTCTCAGAGATCAGGTGAGGAGCTTGGCCATCTGGGAGGAGGTCCGAATAGAGCCATTGCCAAGAGAAGCCAGATGGGGTGGTTTGGGCATCTGCTTCGTATGCCTCGAAGGTCTTATTTGTGAGGAGTGTTGGGCATGTCCCACCGGGAGGAGACCTGGAGGCAGACCCCGGACCTGCTGGAGAGACTATGTCTCACAGATGGACAGGGAACACTTCAGGATCCTCCTGGGTGAGATGGAGGATGCAGCCAAGGTGAGAGAATTCTCGGCTTCCCGTCTGAGGCTTATCCGTGACCCGGCCCCGGATAAGTGGAAGACAATGAAACAGAACTTAGCCAAGAGTCTGGCACCTGCTCGTTATGCTAATTAATTTTTTTGTTATCCAAATGTTCTTCTGTCACGTGATGCTAAATATACGTTATGTTCCTCTGATGTCATTAAAATGGTGTTTTTATCTGGAGATGTTAAACTAGAGCACTGAGGTTTGATGTTAGCATGCTGCTGAGTTCAGACTGTATGTGTTTATTACAGAATACCAACCTGTTAAAGAGTTTTAATCAATCCTCTGTATCTGGACTCGCTCTCCAACAGAAGGATCCTTTTTATTTTGTTTTATGGACTCGCTCTCTAACAGAAGGATCCTTTTTATTTTGTTTTATGGACTCGCTCTCTAACAGAAGGATCCTTTTTATTTTGTTTTATGGACTCGCTCTCTAACAGAAGGATCCTTTTTATTTTGTTTTATGGACTCGCTCTTTAACAGAAGGATCCTTTTTATTTTGTTTTATGGACTCGCTCTCTAACAGAAGGATCCTTTTTATTTTGTTTTATGGACTCGCTCTCTAACAGAAGGATCCTTTTTATTTTGTTTTATGGACTCGCTCTCTAACAGAAGGATCCTTTTTATTTTGTTTTATGGACTCGCTCTCCAACAGAAGGATCCTTTTTATTTTGTTTTATGGACTCGCTCTCTAACAGAAGGATCCTTTTTATTTTGTTTTATGGACTCGCTCTTTAACAGAAGGATCCTTTTTATTTTGTTTTATGGACTCGCTCTCCAACAGAAGGATCCTTTTTATTTTGTTTTATGGACTCGCTCTCTAACAGAAGGATCCTTTTTATTTTGTTTTATTGCCTCATTTTAGGTTCTATGTCTTGTGTTGACAGGCGTTACAGCGGATTGGCCTCACATGGTTTTTTCTCCTCAGATTTTATGTTAAAACGTCTTCTGAACTTTTTATTTAGTGATCGTTTGTTTTTGAGTAGAGGGGCCGTAGAGGACTTCCAGTATCTTAACCCCAGAACTCAGCTTCTTTAGGGGTAAATAAAGTCTGCTGCAGGGAATTCCGCACGGGGCTGTGCCTCTCATCCTGAAGAAAGGGAGGAAGTCAGACTGGTTCCAGAGGAGTTCTTGTGACTTTCCAACATGTTAAAAGGTCTTTGTGTTGTATGTAATCATTATAGCGTCATGTCTGATCGTCTAATATTTTTGTGATCTGCGGCACGAATGATGTTTTTTTCCGATCATTCTGTTTTTATTGTTTATATCATTTATAAAGTCTCGGTGAAAACCCGGCAGTAAACGTGGATTAGATTTCACAAGTGAACTGTCATGACCCCTCCCTTGTCTACAGGTAGGACTACCGGTTCAAGATGGCGGCTGGAACAGCCAATGAGAGATCTGCTCTTTATGTCCATGTGTGCCACACCCAAGTCAGCCATTATTTCTCTTACATGGTGATTTACTCTGAAAATGTGTCTTGAGGTGATGAAGGTAGACTTGTTGGACGGTGATGAAGGTGGACTTGTCGGACGGTGATGAAGGTGGACTTGTCGGTGATGAAGGTGGACTTGTCGGACGGTGATGAAGGTGGACTTGTCGGTGATGAAGGTGGACTTGTCGGACGGTGATGAAGGTGGACTTGTCGGTGATGAAGGTGGACTTGTCGGTGATGAAGGTGGACTTGTCGGACGGTGATGAAGGTGGATTTGTCGGACGGTGATGAAGGTGGACTTGTCGGACGGTGATGAAGGTGGATTTGTCGGACGGTGATGAAGGTGGACTTGTCGGTGATGAAGGTGGACTTGTCGGACGGTGATGAAGGTGGACTTGTCGGACGGTGATGAAGGTGGATTTGTCGGACGGTGATGAAGGTGGACTTGTCGGACCCGCATAGCCAGTTTTAACCAATTTATTGCACTTAATCAGGCGGCAGGGA
Organism: Neostethus bicornis; assembly: GCA_902685375.1. NCBI lineage: Eukaryota > Metazoa > Chordata > Actinopteri > Atheriniformes > Phallostethidae > Neostethus > Neostethus bicornis. The sequence continues at coordinate 453,832 of LR738551.1, forward strand.
AGAAGGGTTGGCACGTTTAGCCTGGAATGTGGAGGGACACCATCATGGCTGCAGCAGAGCCACAGTTTAACTGACAGTAGAGGAATGGACACAAGGTGCGTTAAATAACCAGGGGGGAGACAAGACACAGGTGCAGACATCATGGAGAGGCAACTGGGACCAGGTGTACTGAATCAAGGCACAGGACAGGATCAGGAGGGAGGAAGTGTTCCAGAGGGGAGGAGGATGTGACGTTACAGAGAGGAAAACCGTCACAGAACAAACCCTGAACCAAAACACGGCGTCTGAGTGGGAACAGACAAAGATCATATTACAACATCTCTGCTGTTACTTTAAGGATTAAATTCTGAGGAACTACAGACTTCATGGACTCAGAGATAAAAAGCTGCTTTTGGAAGAACGTGTTCTTTTTTAAATCAGCTCTGTGACAGACTCCTTCAGACAACAGCTTCATTTATAGAGATCACGCTGACGGCATGTCAGTCACTCTGATCCAGACTGAGCACAGATCCATCCGTCTGTCTGTCTGTCCGTCCGTCCGTCCGTCTGTCTGTCTGTCTGTCCGTCCGTGCACCCATCAGTCTGCCTCCACCCTGTACGTACTTTGCAGCAGGTATTATTTGTGTTTCTCAGGTCAGGGTCTGCTCGGTCAGTGATTTACTGCAGCGTGATGAATCAGTGCAGGTGTGGTTATGATGTAAACATCTGCAGCTCTAACCAGCTGTGGAACATCCTGCAGGATTTCCATCATCATGACTCAGTTTTTCTGCAGTTTCTTTAAAGTTTCTGCTCTGAGAAAGTCTGCACACTGCCTCTGGTTACGGGGGTCATTTCCTCCAATCCCAGTGGCCAGTTTCTACCAGCTGGGGTTCTCTGGGCTCTGTGTCCCGTATGCAGGGCTGACCACTCAGGGCTGACCAGAGTAAACCCTTGCTATCTTCTAACGAGATCTAACGAAATCTGCTCTGGATACATGACTGTCTTCACGGCCTGGGGCCCAATGGCCTGAACTCTGAGCCCTACTGGGACAGTGATGGGAGTTGACGGCATCCTTCGATCTCTACAGACAATGATTTCTGCACCTGGTTGTTTAAGTGTTTGTGCGGGGTCAGCTGTGGCTGAATAAGCTGGTGCAGGAGCTGCAGCTCCGACCACAGTAACTGCAAATATGATAGGTGGTATGAGTCATGAGGGGAACAGTGGCAGACTGACTTCTCCACTGTTTCCAGGTCTTTGTAGTCGGGCCCTGGATCTCTTTCTTTTCTTCGGCCTGCTTGACATCGATTTTGACAGATCTTGAGCCAGTGGCCTCTGATGGGAGTATGGGTATATTAATAGGTACCGTAATCCATCGCATGGTTCATTTTTGAAGCAAAATCCCAAACATTTACCCATCGTTTTCTTGTTTTAATTTTATTCAATCACAAAAATAGGAATAAAAACAAAGAGCTGCTTGATTAAAAGTCAAAGTAAAATTTCTCAAGTTATTGAGATATTGTTTCAAAGAATCCTTTTTAAGAGTAAACAAAGCTTTTCCTCTAATCTGTGAAAACTGTGGTCTGATCTGGATTGGCAGGAACAGGATTCCTGAATGCTGATCAGCTGAGTTTTACACTTTTTTCTCTCGTCACAGCATCGGTTTTGCAACATTTTAAGCTGTTTTATTCTCTACAAAAAGTTTAATTTAACTTCAGAAAAGCAAAAAACTTCTGAATTAAATCTGTGTTTGTTTCTGTCAGAGAAGTTTAACGAGTTCCAAACTGCTTTTATTTAATCATTTACTCCCTTTTCTGTTAGTTTCTTCTGTTTTACTGACGTTTAACTTTTCACTGCAGTGACATCAATGTTACATAAGCAGTAACCATGGCAATAATCTGACAATATCACTGAACTTCCAGAAAATTAAAGCTTGCAATAAAAAAATGGAAACGTGAGGAGCGAAACGCTGCTAAGCTAAACCTCACAGAGATTCCAGTTTATTATCGTCTCTATGAGAGTATGGTGACATATTTACAGACTGAAAAGATAGAAAATATACATAAAAATAAACAATGTACAGCAAGACAACATGAGAGGTATTAAATGATTCGTTCCGTCGTCTTCCGCTCATCTGGGGCCGCGTCGCGGTGGCACAGCCTCAAACGTGAAGCCCAGGCTTCTCTCACCCCGGCTGCATTCTCCAGCTCACCCAGGAGGATCCCAAGTCATTCTCCAGCCAGCTGAGAGACATAGTCTCTCCAACGGGTCTGGGGTCTGCCTCTTGGTCTCCTCCTGGTGGGACGTGCCTGAAACACCTCACCAGCGAGGCGCTCGGGGGGCATCCTGACCAGATACTCAAACCACCATTCAGGCATCATTCTGTAAATGATTATTTATACAGTCTTTAAGTGATGGCGCAGTATTGGAGGGGTAAAGGGGGGTATTGTTGCTGTGAAGTATCCTCAGTGCCGGTCAGCTCTCTAGGATGCTCTCCATATCGGCTCCGTAGAAGTTCATCAGTTGTTTAAGAGGAGAGTCCAGAGCGCTTCGACTTCCTGAAGGAAAAAGAGAGATTTTTGTTCCATCTTCACCAGGTGTGATGTTAGAGGTCAGAGGTGGTGTGGATGCTGTTAACACGCTTAGCAGCCTGTATGCAGAGAGGAGCGTGTTCAGTCCTCCTGTCCACTATCATCTCCTTTGTTTTACTGGTGATCAAGATGAGGTTGTTCTGTGTGTACAAAGGGGTCAGAGGAGGTCCAGAACCAGACTCTGCTCCGGACCTCCTCATCATTAGGACACCAACCACAGTGGTGTCGTCTTCAAACTTGACCACCATGTCTGTGGGATGGATGACAACGCAGTCGTTAGTGAAGGGGGTGAAAAGTGTGAGGGAGAGCACAACACAGTCCTGTGGTGTTCTGGTGCTGAGGATCAGTAGTGCAGATGGTAAGCTCTCCGATTCTCATCACCTGTTGGTGAGAAAGTCCTTGATCCAGGACAGACCCAGGTTGTGGGCTTCAGATGAACGGTGTTAAATTCTTGGTCTGGTCCTGTTGGTTCATGTTGATCAAACACCAGCACTTTCAGCTGAAGCTTTGTTTTAAAATGGCAGCATTTTTATCTTAGAGTGTGATTCCCACTGAGCAGATCAGATGGTTTAGTGGTGTGATGTCGGTACGTCAGAGGGTTTGATCTGTTTTCCTAATAAATGACAGTTTCCTGCTGCTTTTTCTTCTCTGATTGTTCATTCACAGATGGAACGTCAATGTCACGCCTCGTTTGATAGACACACAAAGATGGTGTGAAAAAATCAATTTACCAGGACATTGTGATATCTTTGTGATATCTTGCTGGGTTTCACAGCATCTGGGTGTGAGATGGGGGGGCTTATGCATGAGAAGATTAAAACAGCAGTGTGAAACTCTAGTGAGAGACCTGTTCAAACCGGAGTTTGGATAAATATGGAGTTAGTTTCTCCATCAGTGAGAAAAACAACAGCAAACTTCTCGTTTCTTTTCTCTCACTTTCCTTTTGGGCTTTAAATAAAACTACTGCAACAAACACTCAGCAGCCTGTTTCCATCTCCTGGATGTTCTCCAAAGAGGAGCTTCATGGATGTAGTGAAGCAGGACATGAAAGGAGACAGATGGAGGAAACTCTGACGCCTTCCGGGGGGAAATGTCAGAAGGTTAAAGGGAACACGTTCTGCTAAAGACAGCTTTTAGTGAATTTATGAGGTCCGTCGTCACTCAGAAAGTCTGACTTTAACCCATAAAGTAACAGAAAACTTTGTTACTTTTCTGTTTTTTGCTCAGATGCTTTAATTTGGTCCATCTGTTAAGTTTTTTTGTTTTTTTTTTACCCCTTTACGTCACATGTTTTCAAAGGAAATCACCATATAAGGAGAAACAATGGCTGACTTGGGTGTGGCACACTTAGACATAAAGACCATGTCCATACACAGCCGGGTACATCCGCTGTTCTCCGTTTTAGAAAAAAGCTGACGTCCACACGCAACCGTTTTTAAAATATCCACGTCCACACGGAGTCGTATAAACACGCTTCTGAGTGCCAGACCAGCATGCCAGACCAGTAGTGGGCAGTATTTATCTAAACGTAAGCTCTGAGCTAGGAAAGCTTATGTGATTAATAATCGCTGATTGCAACGCATTTCTCCTCCTTTGCCCCTCAGTTGAGAGTGGAAAAAAAGGCAAGAAAAGAGGGTCTGCAACAGGGTCCGTTGATCCATACGGCCCACTGTCTGCTTTTGTAAACAAGGACGCACGTGAATGACGTATGTGCATTATTTGTCGCAGGTAGTGATGCATAAAAATCCAAATCTCTGTTTTCGCACGTCCACACGCAAATGCAAAAACGGAGTTTTCCAAAAAACTTTTGAGTGAAAAAAACCCTCAATTTTCGTGTGGACGTCAGGCCAAAACGGATAAAAATATATGCGTTTTCAAAAATACCCGGTTAAGTGTGGACAGTGCCAAAGAACAGACCCCACATTGGCTGTCATGGCCAACACCGGCTCTGATTTGGAGGCTCGGATTCCCATCCCGGACGCTTCACACTAAGCAGTAAATTGGTCCAGTGAGAGTTGGAGATCGGGGGTCCTAAAAACAGAAATCAGATGACACCACTGATTGCTGTTTTATTTGTGGTTGCAGGTGAGAAGACAGAATGAGAAGATCTACCCACCTGGCGGCGTAAGCAGCCGTCGCAATGCCATGAGGAGCCAGCGTGATGCCGCTGGCAGCTACTCAGCATGACTCTGCTGGACTTGTGGTTGTCGCGCTCCATCCCCATGTGCCTGCTCCTCCAGAGCCTGGTCCTCATGGCCCTGTGCTTCCCCTCAGCCAGCATGTGTCCGAAGGGCTGTACCTGCCAACGCGACCCCCACCTCCACGGTCTGAACGTCAGCTGCAGCCACTCCCGCCTGAAAGAAATTCCCCCCAATCTTCCGGTGGACACCGTCCTGCTGAGGCTGGACCACAACCAGATCGGCACGGTGCCAGACCAAGCCTTCCATGGACTCAGGCTTCTGAGGGAGCTGAACCTGTCCTACAATGCAGTGGAGAACTTAGGAGAAGGGTCTTTCAGTGGGATCGAGGGCACGCTGCAGGTACTGGACCTTTCCCACAATCGCATCACCAGCGTCCACAAAGATGCTTTCGCTCGTCTGAAGGCGCGGGTCATTGTGGATGATAATCCCTGGCACTGTGACTGTGCCCTCCAGCAGGCCATCGGCGGCATGGCCCACAACCACGAGGCCGCCACCCGAGTCCTCTGTCGCAGCTCTGAGCTTCTGGACCAGGAGGGCCGCCCCTTCCTGGCTGTGGACACTGACCTCTGTAACCTGGCCAAAAGGACCACAGACTACGCCATGTTAGTGACCATGTTCGGTTGGTTTGCCATGGTCATTTCCTACGTAGTGTATTACGTCCGGCAGAACCAGGAGGACGCTCGGCGCCACCTGGAGTACCTCAAGTCTTTGCCCAGCAAACCGAAAAAACCTGACGAGGCGGACGACATCAGCACGGTGGTCTGAGTTCCTGCTGTTTACCACCTTTTTATTTCAGACACACTTTGTTCTTTCCTGTCAAACTTTTCTACAAACGGAAGGAAAAAGAGAGAGAGGTTTACAAATTTAAATCTCAGGTTTAAAAGGTTTTTTAAATGACAATTTGAAATATTTGAAAACGTAAAATGTGAAACTCCTTTTCTTAAAAGAACAAAACAGTTTTAAAAACTAAAATAAAATAAAGATCAAAGGTTTACAAAAACAAAAATCATGTGAAATTACAAAAAGCTTAAGTCTGCCAGAAAAAGTTTTCTAAGATCTGATCTGTCTGACAGGACGGACGTGTAGCATCTTCACTGCCATTTAATCCACAACGTTTAAAGAAGATTCTTAACTCTTTAAAACCGCAAATAAAATAAATTCAGATTTTCTACTTACATTTTTAGTGCCGGGGGGCACGGTGGCGCAGTCGTTAGCACGGTGGAAGGTTGGGTTTGAATCCTGGGTGAAGCCGAGGCCTGAGACACTGGCCTTTCTGTGTGGAGTTTACGTGTTCTCCCGGGACATGTGTGGGTTTTCTCGTTTTTTTCCCAACCTCCAAAAACATACATGTTTGGTTGATTGGCCGCCGTAAAAATTCTCCTAGGAATGTGTGTGTGTGTGGCCCTGCAACAGACTGGTGACCTGTTTGGGGTGTACCCCGCCTCTCACCTTAAATCAGCCGGGATAGCCTCCGCCCCCCGTAACCTCCTGTGACCCCATCATGGATAGGAGGTTTAAAAGATTAAATCATTTTAGTCTCTGAAACTTTCCAAATAATAAATAAAAATATGTTTATAAAAAATGATGCAAAATCTGTCACTTTTAAGAATAATAAAATAATTCACAGACGTAGCAAAAGAATGTGAAAATATTTCAAACTTAAAACTAGAATTTAATATTAAAAAGATTTATTTTATCCTCAGAACATATTTTACTTTCTTTGCTTCAACATTCAGACATGAATTTTAAAATAATGAAAGAATCTGATTTGAAGAAACTCGTTTTTTTCCTAAGATTTATTTGTAAAATAAAACCTTCAAACTAAAAAAATTCAGCCCTTTAAAGTTTATAAATTTTCTTCTCTAACGAGATTGATTCTTCCAGCATGTGTGTTTAATTATTTCAAATTTACTGATTCTTTCTTCATCCTTTGAGTTAAAACTTTAAATCATCAGTTTTTTGTTTCTAATAAGTGTCAAAAACATTTCTAGAAATTTTGGTGAGTTGTTGGTGTGAAGTGAAAGTGTGTGTGTCAGGTGTTCGTGCTTCCACATCCTCACACAGTCCGTCATCACCTGATAAACTTCTGGTCCCACGTCTTTGTTTTAATATTTCTGTCACCAAAGGATCCGGTTCTTTATGGAGTCTCTTCTCACAGGAAGCTCAGCTCATCCTGTAAAAAAACTTCCATCCTTTTAAAACTCTTCTGGTGTAAAAATGAGACGATGATCTAACTGGTTTGTACTATAGTCGTGTTAGTGGTGGAAAAGTGGAGAAAACATGGTGTAAATAAGAACATTGGTGTTTACTGGAAATCCCTTTAAGTATTGTCCCTGAACGCACCCGTCCAGGAAGGTGTGTGAGTGTGCGTGTGTGTACATGCATGTAGAAACAGCACCGTAGCCAAGGACCAGAGAGTACATCTAAGTGCCTGAATCTGTCTCCCATCACGTGCTGTTTAGCTGTTGTCCAGAGAGACCAATAAAATAAATAAAAACAAACCTCTGTCTGATTTTATCTTTTTTCAGAGTCCAAAAGTTTCAGAAAATAGAAATTTGAGTCTTTTCTAAATTAAAGCTAAAAGTGTGTAAAAAGGAAAATGTTTTTTAGATGAAAACGAGAGAAAAAAGATGGATGATTGAGTGGATCCGCAACCAGACAAGATCCAGACCATCACCAACCAATCACACACACACCAGATCCATACTGATCATCACCAACCAATCACACACACACCAGATCCAGACTGATCATCACCAACCAATCACACACACACCAGATCCAGACTGACCATCACCACCCAATCACACACACACCAGATCCATACTGACCATCACCAACCAATCACACACACACCAGATCCAGACTGACCATCACCAACCAATCACACACACACCAGATCCAGACTGATCATCACCAACCAATCACACACCAGATCCAGACTGACCATCACCAACCAATCACACACACACCAGATCCAGACTGATCATCACCAACCAATCACACACCAGATCCAGACTGATCATCACCAACCCATCACACACACACCAGATCCATACTGACCATCACCAACCAATCACACACACACCAGATCCAGACTGACCATCACCAACCAATCACACACCAGATCCAGACTGACCATCACCAACCAATCACACACACACACACACACACACACACACACACACACACACACACACACACACACACACACACACACACACACACACACACACACACACACACACACACACCAGATCCAGATGAATGATTAAACAGGGATTTTTTTAACCCTTTCTTCACCCCTCAGGCTGCTCTTCTCATCTTTGACCACTAGGTGTTGCTACTTCCTCATTTTCACATATTTTACTTCAGTTTATTTTATATATTTTTTAATAAATATTTTTTTATCCAAAGAATTTTAAACTTTTCTTCCTTTTATTAATTTTTTAACCACTCACATGAATTTCTTTAAGTCCGATAAAATCGCTGTGTTTTTATTTCCTGAACGCGCACCTGATGATGACGTCACCGTCCCCTCCACAGGTTGCTGTGACGTCAGAGGCTACGCTCCGTCATGGGTGAGTTTATTCTGATTTATTCTGTCTTTTTACTTTTTTTAGAATCCAAACAAACACGTTGAGTTTTTATTCTCTTTATGATTAAATCTGATGTTTTATCCTGAACACAGTCGTTTTATTTTTATTTACTTCTAAAGCAAACTAAAGAATTTAACTTTACTCTGTTTAAACTGTCTGAGGGGGCTCAGTGTGTGACCTGGTGACCTGACCTGACCCGTAAAGAACCCCTCCTAAACCCCTCTGCTTGTCAGACAGATGGGAGCAGGCAGAAGAAAGCTGCAGAAACATCCCAGTAGAGTTTGGGAACGAAATGAGTGGTTGTTTTAAACTTTATACAATCAGAAAAAATAAAATATCTTTTTAATAAGTTTTATAAAATATTTTATACTAATCATAAAAAGTCTTTAAAGTGTCTTCAGGACAGTGTGTTTGATGATCGAGATGTTTAGACTTCATAAATCATTTTTAATCTGATAGAAGGGACAGACGGACTGGTACCCAGGTCAGACAGAAGGGACAGGAGGACTTGTACCCAGGTCAGATAGAAGGGACAGGAGGACTGGTACCCAGGTCAGATAGAAGGGACAGGAGGACTGGTACCCAGGTCATATAGAAGGGACAGGAGGACTGGTACCCAGGTCAGATCAGATAGAAGGGACAGGAGGACTGGTACCCAGGTCAGATCAGATAGAAGGGACAGGAGGACTGGTACCCAGATCAGATCAGATAGGAGGGACAGGAGGACTGGTACCCAGATCAGATCAGATAGAAGGGACAGGAGGACTGGTACCCAGATCAGATCAGATAGGAGGGACAGGAGGACTGGTACCCAGATCAGATCAGATAGAAGGGACAGGAGGACTGGTACCCAGATCAGATCAGATAGAAGGGACAGGAGGACTGGTACCCAGGTCAGATCAGATAGAAGGGACAGGAGGACTGGTACCCAGATCAGATCAGATAGGAGGGACAGGAGGACTGGTACCCAGATCAGATCAGATAGAAGGGACAGGAGGACTGGTACCCAGATCAGATCAGATAGAAGGGACAGGAGGACTGGTACCCAGATCAGATCAGATAGAAGGGACAGGAGGACTGGTACCCAGATCAGATCAGATAGAAGGGACAGGAGGACTGGTACCCAGATCAGATCAGATAGAAGGGACAGGAGGACTGGTACCCAGATCAGATCAGATAGAAGGGACAGGAGGACTGGTACCCAGATCAGATCAGATAGAAGGGACAGGAGGACTGGTACCCAGGTCAGATCAGATAGAAGGGACAGGAGGACTGGTACCCAGGTCAGATAGAAGGGACAGGAGGACTGGTACCCAGGTCAGATAGAAGGGACAGGAGGACTGGTACCCAGGTCAGGTCAGACAGAAGGGACAGGAGGACTGGTACCCAGGTCAGATAGAAGGGACAGGAGGACTGGTACTCAGGTCAGGTCAGATAGAAGGTACTCAGGTCAGATCACATTGATGAATAAGTGATTCCACAGATTCTTAATAAAAGCAACAAGCTGTTGCTTTTGTAACATTTTTAAAAGACTTTTTAAAACATAGTTTTTTACTTCCTTCTTGATTCAGAAAGTCTGACATCATTGTTTTCAAAGAGTTTCTACAAAAAAATTATTTCACCTTTAATAATAAAACACAGTTCCGTTCCGTTGTCTTTTACTTATCCGGGCCGGATTCCAGGTGCAACAGCCTCAGACGGGAAACCCTGATCAAAGCCTCCAGGTTACCTGGGAAGATCCTGAGGTGTTCCCTGTCCAGCTTGAGACATGTTCATTCATACTGGATGTCTTCACCCCGGTGCTCATGAGAAGCTCTGCCGGAGTTGTGAGATGGAACTCTCTCTGATGGAAGGATCTACCAGACGTTCCCAGCAGACCCTCACTGATCGTCCAACTGTCTTTCTCCTCCACCATGTAAGCCAAACTCCTGTGTGTCGGAGTTCTCCTCGGTGGACGAGAGGAGGACTGGGGAGTTCAGTACACTGAACCAAATTCCCCCGGGGACTTCTTGTCCTCCAGGAGGCTTCAACGCTCCCGTTGGCAATGACCATGATCTGGAGAAACGTGTTTGACATGGGTGGGCATTAGACCCCTGAACACATAGCTCCTAGGATCATTGGGGCACATAAACCCCCTCCAATAGGGTAAGGTGGCGACTCGAGGAGGAGATGTTAAAAACGATCATAAGTAGATTGGCGTGTGTTGGTTGTTTCCGTCAGAGAGGCGTACGACCACAGACACATAAAAACGTGAGAAGCTGAACGCTGCTAAAGCTAAACCTCACAGCCAGCGCTGCCAGCTAGCTCCAGACGGTAACCCTGACCCCCAGACGAGATCGTCCCAGCTCTCAGTCTGCAGCATCAGTGATGTACTAAATGGCTCTGAATTCAGAAGGAGAGAAACTTTTCACCAGAGAGACTGTGACATGCTAAACCCTCCTGCAGGGGAGCAGAGGTGTGTGTGACTGTAAAAACACACACATCCCAGAATCATTTGTGCACTGAACTGCATCCCAAAATAAAACCAACTTTTTCAAAGTTTCTTCCATGTTTGAACTTTAAAATGTTCCTGAAGGAGTTTTTATTTCATTCATGAATGTTGGATTTGTTTGTAAATTTTCCTGCTCAGTATTCGGTTGTTACTCTGATGCCAGGTGTTTGTGTTCTCTGCCCCGCCCACCTTCTAACAAGCAGAAAGGGTTCATATAGTTTGGTCCCATCCCTCGGGTACTGCTCTCCATCCCCTCACAGACCCACAGGACAGGTCAAAGCCAGAGGAGAGGGGATCCACAACGTCAAAATTAAACTATAAAAATGTTCTTATTTGTTTCTCTGAGCTAACGAGGTTCCATGTTTATTTAATTATGCTGTAAGGTAACGATTATTGGTCCAAAAAGCAAACGAGCTCCTGTTTAAACAAGTTTTCTGGGAAAGTCTTGAACTAAATAGATTCTCTGAGAAGGGTCTCCCTAAAAGAGGCATTCAGGGGGACCCTCACGCTGGCTATCTGATTTGTTAATATAACTAGTTACTTCTTTCAAACGGTAACTAACTCACCCGGCCAGTCAACCAACCAACCAACCAGCCAGTCAGTCAGCCAACAGGTCCACCGGTCAACCAATCAGCCAGCCAGTTAGACACAATCCAGTTGGCCAACCTGCTAGTGTTTCCATCGTTCTATGATCAGAGCTCTAGAACATCAGAACACAGTGTTACAGACCATGAGGAGGAAGAGGAGAGGACCACCAGGAACCTGTTCTCATCCTCACCTCTAGTGAACAGGAAGAGGAGAGGACCACCAGGAACCTGGTCTCATCCTCACCTCTAGTGAACAGGAAGAGGAGAGGACCACCAGGAACCTGGTCTCATCCTCACCTCTAGTGAACAGGAAGAGGAGAGGACCACCAGGAACCTGGTCTCATCCTCACCTCTAGTGAACAGGAAGAGGAGAGGACCACCAGGAACCTGGTCTCATCCTCACCTCTAGTGTTACAGACAGGAAGAGGAGAGGACCACCAGGAACCTGGTCTCATCCTCACCTCTAGTGAACAGGAAGAGGAGAGGACCACCAGGAACCTGTTCTCATCCTCACCTCTAGTGAACAGGAAGAGGAGAGGACCACCAGGACCCTGGTCTCATCCTCACCTCTAGTGAACAGGAAGAGGAGAGGACCACCAGGACCCTGGTCTCATCCTCACCTCTAGTGAACAGGAAGAGGAGTGGACCACCAGGACCCTGGTCTCATCCTCACCTCTAGTGAACAGGAAGAGGAGAGGACCACCAGGAACCTGGTCTCATCCTCACCTCTAGTGAACAGGAAGAGGAGAGGACCACCAGGAACCTGGTCTCATCCTCACCTCTAGTGAACAGGAAGAGGAGAGGACCACCAGGAACCTGGTCTCATCCTCACTTCTAGTGTTACAGACAGGAAGAGGAGAGGACCACCAGGAACCTGGTCTCATCCTCACCTCTAGTGAACAGGAAGAGGAGAGGACCACCAGGAACCTGGTCTCATCCTCACCTCTAGTGAACAGGAAGAGGAGAGGACCACCAGGAACCTGGTCTCATCCTCACCTCTAGTGAACAGGAAGAGGAGAGGACCACCAGGACCCTGGTCTCATCCTCACCTCTAGTGAACAGGAAGAGGAGAGGACCACCAGGACCCTGGTCTCATCCTCACCTCTAGTGTTACAGACAGGAAGAGGAGAGGACCACCAGGAACCTGGTCTCATCCTCACCTCTAGTGTTACAGACAGGAAGAGGAGAGGACCACCAGGGACCTGGTCTCATCCTCACCTCTTGTGTTACAGACAGGAAGAGGAGAGGACCACCAGGAACCTGGTCTCATCCTCACCTCTAGTGAACAGGAAGAGGAGAGGACCACCAGGAACCTGGTCTCATCCTCACCTCTAGTGAACAGGAAGAGGAGAGGACCACCAGGAACCTGGTCTCATCCTCACTTCTAGTGTTACAGACAGGAAGAGGAGAGGACCACCAGGAACCTGGTCTCATCCTCACCTCTAGTGAACAGGAAGAGGAGAGGACCACCAGGAACCTGGTCTCATCCTCACCTCTAGTGAACAGGAAGAGGAGAGGACCACCAGAAACCTGGTCTCATCCTCACCTCTAGTGTTACAGACAGGAAGAGGAGAGGACCACCAGGAACCTGGTCTCATCCTCACCTCTAGTAGACAGGATGAGAAGAGGACCACCAGGACCCTGGTCTCATCCTCACCTCTAGTGAACAGGAAGAGGAGAGGACCACCAGGAACCTGGTCTCATCCTCACCTCTAGTGAACAGGAAGAGGAGAGGACCACCAGGACCCTGGTCTCATCCTCACCTCTAGTGAACAGGAAGAGGAGAGGACCACCAGGACCCTGGTCTCATCCTCACCTCTAGTGTTACAGACAGGAAGAGGAGAGGACCACCAGGAACCTGGTCTCATCCTCACCTCTAGTGTTACAGACAGGAAGAGGAGAGGACCACCAGGGACCTGGTCTCATCCTCACCTCTTGTGTTACAGACAGGAAGAGGAGAGGACCACCAGGAACCTGGTCTCATCCTCACCTCTAGTGAACAGGAAGAGGAGAGGACCACCAGGAACCTGGTCTCATCCTCACCTCTAGTGAACAGGAAGAGGAGAGGACCACCAGGACCCTGGTCTCATCCTCACCTCTAGTGAACAGGAAGAGGAGAGGACCACCAGGACCCTGGTCTCATCCTCACCTCTAGTGTTACAGACAGGAAGAGGAGAGGACCACCAGGAACCTGGTCTCATCCTCACCTCTAGTGAACAGGAAGAGGAGAGGACCACCAGGGCCCTGGTCTCATCCTCACCTCTAGTGTTACAGACAGGAAGAGGAGAGGACCACCAGGAACCTGGTCTCATCCTCACCTCTAGTGTTACAGACAGGAAGAGGAGAGGACCACCAGGAACCTGGTCTCATCCTCACCTCTAGTGAACAGGAAGAGGAGAGGACCACCAGGAACCTGGTCTCATCCTCACCTCTAGTGTTACAGACAGGAAGAGGAGAGGACCACCAGGACCCTGGTCTCATCCTCACCTCTAGTGAACAGGAAGAGGAGAGGACCACCAGGAACCTGGTCTCATCCTCACCTCTAGTGAACAGGAAGAGGAGAGGACCACCAGGACCCTGGTCTCATCCTCACCTCTAGTGAACAGGAAGAGGAGAGGACCACCAGGACCCTGGTCTCATCCTCACCTCTAGTGGACAGGAAGAGAAGAGGACCACCAGGACCCTGGTCTGCTCCTCACCTCTAGTGAACAGGAAGAGGAGAGGACCACCAGGACCCTGGTCTCATCCTCACCTCTAGTGAACAGGAAGAGGAGAGGACCACCAGGAACCTGGTCTCATCCTCACGTCTAGTGTTACAGACAGGAAGAGGAGAGGACCACCAGGAACCTGGTCTGCTCCTCACCTCTAGTGAACAGGAAGAGGAGAGGACCACCAGGAACCTGGTCTGCTCCTCACCTCTAGTGTTACCGACAGGAAGAGGAGAGGACCACCAGGACCCTGGTCTGCTCCTCACCTCTAGTGAACAGGAAGAGGAGAGGACCACCAGGAACCTGGTCTGCTCCTCACCTCTAGTGAACAGGAAGAGGAGAGGACCACCAGGAACCTGGTCTCATCCTCACCTCTAGTGAACAGGAAGAGGAGAGGACCACCAGGGACCTGGTCTCATCCTCACCTCTAGTGAACAGGAAGAGGAGAGGACCACCAGGGACCTGGTCTCATCCTCACCTCTAGTGTTACAGACAGGAAGAGGAGAGGACCACCAGGACCCTGGTCTCATCCTCACCTCTAGTGAACAGGAAGAGGAGAGGACCACCAGGAACCTGGTCTGCTCCTCACCTCTAGTGAACAGGAAGAGGAGAGGACCACCAGGAACCTGGTCTGCTCCTCACCTCTAGTGAACAGGAAGAGGAGAGGACCACCAGGGACCTGGTCTCATCCTCACCTCTAGTGAACAGGAAGAGGAGAGGACCACCAGGAACCTGGTCTCATCCTCACCTCTAGTGAACAGGAAGAGGAGAGGACCACCAGGAACCTGGTCTGCTCCTCACCTCTAGTGAACAGGAAGAGGAGAGGACCACCAGGACCCTGGTCTCATCCTCACCTCTAGTGAACAGGAAGAGGAGAGGACCACCAGGAACCTGGTCTGCTCCTCACCTCTAGTGAACAGGAAGAGGAGAGGACCACCAGGGACCTGGTCTGCTCCTCACCTCTAGTGAACAGGAAGAGGAGAGGACCACCAGGGACCTGGTCTCATCCTCACCTCTAGTGAACAGGAAGAGGAGAGGACCACCAGGAACCTGGTCTGCTCCTCACCTCTAGTGAACAGGAAGAGGAGAGGACCACCAGGGACCTGGTCTCATCCTCACCTCTAGTGAACAGGAAGAGGAGAGGACCACCAGGAACCTGGTCTCATCCTCACCTCTAGTGAACAGGAAGAGGAGAGGACCACCAGGAACCTGGTCTCATCCTCACCTCTAGTGAACAGGAAGAGGAGAGGACCACCAGGAACCTGGTCTTCTCCTCACCTCTAGTGTTACAGACAGGAAGAGGAGAGGACCACCAGGAACCTGGTCTCATCCTCACCTCTAGTGAACAGGAAGAGGAGAGGACCACCATGAACCTGGTCTCATCCTCACCTCTAGTGAACAGGAAGAGGAGAGGACCACCAGGAACCTGGTCTCATCCTCACCTCTAGTGAACAGGAAGAGGAGAGGACCACCAGGAACCTGGTCTCATCCTCACCTCTAGTGTTACAGACAGGAAGAGGAGAGGACCACCAGGAACCTGGTCTCATCCTCACCTCTAGTGAACAGGAAGAGGAGAGGACCACCAGGAACCTGGTCTCATCCTCACCTCTAGTGAACAGGAAGAGGAGAGGACCACCAGGAACCTGGTCTCATCCTCACCTCTAGTGAACAGGAAGAGGAGAGGACCACCAGGACCCCGGTCTGCTCCTCACCTCATCAGAAAACTTTTTCATTGATTTGAATTGTTTGTAAAATCTAAACTATTTTTCTCTTTTTTTTTCTTTGTGTGTTTCTGGTTCCTGGATTTCCTGACGAGCAGCTGTGAGTATTATTTCTTTCTCGTCATGCCGTAAGGTGTAACTAACTAAACTAATTAACACTGTTCAGATTGTTAGTTAATTACACAACTAACCAGGCTCATTAGTGTGATGGATGTTTACACAAATAATAAACAAATAATAACATCAACTATAGGCATGTGAGAAAATTAGGACACCCCATTAAATAATCAGCTCTTTATTTAGAAATGGTTCACATACCAATATCCAGTCATGTTTATATGTATTTTTCAAAAAGAAAGTGATTTGATTGCAATTTAACAACAAAAATGAACATTGTTTGACAAATCCAAAAAAAGAAAAAAAATAAAGTATGTATTTTAATGGAGGAAAAAGTTAGGACACCCTGCCTCCTAATAGCTAGTGTTGCCCCCTTTGGCTGATATAACTTCAACAAGACACTTTTTGTAGCCTTTCACCAGTCTCTGACATCGATCAGGAGAAAGTTTGGCCCACTCCTCAATGCAGAATTCTTTTAGCTGTGAGATGTTTGAGGGGTGTCTTGCATGTACAGCCCGTTTCAAGTCACCCCACAGCATTTCTATGGGATTAAGATCAGGGCTTTGACTTGGCCATTCCAGGACTCTCCACTTCTTCTTTTTTAGCCAGTCCTTGGTGGATTTGCTGCTATGCTTTGGGTCATTGTCTTGTTGCAGTATCCAGTTACGCTTCAGCTTTAATTTTTTGACAGATGGTTTCACATTTTCTTCAAGCACCCTCTGACACACAGTAGAATTCATGGTAGATTCTATGATGGTGAGCTGGCCAGGTCCTGCTGCAGCAAAGCAACCCCAAACCATGACACTGCCCCCTCCATGCTTTACAGTTGGTATTAGGTTCTTTTCTTGGAAGGCTGTATTTGGTTTACTCCAAACATGTCTTCTGTTCTGGTCTCCAAATAATTCAATTTTAGACTCATCTGTCCAAAGAACCTTATTCCAGAAGTCGTGGTCTTTGTCTATGTTCTCTCTGGCAAACTTCAGTCTGGCCTAGATGGTTTTTTTAGAGAGCAAAGGTTTCTTCCTTGCACACCTCCCATGCAAGTCACACTTGTGCAGTCTCTTTCTGATCGTAGAGTCATGCACTTTCACATCGACAGTTGCCAGAACCTGCTGTGATTCCCTTGATGACACTTTAGGATTTTTCAGGACCTCTTTGAGCATCTTGCATTCTGCTCTGGGGGTAAACTTGCCCGGACGGCCAGATCTTGGCATGGTGGCAGTTGTTTTAAATGTCCTCCACTTGTAAATAATTTTGCGAATGGTGGAATGGCTGATGTTAAATTCTTTTGAAATCTTTTTAAAGCGGCCACAATCTTCTTTCTGAGGGCATCAGGAAGCTCTTTAGACCTCACCATGGCGCTCATCTCAACATCTCAACTGTCAGGGCCACACCAAACTAAATCTGAGGTTTAAATAGAGCAAGGCTCCATTCAAATGCTGGGTAACGATGTACAAATCATGTGCACCTGACGTGATGCACCTGTTTGGGATTTTCAACATTTTAAGAGGGATAATATTAGGGGTGTCCTAATTTATTCCTCACCAGAAATTGCATTATTTTTTAATTAAATTTTACAGAAAGTTTTAAAATGTCTTTTCTTATTTTTTTATTGTTTATACTTGGATCCCTGAGTTTAATTAAAATTGACATTAACTACCCATATGTCAAAATATATTTTAAAATACACAGGATTTCATAGGATGTCCTAATTTTTTCACATGCCTGTACATTCAAACTCCAAGTTATGAAGGTTTACTTTAATAACTTTACTAGTTGGTCAGATGAGGTACTAACTACCCGTATCACTGACTAATAACGATGTTGGTAAAAGTATGAATCGTTCCATTTACACCTGTCTTAACGAGTTGTTCTGACCATATGATTATCTGATTAACTACCTGCATGGTGGTTAAAGGACTAGTTATCAGCAGCCGGTGACTGACCGAGCATTTTGTTTTGCAGTTGCAAAAAACTCCAGAAGGTTACGTGGGGTATTCTAACCTCCCAAACCAGATTTACAGAAAAACTGTCAGACGAGGATTTGAGTTCACGCTCATGGTCGTCGGTAAGAAACTCATATTTTATCCTCCATGTGTTTACATGTTGTAAATATAACCGTTTATAACATTATAATAAGATGACGTGTCATCACCGTATCACTATGTTTACAGTCAGTAACTGCTGCCATGTTTTTCTAAAAGTTTATCTTCTTAGTTTAGATTACTGATAATCCACCATGTTCTAACAGACATGTCCTGTTCTGGTTTCTTCCTGGTTTGGTAAACCAGATTCTCAGGATGTTTTTAGAAGATGTTATCTTAAAAACGAGCCATAGAAACATTTAGATTGTTTGACTAAACACTCCAAACACACATTGATCTAAGCTGGTACCAGCTGCAGAAGATGGTGTACGTTCCTAGCTGGTACAAAGTGTGTGTGAGACAACACCATGCTGACCCTCAATACAAAGATGAAGGTTTACTGAGCGCGTGTGCTGAGCACCCTACTGTGTGGCAGTGAAGCCTGGATACTGTTCACCCACCAAGAGCAGAGTCTAAACCAGACACGGGCAAACTACGGCCCGCAGGCCACATGCAGCCCATAACACGTTTTAATTCGTCCCGCCAAACTTGGATCAAATAAAATAAATAAACCATGTTAACGTTTATTTTCCCTGCAATTCTGATGTTTCCTCACTAGATGGTGCACTGTATGATTATGGAAAGCCATCGGGGCCAATACACACACGTAAACAAGCGTGTTAGATGTTAAAACAAACAAAATGTTACATCCAGTGTTTAGATTTCAAACCTAGCGCCGCTAGATTTAAAATTTAACGCTCTGATGTAACATTTAGGGCTTGTTTAAAATCTAGCATCATTCTATTGGTCTAATCCAGAGGTTACCAAAACACACAAACAAACACTCATACACACACACACTCATACACACACATTCTATTGTCTAATCTAGAGGTAACCAAAGCACACAAACACACACTCATACACACACACACACTCATACACACACATTCTATCGTCTAATCTAGAGGTAACCAAAGCACACAAACACACACTCATACAAACACACACACTCATACACACACATTCTATTGTCTAATCTAGAGGTAACCAAAACACACAAACAAACACTCATACACACACACACACTCATACACACACATTCTATCGTCTAATCTAGAGGTTACCAAAACACACAAACAAACACTCATACACACACACTCATACACACACACACACACTCATACACACACACACATTCTATCGTCTAATCTAGAGGTAACCAAAGCATGCCATCCATCTGATCCTGTTCCCCCTGGTCAAGTGTTAGAGCTCAATGTGGCCCACGAACCAAAAATTTTGCTCACCTCTGGACTAAACGCTTTCCACCTGCACAACCTCAGACTAGCCATCACCTGGTAGGATCGAGTATCCAACATGGCTATGCTCACCTGGTCCAGACGAGCATGTCCAGTATGTTCACCATCCGCTCACAGAGACGCCTGCGCTGGCTAGGCCATGTATGCAGGATGAACGATGGCTGCATGCTAAAGGACGCCCCCTTTGAGGAGCTCACCACAGGAACGCTGCCGACTGGACGACCTGCCCTGAAAGAGGGATCGGAACGTCAACCCAGCAGGTCTCGAGTCAGTGACCTCTGAACCCTACAGGTGGCGTGCAATCATTAAATATGTTGTCGAGGAGAACAGAAAGATCCAGCACGAGGCTACAAAGACCTGGAAACAGCAGAGAAGTCAGTCTACTCCCCCATGACTCCCCCATGTAAGAGCAGGTGGGAAGGTGTGCTATGGGAGAGAGAGGGGTACGGTGGGAGAAGGCAGATTTAAACAGGGGGGTTAGCACAGGGAGAAAGATGTCAGGTGGGGCTGAATTCCGGAGATGAGGGGCCAAGCAGCTGAATACTGGCTCTACCCACCATCGTGCTGAGCTGGATGAATGAGGAAGACCTCAGGGAGCGAGAGGAGGAGGAAATAAGAAGTAGATCAGACAGAAAGGGCAGTACAAGGCTCTGAACGACCTTGAAGGTGAAAGTAAGAATTTTTAAAATTATTCTGAATTTAATTGTTAAAGAGTGAAGCTGCTGAAGGACCGGGGGATGTGATGGAAGGATGGGGATCTGGAGGAGTTTGGGATGTGTTGGAGTTTAATAAGAGATTTTTGGGTGAGACCAAAAAGGACGGAGGTGCAGCAGTCAAGACAAGATGTTACCAGACTGTGGAGCAGGATGGTGGTGTTATAGGAAGACAGAGAGGGGCGAAGACGGTTGATGGCAGAGCGAGTGATGCTGCTGATGTGAGACTGAAAGGAACGGGTAGAGTCAGGATGACACCGAGACTCATGACCTGAGGGGCTGTTAACATGAGACACTGTCAAAAACACTGGAAGTGTGGGCTTGGTGCCAACATGGAGGACTTATGTTTTATTGGAGTTCAGTTTGAGGGAGTTGGGTGTGAGCCGGGTTTTATTTTCCAGAGAGGCAGTAGGTGAGGTAGAAAGCAGGGAAAGTTTTGCTCTACTTATCAGACAGGTTAGTCTGATAAGTAGAGAGTCTGATAAGGACGTCATCAATAAACAGTAAAAGTCAACAATTCATTTACAGAGAATACTGCTGAGGAGGAAGAGGGTAAATAATGAAGAGAAGGGGGTTGTGGTTCTGTTCCTGAATAAAGAAGAACCATGCTGTACGATCCATCCTCCATGTTTGTAGTTCTGTAGATCCACCATGCTGTACGATCCATCCTCCATGTTTGTAGTTCTGTAGATCCACCATGCTCTACGGTTCATGTTGGTAACGATTCTTCAGATTAAGAATTTAAAGACAGTGTTTATAAAGTTTATTCAGGAAAAGTTTCTTTTTGCTCTGTGTTTTCTGGACGACACTGACTGTTCAGGTGCATTACAGACGTCACGATGGCACTTCTGGTCCCTGCCAGAAAGGAATGATCTGCCCATACCCAATGCTTGAAAGCAATGGGGTTGGGCATTGGGGGTCTGACCTCTTGGTCATACTGTTTCCATGGAGACAAAGAAATAGTCTGATGGTCCAGATGTGTGCCGGACTTTTCTTTGTGTTTTACGTCATTCTAAAAATGGAAATGAATCTAAATACAACCAATCCCGCTCAGGGGGCAGAACGCTTTCTTCAACACTGATCCCATCTTTTGATTCACTCGTCACCAGTCCATCGTCTGCAGCCTGACTTCACCTTGTTTGGGTTTTCTGTAATAAACAGCTTTTCACCACAGTTCCAAGTCTGCCTCTAGACCTGCTTTTGTTCCTCGGAAAGCACCACAATAACACTTATTAATGTGTTTTCTTTTTTTTTTTCCAGGAGAATCTGGCCTGGGGAAGTCCACACTGATCAACTCACTGTTTCTCACAGACCTGTACTCCTCTGATCACCCAGGTCCTTCTTTCAGGATAAAAAAGACTGTGCAGGTACAAGAACCGGTTCCTCTGCTCAGAACTTTATCCTCCTCACACCAGAAAATCCTGCTCAGCGACATCACGCCCTGCAGGATAGACACACGAAATAATCTGGTCCTTCCACTTCTCCAAAAACCGAAACATCACACACAAACTTTCCATCGTAATAATGAATTAAATGATTCTGAACTCATGATAAATGAAAGTTTCATCTTCAGTCATTTAGAAGTTGTTTAAACAGAGCATCTCTGATGTTTGCAGGTGGACCAGTCCAAGGTCCTGATAAAAGAGGGTGGGGTCCATCTCCTGCTGACCATTGTGGACACGCCCGGCTTCGGAGATGCTGTGGACAACAGTAGCTGGTGAGCAGGGGGTCTGACTGCAGTGGGCTGCTGTCAAGAATATCAATAAAAGAGAGTGTTTGATGTTAAAATATCTGAACGATACCAGAAATACTTTTATTTTAAGTTTTCTCCAAAAGGAGTGCAAACAAACATCAGACGTCACCAGAATTCAACTGTTTTTATTTTGATACAAAAACCAACGTCTTGCTTTAGTTAGAAAAAAAACTACAGTTTGTATAAAAAAATGGATCTTCTGTCTAATTAAAGAATCAGGTTCTGTTTACTTTTAGTTATTTTAATGTGAGATTGCTTTAGATTTAAGTCTCTTTTGCTCATGAATTTCTTTTACTTACAAAAGCAGCAGATGCTTTTTTTTCACTGAATGTCAACCTGAGAAGATTTTTAACCGTAAAACTGTCACAAGTTATTTTTATAAACGTTCTCGGCTTGTTAGAAATCTTAAAAAAAAACCTTTGGAAAGTTGTTTTATTTTGTGGAAATAAAAATGTTAGTGAATATAAATATTTTTTAAGGTACTGAAGTTAGAAGTTTCAGTTTGATGACATCACTAGGATGAAGTCTGCTGGTTCTGACTCTGGTACCATGCTACGTTCAACAGCTGGCAGCCCATCATCGAATACATCGATAGCAAGTTTGAAGATTACCTGAACGGAGAGTCTCGGGTAAACCGACGCCAGATGCCCGACAACCGAGTACACTGCTGCCTGTACTTCATCGCTCCATCCGGACATGGGTAAGGACCCAGCAGGACTCTGAAGAACATCAGGTTTCTTTTTCAGACCTCTTCAAAAGATGAGAAGCCTCATTATGACGTGTTCACATGCCAACTTCTGCACTAACTGATTGATCTATAACAGGCATGGGCAAAATACGGCCCGTGGGCCACATGCAGCCCGTTAAACGTTTTAATCTGGCCCAACAAACTCAAAAAATTAAATAAATAAACCTTGTTAGTTTTATTTCCCTGTAATTCTGACGTTTCCTCACTAGATGGCGCACTCTAGATGTATTGGCTTTGTTGAGAAAACAACAACACTGCTTCCTTTAAAATGTGTGTGTCTCCGTGATGCGCACGCTGTCAAAATAAACAGTGTGTATATATATATATGGAAAGCCGTTGGGCCCAATACACACACGTAAACAAGTGTGTTTGATGTTAAAACAAACAAACTGTTACATCAAGCGCTTAGATTTCAGACCTAGTGCCGCTAGATTTGAAATATTCAAATCTAGCAAATTTCCCAAGTGTGAGATCAATAAAGTAAATCTTATCTAATCTAAATGAGTTCCTTTCAGAGAGGATCATGAAGGTTCTCTCGTTTCAGACTGAAATCTCTGGATGTAGAAGTCATGAAGAGGTTACATGAGAAGGTGAACGTCATCCCGCTGATCGCTAAAGCTGACACCATGACTCCAGAGGAGTGTGACCAGTTCAAGAGAACTGTAAATAATACACACACTCTAACATCTGTCTGACTGTGTGTGTGTAATAACACCTGCTTCATGTCCTGTTCAGATCATGAAAGAAATCCAAGAGCATCAAATCAAAATCTACAATTTTCCAGAAACGGACGACGAGGACGAGATGAAGATGGTTCCCAAAATGAAGGTTTATGTGTGTGTGTGTGTGTGTGTGTGTGTGTGTGTGTGTGTGTGTGTGTGTGTGTGTGTGTGTGTGTGTGTGTAAGTGTGTGTGTGTTTGACTGTTGATGTGTGTCCTCCCTGCAGGAGCGCCTTCCTCTGGCCGTCGTGGGTAGTAACACCCTCATGGAGGTGAATGGGAAGCGGGTGCGAGCGCGGCGGTATCCGTGGGGAGTGGCTGAAGGTGAGAAGGGGGGGGTGTGACCCTCTTTACCCACCATCGTTTTACACCCGTTATAATGAACCTGGTGACCCTCATCAGACTGTCACCATGGTAACACCGAGCGTTAGGACCCAGCCTGTCATGGCTGTGTTCATCCAGACTTAAAGAACAAGTTCAAACTGGTTTAGACCTGAAGATGTTTCCTGCTGCTCAGCAGAGCCGCACGACGCCATCAAACTGGTTCCACCGGGTTCCTCTGAAGTTTTACAATACCAAGAATGTTTCTGACTCCATGTCAGCACGGAGCAGCCTCTGCTCTGCAGGTCAGCACGGAGCAGCCTCTGCTCTGCAGGTCAGCACGGAGCAGCCTCTGCTCTGCAGGTCAGCACGGATCATCCTCTGCTCTGCAGGTCAGCACGGAGCAGCCTCTGCTCTGCAGGTCAGCACGGAGCAGCCTCTGCTCTGCAGGTCAGCACGGAGCAGCCTCTGCTCTGCAGGTCAGCATGGATCAGCCTTGGTTACCTGGTGGTAAGCAGAGGGTCTGTGTCCGTAGTAAACCTTAGGGCTCCCGAAGCAGGTCTGGAAATACTACAGTTACTTCCATGATGAAAAGTGTTTTTTCTGCAGTGTGTGCAAAAGAGTGAAGAAGCGTGTGCAGGCAGGCTGGGACGGGTGGAGGAAAGTATCAGGTGTGATGTGTGATAGAAGAGTTTCAGTTAAAATGAAAGAGAAAGTGTACAAAACCGTGGTGAGAGCGGCCATGCTGATTGGTCTAGAGACAGTGTGGTGAGAGTGGCCATGCTGATTGGTCTAGAGACAGTGTGGTGAGAGCGGCCATGCTGATTGGTCTAGAGACAGTGTGGTGAGAGCGGCCATGCTGATTGGTCTAGAGACAGCGTGGTGAGAGCGGCCATGCTGATTGGTCTAGAGACAGTGTGGTGAGAGCGGCCATGCTGATTGGTCTAGAGACAGTGTGGTGAGAGCGGCCATGCTGATTGGTCTAGAGACAGTGTGGTGAGAGCGGCCATGCTGATTGGTCTAGAGACAGTGTCACTGAGGAAAAGACAGGAAACAGAGATGTTTGTATCAGAGATGAAGATGCTGAGGATCTCTCTGGGAGTGACCAGGATGGACAGGATCAGAGGAACAGCACATGTTAGAGGTTTTAAAGTCAGAGAGGTCAGACTGAGATGGTTTGGACATGTACAGAGGAGAGAGAGAGAGTACATCAGAAGAAGGATGCTGGGTTTGGAACCACCAGGAAAGAGGACTAGAGGAAGACCAAAGAGGAGGTTCATGGATACAGTGAAGGAAGACATGAAGATAGTTGGTGTGACTGAAGAGGATGCAGCAGATAGGGTTAGATGGAAGAAACTGACTTGATGTGGCGCCCCCTGAAGGGAGATGATGGAAGAAGACGTTCACGGTGCCTTCTTTTGTCTTACAGGATAAGACGTGGTTCTTTTAGGTCTTTCTGTAAGACGGAGGAACCTAGCTCAGGAATTAAGGAGGCGATAGCTCAGTGGTAGTATGTGCACCGATTCGAATCCCACTGAGCTCATGTCTAGGGGTCCTTGGGGAAGACACCTTGTTCAGGATTTTATCTGGTGTTTTTTTTTTTTTTTGGCAGTGGGGAACCCGGATCATAGTGACTTCACCATCCTACGCAACATGCTGATCAGGTGAGTAACCAACTAACGGGATGGGAACCGTGGCCCTGCCTGGGAACCCTGGTACTAACCCGTTAGGTAGAGGGTCAATAATTCAAACAAACTTTACTCATGTTTTTATGTCTGTTAGAAAGTCCACGACTGTGGAACACCCTACCTGTCCATCTGAGGGCGCCACAGGCGGCAGAGTTTTTAAAATCACAGCTTAAGACCTTTTTAATTTCAAAAAGGCTTTCTTTTGGATCCTAGAAAAAGATACAACGAATGTGTTTTAAATTCATTTGTTATTAAACAGTTTTTTTTTTTTACAGAGTTTTTTAAGTTATCTCTTGCACTTTGAAATTTGGTTTAAATATAAAGTCCTTAATAAATAACACGTATTATTATTATTATTATTATATGTGAGAGTGGAAAGGCTCTCAGTCCTGATGATATCCCTGTAGAAGTATGGAAGTGTTTAGGTGAGGTGGCAGTAGAGTTTCTGACTGGGCTGTTTAACAGGATATTAGAAAGTGAGAAGATGCCTGATGAATGGAGAAGAAGTGTGCTAGTTCCTGTTTTTAAGAACAAGGGAGATGTGCAGAGTTGTGGTAACTACAGAGGAATAAAACTAATCAGTCAAACGATGAAGTTATGGGAAAAAAAGTTGTCGAAGGTAGGCTAAGGTCTGAAGTAAGAATTTGTGAGCAGCAGTATGGTTTTATGCCAAAAAAGAGAAGATAGTTGGTGTGACCAAAGAGGATGCAGCAGATAGGGTTAGATGGAAGAAACTGACTTGATGTGGCGACCCCTAAAGGGAAATGCCGAAAGAAGAAGATTCATTAGAATTTGGGGTGTAGATGATCAGTTTTAACGAGCGTTTTCTCATTACAAACAGCTGTTCCTCTGTTTGCCACCATCTTTACACCTGAGAGCTTTCGGTTCTTTTTACAGGACACACATGCAGGACCTGAAGGACAGGACCAGCAACGTGCACTACGAGAACTTCCGCAGCTGGAAGCTAGCCGCTGTCACCTGTGACGGGGAGAAAAATCAGCAGGTTCTTCTGAGCAGGTGAGTTCCTGTGGGGATTCCTGAGGGATCTGGTGACCGTGGAGGACTAAAGTAACATGGTTTATGAATGAATGCTGTTTATTTAAGTGGGCCCTGTGGGCGGGGCACAGGGTGTAGGGCACACAGTCAGAATTTTTGTCCTAGAATTTTTTTAAATTTTAAACCTTAGAATTTTGTTTAAAAATCTTTGTATGTTTTTGTTTTTAGATCTGATTCAGAAAACGGCATGTAAGTCCTCCATCTTCTCTCACTCCTTCATGATTTATTTCTTCTTAAATCGTCTTCACATTCAGACTAAAATAAAACCAACTATGAAAACAAAGGGGTGGAGGGTTACCAATAGAACCAGAACAGTATGGTTTCCGTCCCTGACGTGAAACTACACACCAGATCTCTTCAGGATCCGTTTGGATCAGTTCTTATTGCTTTTGATCATTGTAGCACTTTGAGATCTCCACTGGAGATAGAAAGTGCATTATAAATAAAATTTATTATTATTATTATTATCAAGCATTTATATGTGTTTAGTGGATCTAGAAAAATCAGAGGACTCGTGAGGGATTAAAGACTCTCTGAGCCCGGTTTACAGGGACTGGTCATCTGGTACTTTGTATGGCCGCTGCCAGAGTTGGGTCCGTCTGACCGCCAGTGTATCGGTTCCATTTCCAGAGAGAGTTGGACTCCACGAAGGCTGACTTTTGTCATCAATTCTGTTAAGTATTTTTATGGACAGAATTTCTAGATGAAGAGATCCGGATTAGACTGGAGGATTGGATCTCTGCTTTTTGGAGATGATGTCATCCTGTGGCTCCATCAGGCCGGGATCTCCAACTCTCACTGGACTGGTTTGCTGCCGAGTGTGAAGCAGCCGGGATGCGAATCTGAGCTTCCACATAAAAAAACGATGGTCTTCGTCCAAAAAAGAACGGACTGCCCCCCTGGAGGTCGCACACGTTCAGAGCTTAAACCTGAAAGTGTGCAGTTAGTCTGAGAGCATGTTGCAAATCCAGAAGAGAATGTGTAGACTCAGATGAACCCTGTCATGTTTGACACGTATGTCATGTTTGACACGTATGTCATGTTTGACACGTATGACATGTTTGCTGGGTTGCATCCAAACGAAACCTAGGCAACAATAAAACACGGAGTGGGACAAATATGTTTTCCAGCAAAGAGAGATTTAAAGTGATCCCGTGTCAGAGACGGACAACCTCCTTCTCACTGAAGCTGGGTCTTTCATCCCAGTATGCAGTATAACCAGTGTGTGTGCGTGTGTGCGTGTGTGTGTGTGTACGTGCGTGCGTGCGTGCGTGCGTGCGCGTGTGTGTACAGGAGTCCTCTGCAGCAGCTGCAGCAGAAACGGAGGGACCAGGAGCTCCTTCTGGAGAAGATGGAGAAAGAGATGCAGCAGGTCTATCAGATCAAACTGACGGAGAAACTGCAGAAGCTGAAGGAGTCTGAGCAGGAGGTGAGCAGGAGGGTACACACACTGCAGCAAGAGGGTACACACACTGCAGCAAGAGGGTACACACACTGCAGCAAGAGGGTACACACACTGCAGCAAGAGGGTACACACACTGCAGCAAGAGGGTACACACACTGCAGCAAGAGAGTACACACACTGCAGCAGGAGGGTACACACACTGCAGCAAGAGAGTACACACACTGCAGCAAGAGGGTACACACACTGCAGCAAGAGGGTACACACACTGCAGCAAGAGGGTACACACACTGCAGCAAGAGGGTACACACACTGCAGCAAGAGAGTACACACACTGCAGCAAGAGGGTACACACACTGCAGCAAGAGGGTACACACACTGCAGCAAGAGGGTACACACACTGCAGCAAGAGAGTACACACACTGCAGCAAGAGGGTACACACACTGCAGCAAGAGGGTACACACACTGCAGCAAGAGAGTACACACACTGCAGCAAGAGGGTACACACACTGCAGCAAGAGGGTACACACACTGCAGCAAGAGAGTACACACACTGCAGCAAGAGGGTACACACACTGCAGCAAGAGAGTACACACACTGCAGCAAGAGAGTACACACACTGCAGCAAGAGAGTACACACACTGCAGCAAGAGGGTACACACACTGCAGCAAGAGGGTACACACACTGCAGCAAGAGGGTACACACACTGCAGCAAGAGAGTACACACAACTATTTGGTTTTTATGATGTAAAATGTGTTCTAGAGAAATAAAGAATAAAAACCAGCATGGCGGCCTCACGGCGAGGAGCCCGATGCTCAAGTCTCTTGTAATACAGGCCTTTCTATGTGGAGTTTTTATGTTCTACCTGTCTGGGTTTACTCCGGTTTCCTCCCACCCTCAAAAAACAATGCATGTTGTGTTGATTGTCCGGTGTGAAACTGTCTGTAGGAATGAGTGTGTGTGTGTGTGTGTGTGTGTGTGTGTGTGTGTGTGTGTGTGTGTGTGTGTGTGTGTGTGTGTGTGTGTGTGTGTGTGTGTGTGTCTGTGTGTGTGTCTGTGTGTGTGTCTGTGTCTCCGGAACAGACTGGTAACTCGTTAACCGGGTTACACACACTGCAGCAAGAGGGTACACACACTGCAGCAAGAGGGTACACACTGCAGCAAGTGGGTACACACAAGACAGGAAGAGGTACCCTCTTGCACTGCTGGAGGAACAGGAGGAGCAGGTGCAGCAGGAGGAGGTGATGTGCTCATACTGCTCCTCTGTAGATTCTCAGGTACCAGGAGCAGATGAAGGAGGACCTCGAGGCTCATCAGAAAAATCATGACGAGAAACGTCGTCAGTTTGAGGAAGAGCGGGCGGCCTGGGAGGCGCAGCAGAGGATCACCGACACGCTGAGGTGCCACATGGTGTTACACGCTGTAACATAGTCGCATCATTTCAATCCTCATGTTTTATTTTCTTTTAGGTCGCAGGAGAAGAGCAAGAAAAAGAGGATTTTCTAGAGGAGGAGACCTCCGTCCATCCTGCAGACCTCCATCCATCCTTCAGACCTCCATCCATCCTACAGACCTCCATCCATCCATCCTTCAGACCTCCATCCATCCTACAGACCTCCATCCATCCTGCAGACCTCCATCCATCCTGCAGACCTCCATCCTTCAGACCTCCATCCATCCTACAGACCTCCATCCATCCTGCGGACCTCCATCCATCCTGCAGACCTCCATCCATCCTGCAGACCTCCGTCCATCCTGCGGATCTTCAGACCTCCTTCAGACCTCCTAACTCCTGTTCTGAGTGTTCAGGCTGTCAGTAGTTCTGAGTTTCCACCTGCAGGCGGCAGCAGGCGGCAGGATGGTTCTTCTTAGAAATGGAGAAAAGTTACATTTTTTTTCTTCCTCTTCAGAAAAAGTTTAAAATAAATTTAAAACGTTATAAATTGAATCAGTGGCGGCTGATGGTTAAAAAAAACTGGGGGGGGGGGGGTGCACTTTTTCAAACACACACAATATATATATATATATATATATATAAAGAGAGAGAGAGAGATATCCTCCATATAAAAGATATCACATGCCAGTACATGAATATTTAAAAGTTTTACTTTCACATGTTTATGATCCAAATTTGGCTCTTTTTTCTTTCTGCTACAAAATTTTTTAATTACCTTCTGATTAAAGTCCCACATGTTTGTGATTACTTTTTTCCATGATGGCAACAATCTCTATGGATTCAGCAGTGAAAACAATGGGCGAGATTACAGGTCAACTCCAGTGACGTGTGGTGAGGTTCATGTCTGGGGAGGCACTGACTCCTCAAGAGTTAGATTTATAAGAACTGAAAACTACATCTTATTTCAGCATTCATCCAACAGCATCCAACCACTGATAATGCTTCATATCCAATCAGCATTCCTCTTTCAGTCACATTCACAAACATAAGCACCTGTCAGATCTGTCTCTTTTAAAGCTATGGATAGAGTTTTAAGAAATTCATCAATACTATAAACAAATTAAAGTACAAAGATTTCATTTTGACCAACAATAAAAAATTCTGTTATTTTTCAAATTTTAAATCCTGGTCTTTAAATAAATTTTAATAAAGTTTGCTTTTTAAAATGATTTTAAAAAAAGCAGAAATCTTCAAGGACCAACATGTATTTATATTATTTTTTTCCATTATTTTTTTTTAAACAAACAGAATCAGTTGTGTCCTTACTTTTACTGAAGTCTGTCCGCCGAAAAGTTTCATGATTAAGTTGTAGAAGTTTATTTTTTCTTAGTTTGAGACTTTCTCTGTTTCAATGGAGATTTTGTGGATAGAAGAACTGACAGGTTCTTCAGGATCGAAGGAAAAAAATCATCTATTTTTACTGAATAAAATGTCAGAAATGTGCAGCCACACTCCAAATGGATTTTTAACACATAACAGTGGAACATATTATACTTTATTTTATTTTTTTTTTGATGAGGACAGGGGAGGAACTTCTTACTCTGACTGCACGTCACCAGTCAGCTCATGGCTAACTGATTGGTTCACTTAACAGACTGATAGAGAGGAGAACCTATCAACCCCAAAGGTGGGAGTGTGGGAGGCGGGATTATAGGTCAAGCTTATAGCTAATTGATTGGTTCACGTCACAGACTGACAGAGAGGAGAACCTATCACTGTGTTTTGGGGCTTTCCGAGCTGCGCCCCGCAGGCGTGGTTATGGTTTGCAATACAAATGAATAGAACAAAATTCTGAGCTTATGTCACGTTTTTTTCAGAAATACCGGAAACTCCGTACACACGCATGTGTTTTACTTGCGCGCCGTCTTTCCGGTTTTCACTGGAAGTTTGAAAATAAAATGAAACGTTAATGTAA
>LR738551.1:490000-705000 GCA_902685375.1 Neostethus bicornis
CTGACCGACTCCAACCAGACCCTGACCGACTCCAACCAGACCCTGACCGACTCCAACCAGACCCTGACCGACTCCAACCAGACCCTGACCGACTCCAACCAGACCCTGACCGACTCCAACCAGACCCTGACCGACTCCAACCAGACCCTGACCGAATCCAACCAGACCCTGACCGACTCCAACCAGACCCTGACCGAATCCAACCAGACCCTGACCGACTCCAACCAGACCCTGACCGAATCCAACCAGACCCTGACCGAATCCAACCAGACCCTGACCGACTCCAACCAGACCCTGACCGACTCCAACCAGACCCTGACCGACTCCAACCAGACCCTGACCGACTCCAACCAGACCCTGACCGACTCCAACCAGACCCTGACCGACTCCAACCAGACCCTGACCGACTCCAACCAGACCCTGACCGACTCCAACCAGACCCTGACCGAATCCAACCAGACCCTGACCGAATCCAACCAGACCCTGACCGACTCCAACCGGTGCCTTACCGAATCCAACCAGACCCTGACCGAATCCAACCAGACCCTGACCGAATCCAACCAGACCCTGACCGAATCCAACCAGACCCTGACCGACTCCAACCGGTGCCTTACCGAATCCAACCAGACCCTGACCAAATCCAACCAGACCCTGACCGAATCCAACCAGACCCTGACCGACTCCAACCAGACCCTGACCGACTCCAACCAGACCCTGACCGAATCCAACCAGACCCTGACCGACTCCAACCAGACCCTGACCGAATCCAAACAGACCCTGACCGAATCCAACCAGACCCTGACCGAATCCAACCAGACCCTGACCGAATCCAACCAGACCCTGACCGAATCCAACCAGACCCTGACCGAATCCAACCAGACCCTGACCGACTCCAACCAGACCCTGACCGAATCCAACCAGACCCTGACCGAATCCAACCAGACCCTGACCGACTCCAACCAGACCCTGACCGACTCCAACCAGACCCTGACCGAATCCAACCAGACCCTGACCGAATCCAACCAGACCCTGACCGACTCCAACCAGACCCTGACCGAATCCAACCAGACCCTGACCGAATCCAACCAGACCCTGACCGAATCCAACCAGACCCTGACCGACTCCAACCAGACCCTGACCGACTCCAACCAGACCCTGACCGAATCCAACCAGACCCTGACCGACTCCAACCAGACCCTGACCGACTCCAACCAGACCCTGACCGAATCCAACCAGACCCTGACCGACTCCAACCAGACCCTGACCGAATCCAAACAGACCCTGACCGAATCCAACCAGACCCTGACCGAATCCAACCAGACCCTGACCGAATCCAACCAGACCCTGACCGAATCCAACCAGACCCTGACCGAATCCAACCAGACCCTGACCGAATCCAACCAGACCCTGACCGACTCCAACCAGACCCTGACCGAATCCAACCAGACCCTGACCGACTCCAACCAGACCCTGACCGAATCCAACCAGACCCTGACCGACTCCAACCAGACCCTGACCGACTCCAACCGGTGCCTTACCGAGTCCGACCGGAACCTCAAGAAACAATGCATGTTGGGTGAAACTGTCTGTAGAAATGAGTGTGTGTGTGTGTGTGTGTGTGTGTGTGTGTGTGGCTCCGGAACAGACTGGCATCCCGTTAACCGTCTGTAAACGACCTTGCCCTCAGCATGGAGACCACTCACCTTGGGGACTCTGACGTCCTCTGGAAGAGACAGGTAGTACGATGTGAACCTGTGGTCCAGGAAAGGCACCCGGAGCTCCAGCCTGCAGAGAGGAACAAGGTCAAAGAATGTCCTACACCCCCAGAATGCTCGGCTGCGGTCGAGCGTACCCATGAGCAGCGGTGGTGCGGTCTGCCCGCAGCACATCGAACAGGTAGAGCTCCTTCAGAAGGCGGACGCTGTCCTCTGCTCCGGCTTTAGGACTGGGAGCCTGGAGCAAAAAAAAACCAGACAAGATTCAGTGACGGGCGTCATTTATTGGACCAGGACAACGAGTGTTTACAATCTGACCCGATGGTGACCCCTGAGAGGGCAG
Organism: Neostethus bicornis; assembly: GCA_902685375.1. Classification (NCBI taxonomy): domain Eukaryota; kingdom Metazoa; phylum Chordata; class Actinopteri; order Atheriniformes; family Phallostethidae; genus Neostethus; species Neostethus bicornis. The sequence goes on from LR738551.1 coordinate 492,059, forward strand.
CCCCCTTACCTTGTGGAAGTAGATGTATCCCTGAGTGAGCTCATCAGATCCTTCTCCAGAGAAGATCACCACACTGTCCGTCTTCTCTCTGATGTACTTAGACACCAGGTACATCCCTGTGGGAGGAGCAGGACGTCAGATCAGGACAGACCCCTTTAGAACACACATGAACTGGTGTGGGAGGAGCAGGACGTCAGATCAGGACAGACCCCTTTAGAACACACATGAACTGGTGTGGGAGGAGCAGGACGTCAGATCAGGACAGACCCCTTTAGAACACACATGAACTGGTGTGGGAGGAGCAGGACGTCAGATCAGGACAGACCCCTTTAGAACACACATGAACTGGTGTGGGAGGAGCAGGACGTCAGATCAGGACAGACCCCTTTCAAACACACATGAACTGGTGTGGGAGGAGCAGGACGTCAGATCAGGACAGACCCCTTTCAAACACACATGAACTGGTGTGGGAGGAGCAGGACGTCAGATCAGGACAGACCCCTTTAGAACACACATGAACTGATCCGTTAAAGGAATGTGATGATGCAGCATCAGTCAGTCTAAAAACACAAAGAGCAGAGCCCCTCGGACTGGGTTCCCTCAGGACCACCCTGCCCACGTTTCTCTGGTTCACTTTCATAAACTTGGTTTTCTTGAACTCTTAAAAATATTCAAACATCCTGATCGCACCGAACCGTTTAACCAATCATTTAAACTTGGATGTTTTTAAAGCCATTTGATTGGTTCTCTGTATTTCGGGGATTAAATAAGTTTTTTTTTCTTAATAAAGATTGTGTTTGTTTTCTTTTTTTTTGTAAAATTTTTTAAAAACAAATGAATAAAACTAACGAACCAACAGAAGCTCGTATGGTGGTGATGTCATAGGTCTCCAAGTGAAAGATGACGTCCTCCACGGCCTGGATGCCCTCCTCTGCCGTGAAGTTCACCTCGTGGTGCTCACTGCCGATGTGGGCCGCCACCTGGAGAGAGAGAGGGGTGGTACGTTCTATCACCATAGCAACACAGTGGGCAAGGGGACAGTGGGAGAGGACAGTTTTAAGGTGGTAGAGGATGGTAAAGGACAGTTTTAAGGTGGTAGAGGATGGTAAAGGACAGTTTAAAGGTGGTAGAGGATGGTAAAGGACAGTTTAAAGGTGGTAGAGGATGGTAGAGGACAGTTTTAAGGTGGTATAGGATGGTAGAGGACAGTTTTAAGGTGGTATAGGATGGTAAAGGACAGTTTAAAGGTGGTAGAGGATGGTAGAGGACAGTTTTAAGGTGGTATAGGATGGTAAAGGACAGTTTAAAGGTGGTAGAGGATGGTAGAGGACAGTTTTAAGGTGGTATAGGATGGTAGAGGACAGTTTTAAGGTGGTATAGGATGGTAAAGGACAGTTTTAAGGTGGTATAGGATGGTAAAGGACAGTTTTAAGGTGGTAGAGGATGGTAAAGGACAGTTTTAATGTGGTATAGGATGGTAGAGGACAGTTTTAAGGTGGTATAGGATGGTAGAGGACAGTTTTAAGGTGGTATAGGATGGTAGAGGACAGTTTTAAGGTGGTATAGGATGGTAGAGGACAGTTTTAAGGTGGTATAGGATGATAGAGGACAGTTTTAAGGTGGTATAGGATGGTAGAGGACAGTTTTAAGGTGGTAGAGGATGGTAGAGGACAGTTTTAAGGTGGTAGAGGATGGTAGAGGACAGTTTTAAGGTGGTAGAGGATGGTAGAGGACAGTTTTAAGGTGGTAGAGGATGGTAGAGGACAGTTTTAAGGTGGTATAGGATGGTAGAGGACAGTTTTAAGGTGGTATAGGATGGTAAAGGACAGTTTTAAGGTGGTAGAGCAGGGGTCACCAACACGGTGCCCGCGGGCACCAGGCCAGTTCTAAAAATAGCACTAATCAGGAATTAGCTCTGTCTAAAATTTTATTTAATTGTGTTGTTATTCTTTTTTAATTTTATTTACAGTAAATTTAAAAACTAATACATAAAAACATAAAACAAAAATGTAAATCACAAAAAAAAGTTTAGTATACGAACTCTGACGTTAGTATGGTTTGGTGGTCACTCTAGTGCGCATGACAAACCAGCTTTGCTGAGATGAGCTCATAGCGCGTTTTCTATCCACAAAAACATGGCGGAAAAAAACTTGGAGGAAGAGTTCTTTTTAACCAACGTGAAAATTATAGATCATAGAAATCTATGTGTGTGTCATCTGTGCTGCGACTGTGGCGACGCGTAAGCGGCACAGCGTGGAGAGACATTTCAGTAAATGTCACAAAAGCTACCATGCTAACTACCCGCCAGGCAGCGCAGTACGGACGGATAAAGGCCGTGAGTTAAAGGTAGCTTTGAGCAAACAGCAGTCTTTTTTTACGAGGCCGGTAAAAAACTCTCAAAAAGCAACTGAAGCCTCATTTAGAGAAAAAAAAGAAGAAGACACAGTACACTGGTGAAGAGCATGTGATGCCAGGCCTCCCACTAACAAAGAAACAAATGCCAGATGTTGGTGGCAACATGTACGTACCATGGTAAAGATAAATTTTAATCTATTGAAATACTGTTACAGATGTGTTACTAAGTGTAACAGACGGGATGATTTGTTTTAATGATTAGTACAAATGTGATAAGATTTATTTTGAAAGGAGTAGATTTTTGTTAAATCATTTCTACAAACATGGTTCAGAGTTTATGATTTGATAACTGTTGTAAAAATTGAAAAAGATTTCCTGCAAAATGTTGTGTAAGTGATCATTTGAAAATGAAACACTTGGATCTTACATATTGAAATGTATCTGTTTTTGTTTAATCAAACTGAAATAATTATTGTGATGGATCATTAACAATCAATGTCTTCACATAGAATATCATTATTGATAATTTAAAATTAAAGGTAAACTGTGTAACTTTGTTATTTCAGAAGTGTATTATCAAAGTGGTGCCCGTCGCATTACTCAGTGCCCTTGAAGAAGCCCTCGGTATCAAAGAAGTTGGTGACCCCTGTGGTAGAGGATGGTAGGACAGTTTTAAGGTGGTAGAGGACAGTTTTAAGGTGGTAGAGGACAGTTTTAAGGTGGCAGAGGACAGTTTTAAGGTGGCAGAGGACAGTTTTAAGGTGGTAGAGGACAGTTTTAAGGTGGTAGAGGATGGTAGAGGACAGTTTTAAGGTGGTAGAGGACAGTTTTAAGGTGGCAGAGGACACTTTTAAGGTGGTAGAGGATGGTAGAGGACAGCTTTAAGGTGGTATAGGATGGTAGAGGACAGTTTTAAGGTGGTAGAGGACAGTTTTAAGGTGGTATAGGATGGTAGAGGACAGTTTTAAGGTGGCAGAGGACAGTTTTAAGGTGGTATAGGATGGTAGAGGACAGTTTTAAGGTGGTAGAGGACAGTTTTCAGATGGTAGAGGACAGTTTTAAGGTGGTATAGGATGGTAGAAGACAGTTTTAAGGTGGCAGAGGACAGCTTTAAGGTGGTAGAGGATGGTAGAGGACAGTTTTAAGGTGGTAGAGGACAGTTTTAAGGTGGTAGAGGATGGTAGAGGACAGTTTTAAGGTGGTAGAGGACAGTTTTAAGGTGGTAGAGGACAGTTTTAAGGTGGTAGAGGATGGTAGAGGACAGTTTTAAGGTGGTATAGGATGGTAGAGGACAGTTTTAAGGTGGTATAGGATGGTAGAGGACACCTTTAAAGTGGTATAGGATGGTAGAGGACAGTTTTAAGGTGGTATAGGATGATAGAGGACAGTTTTAAGGTGGTAGAGGATGGTAGAGGACAGTTTTAAGGTGGTATAGGATGGTAGAGGACAGTTTTAAGGTGGTATAGGATGGTAGAGGACAGTTTTAAGGTGGTATAGGATGATAGAGGACAGTTTTAAGGTGGTATAGGATGGTAGAGGACAGCTTTAAGGTGGTAGAGGATGGTAGAGGACACCTTTAAAGTGGTATAGGATGGTAGAGGACAGTTTTAAGGTGGTAGAGGGCACCTTTAAAGTGGTAGAGGGTGGTAAAAGGGTCTAACCTTGCGGGCAGCCAGGATATCCGGACTATCATCAGATCCGATAGAAAACGTTTGGATTTTGTAATCCAGTTTCTCCTCTTTGGCCAGTTTGGTGAGAACAGCTGCCACCAAACTGGAGTCCAGACCACCTGAAGAGCAGGTTCAGAGAGATGAGCGGGTGAGGCGGGCACGCTGGCATGCAGGGTCACCTACCTGACAGAAGGCACCCGATCCTCCTGTGTGCCATCAGACGTTTCTTCACTGCGTTTTCAAACAGACTCCTGATGTTGGCGTGGACCGCGTCCTCCTCCAGACCTGCACACACACACACACACACACACACACACACACACAGCTTACTGCCCGGCTCTGTGCCAGAGCGGGTTCCTGCAGGTTTTACCTCTGCTGAGCTTCTCCAGCGTGTCGTAGCGGGCGTGGGCCGGCTCCTGGGTGCAGCAGTGGAACTGCTCAAACTGGATCGACTCCACCTTGCCCTTCAGCTTCAAGTCAAAGACTTCAACGTAACCGGGAAGGAACGGGGTGATGCTGGGCATCGTCGTCATGGAGTGGGTGATATCAATCAAACCTGTGGCACACAAAACGGGTCTGACCGGACAGCTCAGGGACGGAGACTGGATGGCATGAGCACACGTTCTAGCAGAGGAGTCAGGGTCTCAGTAAGGGAGATGGTGGGTGGAGGTGGGTACGGTGTGTGGATCGGTACCATGAGGTGGGTACGGTGTGTGGATCCGTACCATGAGGTGGGTACGGTGTGTGGATTGGTACCATGAGGTGGGTACGGTGTGTGGATCGGTACCATGAGGTGGGTACGGTGTGTGGATTGGTACCATGAGGTGGGTACGGTGTGTGGATTGGTACCATGAGGTGGGTACGGTGTGTGGATCCGTACCTTTAGCCTCGGAGCAGACGGCCAGGAAGCCATCGTCAGTGAGGAACTTGAACATCGGGCGAACGCCGTACGTGTCCCTGCCCAGGTGCACCTTCCTGTTGGCGGTGTCCAGCAGGATGAAGGCGAAGACGCCATCCAACAGCGACGCCATCTTCTTTATGCCGAACTTATCGTACAGGTGGAGGAGAACCTCTCCGTCCATCTTGGTTTGGCAGTCGAAGCCAAACTCCTTCCTGAGCTGGAAAAAAAAAACGTGTTGGTCCCATCCTGACACGCTCTGGTGCCACCATAATACCACCCATATTCACCACCCCGCCCCCTCCGACATCCCACGCCCACAGCCTCCATCTTTTAGACACCATCAGTTACTTCCTGAAACACAAACTCTCACCCGTCCTCCCGCCTCAACCCACTGTACCCACCGCCCATCTTCACAGCACATCGGATACCACGCCCCCCATAAATCCAGGAAGTCCAGCTGCTACGACACGTCTACCAAACCGTTAAAAACACGTCTACGTTCCTACGACACGTCTACCAAACCGTTAAAAACACGTCTACGTTCCTACGACACGTCTACCAAACCGTTAAAAACACGTCTACGTTCCTACGACACGTCTACCAAACCGTTAAAAACACGTCTACGTTCCTACGACACGTCTACCAAACCGTTAAAAACACGTCTACGTTCCTGTGCTGACGTGGTGAGACTGGTACGACCCGTACCTTGTGATGGTTGTAGATCTCTCCGTTGTAGCAGAGCCACAAGTACGGGAACTTCTTGATGCGCAGCGGCTGCATGCCGTGCAGCTGATCCACGATGGCGAGCCGGTGGAACCCGAAGCAGCAGTTGGTGAAGCCGTTGACGTTTTCAAAGCGGAACGCGTCGGGACCTCTGTGAGCGATCTTCATGGCACACGTGCACTGAACCGACAGGCACTCATCGCTCCCGAACAAAGCCCAGATTCCACACATGGTCACACCTGGAGAGGGCGCCAAACGGAGGCCTGGATGTTAAACGGTTTGTAAACATTTAAAGTGCATCATAAATAAAATTTATTATTATTTAGTGTTGGAACATTTACTGTGTTTCAAACCACTCGGTTTGGTGCAGGGCCGTGTGCACTTTTAGGTGTGTGTGTGTGTGTGTCCCTGTGACAGACTGGCGACCTATTCGGAGTGTATCCTGCTTCTTGCCTGAAGTCAGCCAGGATCCCGGATCCAGACGGACCCCTGTGGGTGTCTCCCGGATCCAGACGGACCCCTGTGGGTGTCTCCTGGATCCAGTTGGACCTCTGTGGGTGTCTCCTGGATCCAGATGGACCCCTGTGGGTGTCTCCCGGATCCAGATGGACCCCTGTGGGTGTCTCCTGGATCCAGTTGGACCTCTGTGGGTGTCTCCTGGATCCAGATGGACCCCTGTGGGTGTCTCCCGGATCCAGATGGACCCCTGTGGGTGTCTCCTGGATCCAGACGGACCCCTGTGGGTGTCTCCTGGACCCCTGTGGGTGTCTCCTGGATCCAGACGGACCCCTGTGGGTGTCTCCTGGATCCAGACGGACCCCTGTGGGTGTCTCATGGACCCCTGTGGGTGTCTCCCGGATCCAGACGGACCCCTGTGGGTGTCTCCTGGATCCAGACGGACCCCTGTGGGTGTCATCAGCATCAGAACAGATGTTTATTTTATTATTAAAAATTAATAATTTATGTTTAAAAAGTGTTTTTAAATAAAACTTTGATGAACATTATTTCTTTCCTCAGCAGGGTCACACCAGGACACACACACACGCACACACGCACGCACGCACACACACGCACACACACACACACACACACACACACACACACACACACACACACACACACACACACACACTATGGCTGACTTCTGCCACGTGTTCTTAATTAGAGAGAAAACTAACAAACAGAAACTTTATTTTTATTTAAACTGAATTAAAATGTTTTATAAAAGTAATATTTTATTAAATTAAATCAAACAGAATGATTTTTTAAACCACGTGACGCAGAAATCAATTAAAAAAATATGAAATTTACCGAAAATCATCACTAAATTTAAAATAAATCTATAATAATTAGATTTAACGGTTTATTGATGGTTTCCATGGAAACTCAAATCATTCGGCTGAAATAAAAACGTCAGATCGTTTTAATGAAGTAAAAATATTTCCTTCTTTTTTCAGCAAACATTCATTTTTACATTTTATTTTAAATTAAAGAAAAAAAAAAACATTAAAAAAAATCACACCGAATTTTAAAAAATATTCTTCTTAAAAATATTTAAACTGGAAAAAACATCAAAACGTTAGAAAATGGAATAAGTTTGATTTAAATAAGTTGTTGCTGCAGAATTTTATTAAAAACAAACTTTTAAATATTTCTATTTGATCTTAAATCAAAGATTAAAACGTTATTTAATTTTTATTATTAAAACTTACCTGAAAGTTTGTGTTTTTTTTTCTTTAAAAATAAAAAATCCGCAGGTTTTTTTTTTTTCAGATGGTTAACTGATGCAACAACAGACCGGAAACACGTGGAGAAACACCGGATACTACAAAATAAAAGACTCTGAGCTCAGAAGGAGGGGCGGACAGAGAGACGGACGTACGGATGGACGGAGAGACGGACGTACGGACGGACAGAGAGACGGACGTACGGACGGACAGAGAGACGGACGTACGGATGGACGGACGGAGGGAGGGATCGCGAAGGGAGTTTTTTGCGATTTTTTTTTTTTTTTTTTTTAGGAACAACTGTCTTTTTTTGCAACTTTTTTCCACAAAAAACAAAAGTCGTTTTGCGACTTTTTTGAGAATGTTGACGAAAAATGTTGCAAAAAGTTGTAACTTTTTGCAACATTTTTTAGGGACGATTGCAACTTTTTTTGGAAAAAAAAACAGTTGTTCCTAAAAAATTGCGAAAAAAGCCGCTTCGCGACTTTTTCCGGAAAAAATTGCGAAAAAATCGCAAGAAAAGACAGTTGTTCCCAAAAAAATTGCAAAAAAAGCCGCTTCGCGACTTTTTCGGAAATAATAGACGAAAAAAAAATCGCAATAAAAGACAGTTGTTCCTTAAAAAAAAAAAAAACGCGCTTCGCGAAACAATGGAACAAAAAAAAGATGGTGGACGAAAGATTGAGGATGGAGGGATGGACACACACACAGACATCCAGACACACACACACACAGACATCCAGACACACACACACACACACACAGACATCCAGACACACACACACACAGACATCCAGACACACACACACACACACACACACATAGACATCCAGACACACACACACACACACACAGACATCCAGACACACACACAGACACACACACACACACACACACACACAGGACAACAGACATGTAAACAGTCTGAGTGGTTAACTAACAGATAACGTTGGGTGAAGCAGAGGAACAGAAGGGGGGGTTTGATGCTGTGGAAATAGTTTTCTGAAGGCCTTGAAGCTCAGCGCATGAACTCTGTTTAGACTGGTGTGTGTGTGTGTGTGTGTCTGTGTGTGTGTGTGTGTCTGTGTGTGTGTGTGATTTTTAGATTTTCCTCTTGGGTAAGACTTTCTGTATTTGACGGGTAGAAACTCTCACTGCAGCTAAATAAACTTCTCATCAAGTTTGATCAATCTAGTTCTTTCTCAACGAGGAAGGACACATAGTTCAGATTAAACCAACCGAACACCGAACACCGAACACCGACCAACTAGTTTAACTGTTCCTGTAATCCACATGCTTATATTCCTGAACTGGTCCCAGTAGATCCTGTGCTAAGAATCCGTGTCTTTGGACCAGGGGTGAGATGGTGTTATTCACACCAGGTAAACGTCTTCCATCATCAGACACATTGTCCTGTAGGAATGAGGGATCGTATGATCTAAACTATAAGCCGGAGTTTCTTTTATCTGTTTATAGGTGTTTCTGAAGTAAAACTGACTCTGATTTTCTGTCTGGAAACACTGGTTTGCTTCCAGTTCAAACTGTTTAACTCTTGTTGAAACCCGAGCTCATCCATTTTCATGGAATCACACAAGTGTTTCTTCAGTTTTGTTCCGTCCTCTTCTACTTACCCCTGCCGGGTCGCGAGGACAACAGTCGGTGGGACAGAACACCTCACCAAGGAGGGAGGCATCCTAATCAGATACCTGAACCACCTCATCTGACTTCTCTCGACCCAGAGGAGCAATGGCTCTACTTCGAGCTCCTCCCTCTATCTCTGAGTGAGAGCCCAGCCACCCTGCAGAGGAAGCTCATTTTGGGGTTGGGTGAAGAAGACGATGGAGACCCTGGCAGTCAGACCCTCGGCTGCGTTGGCTAGTGGAAGAAGTATTAGTTTTTTTCTTCTTTATTTTTAGTTGTTTAATAAAAATAGAAAGATGAAAGTCCAGCTTTACTGGACATCCGATAATATGCTGGTTCAAACTAAGGAATGAGCTGCAGTGATGTGAAAGTTCAGCCCCCCCTCGCCCCCCCCTCGGATCTGAGGCAGATCCGCTGCCCGTCATGTGATTAAATAAAGAACTTGTGTTTTAATTATTTTTTACTCGTGACATAAATTTAGACACAATAAGATAAAGAATTGTGTATGTGTGTGTATGTGTGTGTATGTGTGTGTATGTGTGTGTATGTGTGTGTGTGCCTCTGGGTTTTAATGATCACTTTAATGTTTGGTCTGATCCATCAAACTGTCTCTGTGGAAACAGTCTGACCTCGCAGCAGTGGGGTTCCCTTGCTTCACACTGGGCCAGCGTTCCTTTCTGATGGAGACCATCTTTAGTTTGATCTTCTTTCTAGTTTATTTCTAATAGAGTTACAGGGGTACCGAAGTCGATCTTGATGATTTTAAGCGAGAAGCAGGATACACCCCGAAAGAGGTTGCCAGTCTGTTGTGGGGCCATCCACACACACAGACAGACAACCATCCACACACACACTCATTCCTAGGGGCAATTTTAAAGAGGCCAATCAACCTAACATGTATGTTTTTGGAGGAAACCCACACATACACATGGAGAACATGCAAACTACACATAGAAAGACCAGTGTGTCAAGCTTTGTCCTCACTCTGGGACTCGAGCCCTGACCTTCTTGCTGTGAGGTCACTGTGCTGCCCACTGCACCATCATAAATAATAATCCAGTTAGTGTAGTCTGGAAGTCGTTGGCATCCTTCTGTCTCTACGAGGTGCCCAGTTTAACAACCAGCCTGTTGATTTTATCTAAGCTTCACACACTTGAAGCAGCATGTTGGCGGGGTACTACCTTTTAGCCCGGGGGCTGCTCGGGTTGAGACAGGCGGTAACTTCCCAATGGAATCAGAGTCTTCTACAGTCGAGAGCTTTGGGATTGTAACTGGTATTTGTTGCTCTCCGTGTCGAGTCTGCATCAGGCCCGGTTCTAGCTCTCAAACTTTGGGTGGGCAGAAAACATTTGAAGGTGGGCGAACAAAAAACCCATATATACCCTCTTCAAATTGTGGGCTTGGGACCATCACAGAAGGTGCACTTGCATCTCTCTGAGGCTGAATTATATGTATGTGTGTGTGTATGTTTATTGTTTTTGTTTTTTTGTCTTTTTATTGTTTTTGATGCATATATAAGATAACAGGAAAACTACTACAGCATCAGTCGCCTACTTTTTTTTGCAAAGATTGTCACAAATTCTTCCATGTCTAATTTATTTGTGATGGTCTTTTCGTGGGTCAAAATCACCAGATTTCTTTTTCTATTGTGAAGCATAGCCAGAGAATACTCCAGCCAGGGTCTAGTGCGGTACCAGGCCGGGTTAAACCAACGAAATGTACCGCCAAATGCGTGTTTTGGGTAGCTAGCTAACACGGGCTGCGTCGGGGCGGGAAGGGAAAGAACCGTACCGGCATAGTCCGGGGGTGCAACGGCCTGTTGAGGTTGGACTTGTGGACAATTGACAGAGGGGCTGATGTTTGTGGTGCTTGTGTGACTAAATACACCCTCCGTGAGGCCCGCCGAGCCAGCCGCGTCTATGGCGGCGGAGGCGCGAGCCGTGTCTATGGCGGCGGAGGTAGAGACGGCTGTCTGTCACACCACTAGTGTCCGAGCGAGCCGCAGAGCCGCTGGGCGTGGGCTTGACTACAGGCTTGAAGAAATATCAAGTTACCTAAACGCTAAGAGGAAAACCAGGGAATCAGAGTTCCGCAGTCAGAAGTTAACGTGTACTTTTGAGAAGCAGAGTGTGGGAAAATTGACAACTTGTGTATTTATGTAAAAAAGCCAAGGGGGCGTGACCAAACAGTGCTATAGGCCTATGTATGTAACGCAACATTTATTTATGTTTAAAAACACCCAATAGGATGCTGCTCATTCTCTGTGACTTTTTGATTGGGTGGGCAAGCCATCAGTTTGGGTGGGCACTGCCCACCCTTGCCCATGCCTAGAACCGGCCCGGTCTGCATTGAGACAGGGTGACCTCTCCAAGTGGCATGGAGATTCTGGAGTGCCAGGAAAGGCAAGGCGATACAGCCGGTGTCAGCGGCGCTGCAGGAGGTTCCAGAAAGCATCACAGAGCTCAGCCAGCTGCCTGCGGGTCTCCGTACCAGATTTTCTGTCTGGGTTTTACTCCTGTAGCCTTTTACCAGCCATGACCAACCTGAAGGCAGCGGGAAACCTAAAAACTACTGGTTCTTAATTCACTAATAGACTTTAATTTTATTTTTAAATAAAAACATTGTCCTCCAGAAAAAAAACAAACCTTTCCAAGATTAACTTCTTTCATCCTCACAGTAACGAGGCCAGGCTTCCCTCACCCGGCCTGAGAATCCTGAACTCTTACTGTCCATGTGGACCAAGCCCTGCCACCGGCCTCCCACCGGCCTCCCACCGGTCCTACAGACCTCTGATTCATTAAGAACAGTCTAATTATCACCGCATCCACAACCAGATCTACAGTATGTACCACATACATACCATGTATGTGGTACATTTCAGATACTTTTATTATCGTTTGTTTAAAAAAAAAAAAAAAATGTTTCCTCATAAAAATGAAACTGAAAACGAGTCGTTTCAGGTTAAAATGAATAAAAATATTTATTTGCTCTGATTGGCTGAAAATCACCAAACGAACGGCTGGAAAAAAAAAGTTTAATAATAAAAAACATTTTGTTTTTGTTAATTTTTTATACAGTAAACAAAAACCCAGAAAGTCTGTTTTGGCCCGAGCAGGATCCCGGGTGGATCTGGTTGGAGCCGGTGAGTCTTTTACAAACACGTGCATAAGCAGAGTAAATACACCGGATCGGAGCCATGCTAAATAAACCTTTAAATATTCTCAGCAGGAAACGAAATAATAAAATATCCCAAAGCGCTCCCTGCTGGTTCACACCACATGCTGCAGGGAGGGGTTCTTATTGCACTTAGTGAGACAGAACAAAGAGTAGATCACAGAGGCCGAGACCTGGACTTAACCCGGGGTCCGGCAGAAGGCGCGGCCCGGGGTCCGGCAGAAGGCGCGGCTCGGGGTCCGGCAGAAGGCGCGGTTCGGGGTCCGGCAGAAGGGACAATCTGAGCCCGGTGTCCAGAAATCTCAGCTTGGAATCCCACGGAATCCGATTGCCACGTGCGCAGATCCAGCAGAATCTGGTTCAACTTTTTCATCCACAGGTTCCTCTCTTCCTTGGTATCGGCACTCAGCCAGTTCCTGGAAGAATGCGGCAACAGTCAGTTTACGCAACTAAAGCTTCATAAATCTCAAGTGTGAACTTGGTCTCCATCCCACCCCAGCCACACCTCTAGAACTCTACATTATTAATAATCAAACATCATCTCCTGCAGAAGTTTTCAGATGAAACGATGATTGTGTGAAGCTTGACCATGTCATGCTGTGGCTGCACCTTGGTGTACGTCCAGGAGGAGGACAGGTTCGCTTCATTTCATGAGTTAAATCAGTACAGTGTGTCCAGTGTTGTTTTCTGTGCCGTGCAAAGCGGGGTACAGAGACTGAATAAAGAGGTGGCTGTGGAGTCGTACTGGAGTACGTAGAGGCAGCGGACACTGGTTCCCATCTACACTGTGTGTGGATTTACTTGGTGATGCAGGCGGTGCCGGTGCACTGAGAGACCAGCGTGTCCCGGTCGTTCTCCCTCTGCGGTCGCATTGTGATCAGCTGGAAGGTGTGCGGCCGAGCGCAGAACTCCCTGTCTGCTGGTTCCACGGTCTTACTGGTGCAACTGGCCAGGTCGATCCGACCAATCGGCTTCTGTAAAAATACAACTTTATTTATACTTTTTATACAAAAAGGAAAGAAAAAAATATAAATATCATTTATCATCAGTAATAATGAAAGAAAAAAAGACTCCATGCTTTTTTCCTGCAGGAGGCGCCAAAGGTTCCTCATTGTGTCTCCTGCCTCGTAGATTCTAACTCAGCATCCCTCCCTCTCTCCCTCTCGTTCTCTCTCTCTCTCAGTCTGCTCTCTCTCTCTCTCCCTCTCTCTCTCAGTCTGGTCTCTCTAATCCTGGTCATCCTGGTTCCTCCCAAAGAGAACCTCTGCATCTGCCTCACTGTCTCTACACCAGTGGTACCGAACCTCGTTGGAGGTGCCGAACCTCGTTGGAGGTGCCGAACCTCGTTGGAGGTACTGAACCCCACTGGTTTCATTTGCACATTCATGCCACCTACAGAAATTCTCTGATGACTCAGCAGTTGTAGGGTGTATAAGTGGTGGGCAGGAGGAGGAGTACAGGAGGGTGGTGGATGGATTTGTGGTGTGGGCGGGAGAGAATCACCTGCTCCTCAATGTGGACAAGACCAGGGAGATGGTGATTGACTTCTGGAAGAGGAGGAGGACTGCTTTGCAGCTGCTCTGCATTCTGGGTAGAGATGTGGAGGTGGTTGAGGAGTACAAATACCTTGGAGTGACCATCGACAGTAGACTGAACTGGAGGAGCAACAGTACTGCTGTGTACAAGAAGACCTGCAGCCGACTTTACTTCCTAAGGAAGCTGAGGTCCTTCAATGTGTGCGGCAAGATCCTGGAGACCTTCTACCAGTCTGTGGTGGAGACCTTCTACCAGTCTGTGGTGGAGACCTTCTACCAGTCTGTGGTGGAGACCTTCTACCAGTCTGTGGTGGAGACCTTCTATCAGTCTGTGGTGGAGACCTTCTACCAGTCTGTGGTGGCCAGCTCCTTGTTCTTCTCTGTCATCTGCTGGGGGAGCAGCATCGCAGCCAGTGACGCAAACAGACACAGTGTCAACAAGTTTTTTTTTTAGTTTTGCCATTATGAGACTAGAGCTGCTCGACCTGTCATCATAAATCCCAGAGCCCCATCACGTTACATGATGCATGTGAATCCATGTTGTAGATTTTCATTCGACCACTTTCTTTTTCGTTAGTAAAATAACACGGTCACCTTCTACGATACTCTCACATTAACTACTGAGCACTCTAAATTCCAGCAGCACTGATTTGACAGGAATTAGCAGTTATTATCTGCAGCCAGAGAAGGCCTCTACCTCCACGGAAGAGGCTCTGCCAAACCCCTGAGACCAACTCACCGAATCTAGAACCAGTGGTCTAGATTCTGCTGAAACTAACACCTGATACTTTTCAGCCTGCAAATGCTTCTTTACCTGCTTTACTCTCTCATTCATCCTAAAATCCTTCTCTGTCTCACTGCAGCCATCCTGCATTCATCTATTTTCCAGTTTATAGAAAAAAAAAAATCCTGTCTTTACAAGCTCAGAGCAGGTGGTGTATGAAGAACCCGTGCATGTACAGCATGGATGCAGTCCTCTGCTGGTGAAGTTTTCTATCAGTAGGGCTCAAACAGAGAGGATGTGTTTACCTTTCTCTTCTCATCATCAGGGTATGTCCAGTAGGAGATGAAGTACCCGGAAAGCACACACCACCTGCGATGCCACGCCCCAAACCCACTCACATCCTCAAACATGGTCTAAAAAGATAGAAAGCAGGGTTAGAGGAGCACGGGCAGGGCAGAGGGTGGAATGGGTGGTTACTCACTAGAAATCCCCGCTCCTCCACGTCAGACTGCACGTCACACTGCAGCTTCAGGTGAATGTTTCCATCCAGAGGGCAGAGGAATGGGACCTGCAAAGTGGAAAAGTTCAAACCAGCGCCACCTACAGGCTTGTGAGAACAATGCTGAAGCCTCCACCTGCCCTCAAGTCAACTTTTTAATGTAACTAGAAATAAATTTAATGTGTTCAGAAACAAAAAAACATGTCAACAATAATTAAATAAAGTAGGAAATGAAAAAATATTTACAAATCAGCTAAAACTTCTTTTAAAAAACAAACAGACAATTATTTAGAACTTAAACAAAAAAAAGTTTGTATAAAGAAAAAGAAAAATTAGTAAAAACCAAATAAAGATCGACTAACGATAAAAGTAACGGTACTGAAGGTTCAGTGCAGGGCCGTGCACAGATGATTATTACTTGTAATAATCCAGTCATATTTATTATGTTAAACATAATAAATATAGAATATAAATCACTATATTTCTATAGTGATTTATCAGACTGCATCTGTGCACTTTCTAAACGTGCACGATGAGCGTACACTATGTCTGCTGTGACCAATAAGAGTGGACCTGATGTAAAAGTAGAATTATAAAAACGTGGTCGACCTTCTCCAAAGGAAACTTGTTCTTCCCGATGGATGAGAGGCAGAGTGTGTGACATCCAACCAGGACAAAGTTACTGGTACGGATGGCGTTCGGACCTCCTGGACTGGCCACCACTAAAACACATGAACAGAAAGCATCAGCACCAGAACGGTTTCAGGTGACGTTTAAAGGAGGCCTACCTGGAGTCTGTGCAGTTTTCTGGAGGATAAAAAAAAAGAATAAATCAGATTTAAACTTGTTTGAAAAAAGAGAAAAAAAAGAAAAGATAAAACCAGCTTACGGTGATGGTGAGGAATCTCTTTGGTGTGATGGCCTGAAAAAAATACCAGACTATCAAACAGCTCTTTGAGTTTTAAACAAACCTCTAATTAATTCATCCAGAGACAAAATGAAGGAGAACGTACGACTGATTATTCAGAATGTTAGAAAAAAATCTAAATTTCTTTATTTTTTATGGCTTGAAGCTTCGTTTTATTTTCCTTCAACATTCACTTTGCGGTGCTGCATTGTTTCCACACGGCCGCACCGCTGTAGTAAACATTAGCTGCTAAATTAACAGCTAATGTTAAACAAAAGTTTCAGTAAAAGTGAAACAAAAAAAATGAGAATTTACTTAAATTTTTTAACAATGTGTTCCTCGTGATCACGGCAGGTCTGACACGAGACTCCATTAAAAAAAGTAAAAAAAAGAAAATAATATAGAGTTTAAAGAGATGAGCTCCTTCATGTGGAGTCTTCAGATGGTGGACTGCTGCTGTTGTTCCACCACAGTGAAGGATGGGAGTTCCTGTCAACATGTCTCATTTCTACACTACTCCTTGCTGCCACCATGGTGCATGCCCTCCTGTCACCGTTTAGTTCTCATGGTGCATGCCCTCCTGTCACCGTTTAGTTCTCATGGTGCATGCCCTCCTGTCACCGTTTAGTTCTCATGGTGCATGCCCTCCTGTCACCGTTTAGTTCTCATGGTGCATGCCCTCCTGTCACCGTTTAGTTCTCATGGTGCATGCCCTCCCATCACTGGAGAATGAGAATCAGAAACTCTCCGTACCGACATGCAGAGGTCCTGAGCCTCGTGAACCTGCTTCCAGATGGACTGGAACACGGGAACACGCATGTAAAACCTGACGACAGTAAAAAGAAACAAACTCTCATACCTTCGACTTGTTCTGCTTCTTCTTTTTCTCACTGCAGATCTCCCGTTTTTTAACCTGAGGGGGGCCAAACAGAGGAAGGGCTCAGTCTTCAGAGTAACGTCTTTACTACAACTGCAATTATTTTCAGGCGGGGTCAAATTTAAACACCCAACGCCGCAAATTTTATAATGGGAGAAAATTGCAGGCCAAGATTTATAGAAAGTTTTTTTTCATGTTTAAAATGTACTTTTTCATCTGATCCCAGAAAAGCTTAAGACTTAATATGTAACAAAGTGTAACCACACAGTATCCAGTCTGCTGTAAACACACTATTTTATTCTGCCAGTCATAGCACGATGTGTCAGACCGGTAGTTTTATTTTAAGCTAATGGTTTTAGTATTTTTTAAATATTACTGAACATGTTTCTAAAATTGATTTTCTTATTTAGCAGATTTTAGCTCTTGTTTTTATTTAGAAAATAAACTTGAAGTTCATCAGCTAATAAACTATCATTACTTTTTAAGCGTTCCCTCTAAACCTGCTGCCCTCCGAACGCCACCATACGAATCAGACAGTCCAGCAGTGGTTAGGTAAAGATTAGCAGGCTCTCAAGTTTAAAAAAATATATTTTTAAGAAAATAAATCTTATAAAAAACCATAAAGACTCATTATCACACTGCTAACGGGCAAAAAGGAAACAAGTGGAGCCCACACTCAGGAGGCTTCAGGTAGTGTTTTTGAATTCTCCAGATTTGATAAACTGTCTGTTAAAAAATAAAAACTCTCTGAAGGTGAGATTTTTCTGGTTTGATCCACCGACCCTCACAGCTTCAAAGTTCACACGCTTCACAGAAGGCAAATATATTTTTATTTAAGCAGTTGTACGTCGCGACGTACGTAACCCACCTGATCAGTCAGATTAGTCCAGAAAACAGAGCGTAAAAACAAACTTTTTCTGAATAAACCTTCTAAACACTTTAAATTCTAAATCTGAGGAATCGTTACCAACACGGACCGTTTAATGTGTTCAGATACAAAACTACAAACATGGCCGATGGATGATTGTGTTCATGTCGCATTGTCTCTGTTCTCTGATTGGGTAGGACGTTTTCCCATCGCTGCAATCGTAAGACAATGCCTGTAATCCCTGACCTAGTTGCTGGAGAAGTTTAAATTGAGCCATTTTTACCTTAAACTGTTTAAAAACTCACCAAGCAGAAGACCTTCAGGTCTATCTTGAAGTCACTGGAAACGTCGGACCTGAAAGGAGTCTCTGTTACTACCAGACCAAACAGACACGTTGAGAAGGCTGTGTGGGGGGATGTGAGGGGACACCTACAAGATGAACTTGGTGGGGAAGCTGAGGGTGTCACCACTCAGATCACGGTGGGTGCTGACCACAGGCGTGCCCACGATGTTCTCAGCCCCCGCCTGGATCAACACGAAGAAGGAGTGTTCGGTAGATTCTGGAGAAGAACAGCGTGTTGAGTCAGCAGCAGGGTGACACACACACAATCACACCTGACACTCTGAGGCCACCTGGGTTGTTAGCAGTAGAACAGACGAAGTCTGCTTTCAGAGGCAGGCGGAGCTCCTGCAGGGTGATGGAGGCCTTGGAGGCAGCTGGTTCTGAAGAGGTCTGATCTGCTCCTGGGGAGGCTTTCAGGCGCTCCAGCTCGGCCTTCAGAGCTTCACGCGTCTCCGCTACAACACAGCAGAAAAGCATCATTCTTCGCCCCCCACGTCTCAGATGCAGACTACTGTATATGACACACTATTTTCCAGTCGTGCTGTGGTATTACGTGTAATTTATTTTATTAAGTCATAACATTAATAAAGGAATAGAAGAAAAACGTGTTCCAAAGGCCACCAGAGAAGTTTTGAATTTTTTTTGAACATACAGAGTGACTCCTTTATTTACATTTCTGAGCTGCTCCAACACACACAATACACACTTAATAACGCTCACACTCCCAAGTTTATGACGTATGTAAACAAAAGAGCTGGCAGTAAATTATATTTAAGATAGCACGTGGAGGCTGATCGAGACCAATCTGAACTCTTAGTTAAGAATAAACAACTGTGGAAGAACCGAGAGGAGTGGGCTTTACAGTATATTAGTGGTATCAGGTTGATATTTCACACAGACATAAAAATACACGCCTGCACCTGATTATACGTAAATAAAAAGAAAATGCATAAAAAAAAGAACAAATGAGTTGGATTATTTATGAGACACTTCATGTTAAAATAAAAAAACAGCTCAGTTCGTCATTCATTACGTTACTGTTTCATGTATAAGCCGCTCCGTAGCATACGTCGCAGGTACAGCGGGCTTACACGCATGTGAAAAAATTAGGACACCTTATGAAATCCTGTGTATTTTAAAATATATTTGGACATATGGGTAGTTAATGTCAATTTTAATTAAACTCAGGGATCCAAGTAATATAACTAAACAATAAAAAAATAAGAAAAGCCTTTTTAAAACTTTCTGTAAAAGTTATTTAAAAAATAATGCAATTTCTGGTGAGGAATAAATTAGGACACCCCCTATATTATCCCTCTTAAAATGTTGAAAATCCCAAACAGGTGCATCACGTCAGGTGCACATGATTAGTACATCGTTACCCAGCATTTGAATGGAGCCTTGCCCTATTTAAACCTCAGATTTAGTTTGGTGTGGCCCTGACAGTTGAGATGTTGAGATGAGCGCCATGGTGAGGTCTAAAGAGCTTCCTGATGCCCTCAGAAAGAAGATTGTGGCCGCTTACGAGTCTGGTAAAGGATTTAAAAAGATTTCAAAAGAATTTAACATCAGCCATTCCACCATTCGCAAAATTATTTACAAGTGGAGGACATTTAAAACAACTGCCACCGTGCCAAGATCTGGCCGTCCGGGTGACTTTACCCCCAGAGCAGAGCGCAAGATTCTCAAAGAGGTCCTGAAAAATCCTAAAGTGTCATCAAGGGAATTACAGCAGGTTCTGGCAACTGTCGATGTGAAAGTGCATGACTCTATGATCAGAAAGAAACTGCACAAGAGTGACTTGCATGGGAGGTGTGCAAGGAAGAAACCTTTGCTCTCTAAAAAAAACATCAAGGCCAGACTGAAGTTTGCCAGAGAGAACATAGACAAAGACCATGACTTCTGGAATAAGGTTGGACAGGTTAAGGACAGATGAGTCTAAAATTGAATTATTTGGACACCAGAACAGAAGACATGTTTGGCGTAAACCAAATACAGCCTTCCAAGAAAAGAACCTCATACCAACTGTAAAGCATGGAGGGGGCAGTGTCATGGTTTGGGGTTGCTTTGCTGCAGCAGGACCTGGCCAGCTCACCATCATAGAATCTACCATGAATTCTACTGTGTATCAGAGGGTGCTTAAAGAAAATGTGAAACCATCTGAAGCGTAACTGGATACTGCAACAAGACAATGACCCAAAGCATACCAGCAAATCCACCAAGGACTGGCTAAAAAAGAAGAAGTGGAGAGTCCTGGAATGGCCAAGTCAAAGCCCTGATCTTAATCCCATCGAAATGCTGTGGGGTGACTTGAAACGGGCTGTACATGCAAGACACCCCTCAAACATCTCACAGCTAAAAGAATTCTGCATTGAGGAGTGGGCCAAACTTTCTCGTGATCGATGTCAGAGACTGGTAAAAGGCTACAAAAAGCGTCTCGTTGAAGTTATATCAACCAAAGGGGGCAACACTAGCTATTAGGGGGTAGGGTGTCCTAACTTTTTCCTCCATTAAAATACATACTTTATTTTTTTTTTTCTTTTTTTGGATTTGTCAAACAATGTTCATTTTTGTTGTTAAATTGCAATCAAATCACTTTCTTTTTGAAAAATACATATAAACATGACTAGATATTGGTATGTGAACCATTTCTAAATAAAGAGCTGATTATTTAATGGGGTGTCCTAATTTTCTCACATGCCTGTATATGTCTGGAAGGAGTCTGTAGAATACGGTATTTAGTTTGGGAGAGAACAGACGGGCGGTGTGGATGAAAAACTTATCTCGATCAGTTCTGGTACCAAATACGTTAACAACGAGTAAACATCGACATCTCTCAGTTTTTTAAGCTCGATTATGACATCATGTAAAAAAAAAAGATAAAACTGTGTGGTATTTAAAATAAACTGTGATTGTTTATTTAGGTCTAACTTTGATCTGAGTTTCTATTCTGAATGAAGCTGGAGTGAATCTGTTTCAGATGATGTTAGAAGAAAGAAGTTTGGGTGCCAAACCAAATAAGAAAAGAACTTCAGTCATAGTTCATAACGTTCAGAGGCAGTAGCTCTAAAACCCTGGTGTGGCACTCAGAGACCCTGTGTCTCAAGATTCTTCTGTGACTTTGATCTCTCAGTAATCAGCTCATTGAGATCACCAAATTTGCTAAGTTGATTTTTCTCAAACCAAGTTTTTGCCAGAAGCATAATTTTCCTACTGGTAAACAAACCCATAACCAGAAGCACCACAGGCTGATCAGTAACGGAGTCACACTGTAGATATACTTCTTTTTTCTGAAAATATGTCTGTTGTTTTTTCCTCTGTGTGGAAAGAAAGATCCTGCTTGGAGGTCTTCCTGCTCCTCTCTTTCTGTTTGCGGTCGTAAACATGCAGAGACAGACCAGATACAGACAGGTGAGGGTCTGTTCTCAGTAGGGATGGGTATCGAGAACTGGATTTTTTCAGAACCAGTTCCGCGGCCATCCTATCACCCGGACCGATAAGCGCTAGTCCAAACGGATCTGCTATCGGTTTCGTGCCGCAACACTTTTCGCAACAAGCAAAAGAACCTTGCCGACACCGCCCCCTCACTCGCAAAGGGGCGGTGCGCACGTAATCTGGGACTGGCTGCAGTGCTGCTGCTACACACACAAAGGCGTGACGGCAGAACGTTGCATCACAGACATTTTTTGCCATAAAAATATCATTTTTACATCATCGTAAAGTTTACTTTTCTACAAGGCTGTAGAAATAACTCATTTTTTCTAAATTGAACCATGCGACTGATTTTGTCATGGGGTGGGGGGTTCACTTATTGTAAAGAATAAGTTGCTCGTCCCTCAGAGAGAGGGGCGGGTGGACTCCTGGCCCCTTGATTTTGGGGTGAAACTTACTTGCAATCAGCAGCAGTTGCTCAGCTGCAACCTCCGCCCCTGCCTGCAAGCTCTTCCCGAGCTCCTTGCCCATGCAGCTGTTCAGAGCCTGGCTGGACTGGTGGATCACCGACTGCTGCTTGTTTATCTCCTGGCTCAAAGCCTGCGGACACACACGCACACACTGTGTTACACAGCGATGGATGCACAGATGAGCTTAGAAATATGTTAATGTAATATTTTAGCAGCTCTACCTTCATCTTCTGTTTAATGTTGAGTAGATTAGATCCTCCTGGTTTGTCCGCTCGCTGGGAAACGTCCTCTTTTCTGACGATAACCTGCTTCACGCTGGGTCTCTCATTCTCCTTCACCCGGGTGGATCTGTATGCGTCAACGCTGAAGGCCCAACGTCAAGCAAGCAGAGAAAGTACAGGGAAAATAAGACAAACTGGAGCTAAACCAGTAAGAAACAAACAACTACTCTCACTACAGAACCCTGAGGAACTCTTTAGTCCCAGTACAGAACCCTGAGGAACTCTTTAGTCCCAGTACAGAACCCTGAGGAACTCTTTAGTCCCAGTACAGAACCCTGAGGAACTCTTTAGTCCCAGTACAGAACCCTGAGGAACTCTTTAGTCCCAGTACAGAACCCTGAGGAACTCTTTAGTCCCAGTACAGAACCCTGAGGAACTCTTTAGTCTTCTATTTCACTTGATTTAATAACGCAGGTGGATTTTTGCATTAGCACACAGTATTTGATCAAAAACCAAACGCATGGAGCCAGGTGGGAGACCTCACCTGTACGGCAGCTTGTGGTCCTCCTCTAAGGCATCCGCACTGCTGGACGAGCTGGTCCGAATCATCTTTGTTCTCTGAAACCTTGTGGGCCTGGAAATCTTTTCTGGAGTGTTGGGTTTTACCAGGAAGGAGTTGGTTGGAGTTGAAGTCTGAAAAACATGAACAATATTATTTCTCTTTTGTATGAACATGTCGAAGGTCCACGTTGGCTCTTACCATCCCACTCCGCTCTGGACTTGCCACCACAGCAGCCAGTGGGGTGAGGAGTGACATGGAGGAGATATTCAGAGCATCTTCCTCCTCACCGTTCCCCTCCTCATCGTTCAGGACTTCATCAAACAGCTCGTTGATCACAGCAGAGTTGATGGACTGGTCGACGTTCATCTCTACCTCTTTAATCACCTCGTTTTCTTCTGGAGTTTTATCAGTCGGCATGTCCCCCTTATAGTCGACCATCTTCAGAGGGCTGGAAGTAGAGGCTGGAGGCGTGGTCACCTTCTTCATCAAGGCTGGAAATAATCACTTTACTTAGATTCTCATCAATTAAACAAAAATAGATGATTTTCTTCCAAAAAGAGAACGCTAAAAAACACATAATCCATCTCATCAGCTCCACCTGTTGGGCAGGTGGAGGTCCTTGTGTGAAGAAGTGTGTGATGTTGCCGTGGAGATGTGGTATGGAGTGAAGGATGATGTCAGTAAACCACTTACCTGGAGGCGGGCTCCTGGTGGGAGTTCCTGCCTTCTGACCAGATGTTATGGCTTCATCCTGAGTGAGGCATGGTGCTATGGCTTCATCCTGCAGGTGGTGAGATGGTGCCTCCACAGGCTGCACCTGCAACACATCCACACTCCTATCTCCATAAACAAGCCCCCTCTTTTTAGCCGGACGCCAATAATAAAACACAATGATTGTTTCATCAGATAGTTTATGACACCAGCAAAATTCTCACAGATTCTAAGTCAAACTTTTTTCCAGCTTACAGAATATATGAAATATGAATTTCCGTTAAAATCCGTATCTGTGAAAGCAATCACCCCCCAACCCCCTTCATCCTCTTGCACACTCACCTGACGAGCACTAAGGACACTTTACAACAATAATCACTTTTTATTAATCTGTAAAAATCATCCAGTTCTTCTCATCATCACTTTGTTTCACTCCAGTCTATTTATACTGCTTTATTATTATTATTATTTGGTTTTTAATACACCCTCGTAGCCTGGATTTTATCTAAATTTCACTAATAGTGATAATAAAGAATCTTGAATTTCTGCCTTCTTTTTTGTTTTAAGCCAGCCTTTTTTTTTTATAAGCGCTTTTTTACCTATTTTTTTTTTACATTCTGGACCAAAATTCTTTCACACATTTAGACTATTTTATTTGTGCATCTTGACTATTTTTTACACCAGGGTGATTGGGTGCATGATGGAGGTCGGGAGGAGGGATGGATGTTAAAATTGTGATTTTCTCCATAAGGGATGTTTATTTGCTCGTTTTCCCATCAACGGCTGCCGGATGATGGCGCGTGGCTCCTTGGACTTTGTATATTGAACTAACACATTGGTCGTTTTGCGACATGTGATGGGAACGCACTTTTACAGCGTTTCGGACAAACTTTTGAATGTGTTTTGACAATTTTTTTTTTGCAATTTTCAAGCCATATATTTTGCCATGTTTCAGTTTTCTTCTAAAAAGAGAGTGTTTTGGCTAAACCGTCCATGTGAACGTCTGATTTCTGTAAATAACAGAAAACCGGCTTCACAGGAGTATCTCTTTAACATTCCACGCTGACCTCTATCACGTCCTACCCAGGAACACATTTTCTGCCGTGGTGCATCTGTACCCACCTTGTCCGGCTTGGCCTCTTCATCTTTGCGTTTCCACATGTTCTGACCTTTTTGGAAGCGGGTACGGATCTTTGCCAGTTCTGCTTCACGCTCCTGAAACCAGGCAAAGAAGTTTTTTAAGACTCTGGTTTACCAGTCAGACTCTGACTACAGGAAAGAGAACCTACCAGCTTCTGCTTCTGGGCAAGGTCAGCCGTACTTGTTTGAGTGGAGCATGCGGCTTGCAGGCGCTCATGCATCAGCCTAGTAGTGGGTGTAACAGGGGCCGTGGAACTGGGAAGTTTGGATGGAGTGCCGTGGCGTTCCTGGCATCTCTCTCCGAATCGTTCCAGGAAGGACTTCACTCCTACGAGGAGAGAAGGATTAGAGCAAGCAGTCCTGTTCTAATGAACTTTAACCTCTTAACTCACCAGGAGTTCCTGATACCGCAGGCTTTTCCTGGAGTTCCGGTTTCTGGGGGCTACAGGGCTGAACTCTGGTGGAGGCCTTGGTCTTCAGAGGAACAGATGATGACGAGGAGGAAGCTGAAGGACTGAAGGCTGCTGCTCGTTGGGGTGTTTGATGAAGATCTAGACCAGGCTGTGACGCAGGAGGATCCACCTTCTGAGGACCAGGCTGTGATGCAGGAGGAACCACCTTCTGAGGACCAGGCTGTGATGCAGGAGGAACCACCTTCTGAGGACCAGGCTGTGATGCAGGAGAAACTACCTTCTGAGGACCAGGCTGTGATGCAGGAGGAACCACCTTCTGAGGACCAGGCTGTGATGCAGGAGAAACTACCTTCTGAGGACCAGGCTGTGATGCAGGAGGATCCACCTTCTGAGGACCAGGCTGTGATGCAGGAGGATCCACCTTCTGAGGACCAGGCTGTGATGCAGGAGGATCCACCTTCTGAGGACTGGGCTGTGATGCAGGAGGAACCACCTTCTGAGGACCAGGCTGTGATGCAGGAGGAACCACCTTCTGAGGACCGGGCTGTGATGCAGGACTTGGGCAGACTTGGCTGGACTTTACTGGAGAAACAATCTGAAACATAAACAGGAAGTTTTTGGTAAATAAATCATAAAATTAGACCCGAAGTCCAAAGAAAAGTCCAGCCAAATGCTTGTTTTTTAGGTCTTTAATAGTTTTGTAAAATGGGGTTAGGCTTAAAATAAGTTTCTTTTTACTTCTGCCTAAACCCCTTTCAGTCTCTGTCTGTTTTTTTTTTGTTGTTGTTTGTTAAACATGTAAAAAAAACTGAAAAAAATAAACTCAAACTCAAAACCCAGCAAATACAGTGAAGGAGTCTCAGGAACATCCAGACCACATTTCAAAGAATCAATCCTACGATGCTCTGTCCTTTCCAAAGAAGCTTTATGCAGTCCTGAGATGCCTTGTGGTGAATTTATACTGGAATTGTGATGGATTTAAACAGCAACGACCAGTTTGTTTTGGAGAATGTCACTATATAACAGCTGCGTGGTTTGGATCTCTGGATGTCAACGCATGATTCAATGACTAGCTAAACTTAAAAACCGTAATAACATAACAACATCGTATTTTCACGACTATAAGGCGTACATAAAAGTCTTAGATTTTCTTTTAAAGGTCCGGCACACTCTGTGTCTGTGTTGTTGTTGTAAGGTGGACATAGTAGAGAACACCATGATACGTTAAAGGGTGAAGTGTGGGCGTGGATGTTTATAAAAGAACAGGTATGTTTGTTGTTTTAACAAACATAGTTTAAACTGAAGACCATCAGCTACGAGGAGGAACATGAAAACCTAACAGCTAACATAGAATTTAAGATTAATGAATCGATAGAAGCTGGAAAACGAGCTCAGACAGGTTCAAAAAGACGCAGCCGAGTTCCCACGGACATAAGACGATGTGGTCCGAGTTGGAGGAAAGACTAGAGCAGTGGATCATCGATAGAACGAGTGGATGAAAGACTAGAGCAGTGGATCATCGATAGAACGAATGGAGGAAAGACTAGAGCAGTGGGTCATCGAGTAAAGAACGAGTGGAGGAAAGACTAGAGCAGTGGATCATCGAGTAAAGAACGAGTGGAGGAAAGACTAGAGCAGTGGATCATCGAGTAAAGAACGAGTGGAGGAAAGACTACAGCAGTGGATCATCGATAGAACGAGTGGAGGAAAGACTAGAGCAGTGGATCATCGATAGAACGAGTGGAGGAAAGACTAGAGCAGTAGATCATCGATAGAACGAGTGGAGGAAAGACTAGAGCAGTGGATCATCGATAGAACGAGTGGAGGAAAGACTAGAGCAGTGGATCATCGATAGAACGAGTGGAGGAAAGACTAGAGCAGTGGATCATCGATTGAACGAGTGGAGGAAAGACTAGAGCAGTGGATAATCGGTAGGACGAGTGGAGGAAAGACTAGAGCAGCTAACACATCCAGCCACATCATGGACAAGGTGCTGCTCACTTTTGACATTTCTATGAGTCACATTGTGATGTAGTAATGGATAGTACATAAAACCTGCACCCTATAATCAGGCGTGCCATTTGTATATGTTAAATACCGTGATGGCACACATGACCGAGCCTTTTAGAACAGTGAGCCTTTTGGTCGTGAAAATAGGATAAATCAGAAACTGTACAAGATGTTATGCATTCCTAAGACAAATCTGACTGATATTAAAAATCACATCTTAGTTTTCTGACGTTATTGCTAATGTGGGCAAACGTACCGACTCGGCCTTTGCTGGGGTTTTATTTTTTGGCAGTGAGTTCCTTCCTGTGGACTTTGTCTTGGGGCCCGAAGACACGCCAGCTGCAGGTTTCTCCTCAGGCTTCTGTCTGGCAAGGTTGGCGTGGCTCAGGTCGTCTTCCCAGGATCCGATAGTGGCAGCCAGGTTTGCCAGGCGACCCTTACGGCCAAGAGGAGCCTGTGAGGGAGTGACAGTCGGCGGCGTGTTGGCTTCCCTCCTCAGCAGGCCTAGCGGGGCGCAGTCTGGTGCTGCCTCAGGAGCTGGAGGGAGAGATGGGACAGACACATAAGCATAGGTAGCAGCAGATCTTAGTGAGATCCTTTTGGAACCTGGAGCACGTCGGCTCTGTTACCCTGGTAAAGATGTTCCACTTACCATCACCGTCCCAGCATCTCCTCTGCTCTGCCAGTCTCTGCAGGCGGGACTTCATCCCCCCTACAGGAGGAGGTTCTTCACTGCTGCTGGACAGGACTGGTGGGGTAACAGAAGGCCCCTGGTTCTCCTCGCCACTCTCCTTGGAACAACGGCGCTTAGATGGCGAGGGCTTTAAGGACACCTGGGGGGCTACAGAGGGAGGCGTTAGAGACTGAGCATGAAGGAGGGGCATCTATTAGAGAGGAAGACTGTCTCACTGCTCTCCGTGGTGGTGGAGGACTCGGTGAGGGATCCATTGGTGGCAACCAGCGGCTCTCTGGGTCGTTTGGCTGCGGTGGGTCTTTCGGCCATTTTCCTCTGCAGGTTCTCCCTGCGGGCCCGGGTCCTCTCCAGGAGCTTCTGCAAGACAGGAACAAAGGATGACAATGAAAAGACTGCGTGCAAGAGAGGAGGAATGGAGAGAGAGACGACCTATGAGACAGGAAGGATGAAGAGAGAGATAGGGAGCATGGAGAGAGAGAGAGACTGTCCAGCACACCTGCAGAGACCAGAGGAAAAAATACTCTGAAGTCTGTAGCCAGACTGAAGTTTCAAGAAACCAGGAGGTCGAGTATAAAATGTTGGAACACTGACGTCTTTGCAAATACTTCTTCTTTCGGCATTTCCCTTCAGGGTGCGCCACAGCAACTGATTTTCTTCCATCTAACCCTATCTGCTGCATCCTCTTTGGTCACACCATCTATCTTCATGTCTTCCTTCACTGTATCCATGAACCTCCTCTTTGGTCTTCCTCTAGTCTTCTTTCCTGGTGGTTCCAAACCCAGCATCCTTCTTCTGATGTACTCTCTCTCTCTCTCCTCTGCACATGTCCAAACCATCTCAGTCTGACCTCTCTGACTTTAAAACCTCTAACATGTGCTGTTCCTCTGATCCTGTCCATCCTGGTCACTCCCAGAGAGATCCTCAGCATCTTCATCTCTGCTACAAACATCTCTGTTTCCTGTCTTTTCTTCAGTGACACTGTCTATAGACCAATCAGCATGGCCGCTCTCACCACACTGTCTCTAGACCAATCAGCATGGCCGCTCTCACCACACGGTCTCTAGACCAATCAGCATGGCCGCTCTCACCACACTGTCTCTAGACCAATCAGCATGGCCGCTCTCACCACACTGTCTCTAGACCAATCAGCATGGCCGCTCTCACCACACTGTCTCTAGACCAATCAGCATGGCCGCTCTCACCACACTGTCTCTAGACCAATCAGCATGGCCGCTCTCACCACACTGTCTCTAGACCAATCAGCATGGCCGCTCTCACCACACTGTCTCTAGACCAATCAGCATGGCCGCTCTCACCACACTGTCTCTAGACCAATCAGCATGGCCGCTCTCACCACACTGTCTCTAGACCAATCAGCATGGCCGCTCTCACCACACTGTCTCTAGACCAATCAGCATGGCCGCTCTCACCACACTGTCTCTAGACCAATCAGCATGGCTGCTCTCACCACGGTTTTGTACACTTTCCCTTTCATTTTATCTGAAACTCTTCTGTCACACATCACACCTGATACTTTCCTCCACCCGTTCCAGCCCGCCTGAACCCGCTTCTTCACCTCTTTTCCACACTCTCCATTGCTCTGGACTGTTGATCCTAGATACTTAAAATCTTCCACCTTCTTTATCTCTTCTACCTGTAACCTCACTTTTCCATTTGGATCCCTCTCATTCACACACATGTACTCTGTCTTACTCTGACTAATCTTCATTCCTCTTCTTTCTAGTGCAAACCTCCACCTCTCCAGCTTTTCCTCCTCCTCTCACTACAGATCACAATGTCATCTGCAAGTCTTTGCAAATACCGTAGAACGATTTAATAAATTGGGAGACTTTAGCATAACTCAAAGCAAAGTCACACCTGCTAAACAGTAAGACATTGGGAAAGTGACACTGGATGACATGGAGTCTCAGGACGCGGCTACCTTGCATCTTTGTCACCACTTTAAGTTCAGATTGTTTCTTTTTTTCACTGATAAATCAATGTGTCAATCACAGAGTTGCCATGGTGACTGTCTTCCATCTTCCTCTGCTTGTGGGAGACGTCACCACGGCTGCACAATAGTGACGATAATAGTTTATGAGTATTTTCAGAAGCCATTGGCTCATTAGAGTATCATTTACATGATGCATGTATGGAGTTCTCAAGGCGTGGTTGGGGCAGGATGTAGTCCTTTCCCGCTCCTGCTGGTGTGATGGATCACCAGAAAGCATGCTTTCACCATGCCTAAGCAAACTCCTCTAGAATTGGACCAGCAGTTGTTATTTAAGTTTAAACTGATTTCCTCCAAGAGTCCAGCATCAGGTTATTATACCAATATGCACATCGCGGTCTTTCTTCCAAACAGCCGTGAGAGCACAGTTGGTATTACATGCAGACTACAGGGTATTTTTCTAATTACACAGAACACATCTTCTCCTTGGACACACCCTCAATTGCTGCTTAAATAAACTTCTTTTCCCTGCAGTTCCCTCCCCTAACAGTCTGATTCACTATGCAGGTCCTGACACATTCCTAGTGGAAAATCTGAGCTCAGCCTTTCCAGCATTTCTCAGCAATGAGTCAGTAAGACATCCTGCAGGCGTGGGGGGTTCAAACCGCAGGGAGAGGCACAGAAACTGCTTAGAGGAATATTTTGAATAGATAAAAGAAACTGCTTTCTGAAACCCTGAAGGAGGATAGTGTCTGCTTTCTGAAACCCTGATGGAGCATAGTGTCTGCTTTCTGAAACCCTGATGGAGCACAGTGTCTGCTTTCTGAAACCCTGATGGAGCATAGTGTCTGCTTTCTGAAACCCTGATGGAGCATAGTGTCTGCTTTCTGAAACCATGATGGAGCACAGTGTCTGCTTTCTGAAACCCTGATAGAGCATAGTGTCTGCTTTCTGAAACCCTGATGGAGCATAGTGTCTGCTTTCTGAAACCCTGATGGAGCATAGTGTCTGCTTTCTGAAACCCTGATGGAGCATAGTGTCTGCTTTCTGAAACCCTGATGGAGCATAGTGTCTGCTTTCTGAAACCCTGATGAAGCATAGTGTCTGCTTTCTGAAACCCTGATGGAGCATAGTGTCTGCTTTCTGAAACCCTGATGGAGCATAGTGTCTGCTTTCTGAAACCCTGATGGAGGATAGGGTCTGCTTTCTGAAACCCTGATGGAGCATAGTGTCTGCTTTCTGAAACCCTGATGGAAGATAGGGTCTGCTTTCTGAAACCCTGATGGAGCATAACGTCTGCTTTCTGAAACCCTGATAGAGCATAGTGTCTGCTTTCTGAAACCCTGATGGAGCATAGTGTCTGCTTTCTGAAACCCTGATGGAGCACAGTGTCTGCTTTCTGAAACCCTGATAGAGCATAGTGTCTGCTTTCTGAAACCCTGATGGAGCCTAGTGTCTGCTTTCTGAAACCCTGATGGAGCATAGTGTCTGCTTTCTGAAACCATGATGGAGCATAGTGTCTGCTTTCTGAAACCTTGATGGATCATAGTGTCTGCTTTCTGAAACCCTGATGGAGCATAGGGTCTGCTTTCTGAAACCCTGATGGAGGATAGGGTCTGCTTTCTGAAACCCTGATGGAGCATAGTGTCTGCTTTCTGAAACCCTGATGGAGCATAGTGTCTGCTTTCTGAAACCCTGATGGAGCATAGTGTCTGCTTTCTGAAACCCTGATGGAGCATAGTGTCTGCTTTCTGAAACCCTGATGGAGCATAGTGTCTGCTTTCTGTGGGGAATGAATATGTTTGTTTTGGATGCCAGCAGTCGGTTCTCCAACCATATAAGGATTGGACTGAGCTTGTCAGTTCCCTCCTGTTCAAAGAGAACTGTTTAATTCAGCATGGATTATTATCATCAGTTATTTAATCAATGTGTATGTAGTAAGTCTTCCATCTCTCCAGCAGATGCTGATCCTTCTCACCCTACCCATAGACTTTTTAGTCCATTCTGAGACCTCTTGCAGCAGGGACAGTTTTTTCCCCCATCAGACTGATAAATTTTACCTAATCTGTCACCTCAATAATCTAGATTAGTGAAAAGATCCACTCCTCTGCCTCTCACTAGTCATTGGATCATTTTCTTTGCACTGTATTTTTTTATGCTAGCTCGAATTGTAAATATTGTGTTTTCTATATGCTGTGTGTCGCCTGAAATCTGACAGGATAGGCTCTGGTACCCCCTGTAATCTAATTGGAAGACGCAATTAAAAACTGTGAGGCCACCCACCCTCCAGGACCAGATCTTGACAGCCCTGCTTCAATCACTGGTCTTTCTGTGTGGAGTTTGGATGTTCTACCTGTGTGTGTTTAAGAGGGGTGTGTTCTCTCTCCAAACCATGCATTCCAAGCTGAGGGGCCTCAGAAACATTTCCCAAGAATGTGTGTGTGTCCCTCTAGCAGACTGGTGAGGTGTTCAGGGTGTACCTTCCTCTCTCTTGTAGGGACGGGCTGCTGCACATACTTTTACAAAAAAAAAAAAAAAACCCTGGCGTCTTTGTTATTAAATGTCTGATAATTTTAACCGTAAAGCTGAAAGAGAAGCGTTTTTCAGGAAACAGTTCTGAAATGTAACTCAATATGCAAATAAAAACATTCTTTCAAACAAATTAAAGATGATGAAAATGACATTTTCCTGTCTTCATCTAAATGTAACATGAACCTAACAACATCCTAAAACACATTCTTTTACCATCTCTACTAGTCTTTATGTTGTTTTGAAATCGTTTTTAAAACTATAAACCAGCGTCGTTCACACGGTTTGTAAATAGTGTGACACCGCTTACCTCTGTAAAAGGATCCATTAGAGAAATAGAATTTAAGATAAACAGTAACTTCTCCTCCGTTCTGTTTTCCTCCTCCTGCTTCTTCTTCTGTTTTTTTTTCCAACAAACTGTTTAAATTTGAATTTCCGCGCTGCTTCTACTGCGCAGACTCCAACATTCAAACCAAGTCTAGCGACCAATCCAAGACCAGCATTACACCAGCCAATCAAATTGCGTCTATTTTAAAGTTTATTTTTACATATTTTGTCTGTTTAAATATTTATGTAAATTTTATTCATCTTTATGCAAAAAAGCGTAAAATATTAAAAAAATGTTAAAATGATTTTAAAACATGGCGTCATCGTTTCGTCCAGCTTCCGGTCAGCTGTGAACTTCTTTTCCCATGAGGCGTTGCGGCAGTGGCGTAACCAGGGCAACAGGTGAGTGCGAATCGCAGCCCTCTGTAAGGATTAGTCAGGGGGGTGAAGCTTGTTCCTGGGTCCTGTTGTACAGATTTATTAGAACTCCTGCTCAGATTTACTGTTCGGGAAGATTCTGCTTGCTTTGCAAGGATCTGTTTATCAGTTTAGTGAGGGTGTTCCCTCCCTTCACACCCCCTTTTCTGTCCCTGCATCCACCCTGTCCTCCATCAGGCCTCCTGCTGCACACTCTCTGATGAAAGATGCTGGAGGCCATTGAAGTGACAGGTAACTGCATTCTGCTCTCTGAATCTAAACAATGCTGTGTGTACTTTTAAAAACATGCTTAGAAACAGATTTTTCAACTTTTTATTTGATCCTGTCCTGATTGGTGTGTTTTAATTAAGAAAACAGTTCTTTACAGTTCTATCTGTGTGGAGTTTGCATGTTTGCTTTTTTTTCTCCAGCTACTCCAGTTTCCTCCCTGTTTCACAAACATGTGTCTAAGTTGACTGACTGCTACGACATTACCCCTCGGTATATGTGTGTGTGTGTGTGTGTCCCCCCGCAACAGAATTGCAACCTGTTCGGGGTGTATCCAGCCACTCACCTGAATTCAGCCGTGATAGGTACCAGCCCCCTCGTGATTCCGTTAGGGATAAGTGCTTTAGAAGAACTTGTAATATTAGATTAAATTCTAATATTACAACCGTTTCTTTCATTCATTTCATTGTTGACATATTTAAATGAGTGAAAGTACAGTGAAGACGAACGTAAGAAAACGCCCTGCAGAGGACGCCCTGCAGAAGACGCCCTGCAAAGGACGCCCTGCAGAGGACGCCCTGCAGAAGACGCCCTGCAAAGGACGCCCTGCAGAAGAGGCCCTGCAGAGGACGCCCTGCAAAGAACGCCCTGCAGAGGACGCCCTGCAGAGGACGCCCTGCAGAGGACGCCCTGCAGAAGAGGCCCTGCGGAAGACGCCCTGCAAAGGACGCCCTGCAGAGGACGCCCTGCAGAGGACGCCCTGCAGAAGAGGCCCTGCGGAAGACGCCCTGCAAAGGACGCCCTGCAGAGGACGCCCTGCAGAAGAATCTCTGCAGAAGAATCTCTGCAGAAACTGTTTCACTGACAGTCAAACAGAATCTCAGGAAAGCTTAAATAATTGGACCCTGTTTTCGTACAGATTAAAGTTAATGTTTTCAAGCTTTAACAGTAAGTTGTTTTAACTCATAATTTACATTCAGATAATTAATTACCTCATCTTTAAATTGCAAAAGCTTTTTGAACATAAAGTAAACTGTAAAAAATACTTTTCTCAGTGTGAGGAATTTACTGCTAAGCTGTTAATTCTGACAGAAATTGTTAAAGTTTTCCAATTCTCGGGGTTCACGTGTTCTCCGCTGATGCCGGTCAGTACTTACAGTGAAAGGTTTTGTGTTTGTTCTGGTGGTCTGGTTTTGGTACTCCATACATCTAAAACACACTGGTGGTAAAACAAAAGCTTCCCTCCACTTATCTCTAAAGATTTTCAGAGTCCTCTTTTCTAATTCTACAGGATCATCATTCCCTCGTGTTTTCGTGTTGACAGATTGTTTAAACACGTTTACTCCAGTTTGCTGTGACATTCTGAGCTCCGTATCTTGGCTTGATAATATATTGTATTCTAGTGGTGCATTTCCTGCTGTTGATGCAGGCTTTAGGATCAATAAGAGGGTGTTAGTGAGCGTTGATCTGTGAGCTTCCTGGGACTACAGAAGCCTCCATACGAGGTATTATTTTAAATATTAAAGAGAGAAATGTTGTAGGAAAGTAAACCCTGTCTGCTCTGGTTACACACGTCAGGTTAGAATCTCATCATGGACTCAGATTTAATCTAGTCCTGTTCTCGAGTCTCTGAAACACTCAGGACTTCTCCATCCTGGATTCTTAGAGAACTTCACACTGACTGAATCAGACAGAAACACATAATCAGCACCTAAACAGAGCCAGGACACCCTGGTGCTTAGAGTCTTCTTATTAAAAAAAAAGAAAAAAAACTCCTAACAAACAAGTCAGGTTAAAAAAGAATCAGAAACCTGATGGAGACCCAGAGATTCTGTCTTAGGATGGAGAATAATCTGCTAGCAGCCAGAGAGCTGACTCTTTATAACCGTCCTGTTAACACTATTTTTAAAGGAAGGTTTTATTCCCAGCTTTAAATTGTATAAACTAAGGAGTCTGGGAGCTTAGTGGTTAAAGGTTCTACCTCCACCTTTAGAAATCTGAGGAACCACTTACAATATAAACTTTATCACCCCGTCGTGGAGATAAATAAAGTCTAAAGAGTCTAAAAAAAAAACAAACAAAAGATCAAAAAGAACGGTGGCGCAGTGGCATGGCCTCACAGCAGCCTCAATGCAAGAAGGTCAGGGTGCGAGTCCCGGGCAGGACGAGGCTTGGAACACTGGACTTTCTGTGTGGAGTTTGCATGTTCTCTCCGTCTATGTGTGGGTTTCCTCCAGTTTCCTCCCACCCTTCAAAAACATGCATTTCAGGTTGATTGGCCACTTTGTAATTGTCTCAGGAATGACTGTATGTGTGGATGGTTGACTGTGTCTGTGAAAGACTGGCAGTCTATTTGGGGTGTACCCTCACTCTCACCTAAATACAGCTGGGATCGTCTCTGGCACCTTCTGAGACTCTGCTTGGGATAACCAGTTCAGACAAAACGAAAAAGTAGAGTCCATCGAGAAGAGCAGTGAGCCCCATCGAGAAGAGCAGTGAGCCCCATCGAGAAGAGCAGTGAGCCCCATCGAGAAGAGCAGTGAGCTCCGTCGAGAAGAGCAGTGAGCCCCATCGAGAAGAGCAGTGAGCCCCATCGAGAAGAGCAGTGAGCCCCATCGAGAAGAGCGGTGAGCCCCATCGAGAAGAGCGGTGAGCCCCATCGAGAAGAGCGGCGAGCCCCTTCGAGAAGAGCGGCGAGCCCCTTCGAGAAGAGCGGCGAGCCCCTTCGAGAAGAGCGGCGAGCTCCGTCGAGAAGAGCGGCGAGCTCCGTCGAGAAGAGCGGCGAGCCCCGTCGAGAAGAGCGGCGAGCCCCTTCGAGAAGAGCGGCGAGCTCTGTCGAGAAGAGCGGCGAGCTCCGTCGAGAAGAGCGGCGAGCTCCGTCGAGAAGAGCGGCGAGCTCCGTCGAGAAGAGCGGCGAGCTCCGTCGAGAAGAGCGGCGAGCTCTGTCGAGAAGAGCGGCGAGCTCCATCGAGAAGAGCGGCGAGCCCCGTCGAGAAGAGCGGCGAGCCCCTTCGAGAAGAGCGGCGAGCTCCGTCGAGAAGAGCGGTGAGCCCCATCGAGAAGAGCGGCGAGCCCCGTCGAGAAGAGCGGCGAGCTCTGTCGAGAAGAGCGGCGAGCTCCATCGAGAAGAGCGGCGAGCTCCATCGAGAAGAGCGGCGAGCTCCATCGAGAGGAGTGGTGAGCCCCGTCGAGAAGAGCAGTGAGCTCCGGTAGCTCTGTCCAGCTTCTAAGATGTAAGTCTGATGACTGCTGGAACGATGAGCTTCCTGAATCTCTCAGCTCTACAGCACAGAGAACGGAACCTTCCACTGTGAAGCTTCTCTTAGAGACCAGAGTCTCAGAGGGTGTTAGCCTCCACTATGCTCCTCATTCTCCTCCATCAGAGGGTGTTAGCCTCCACTATGCTCCTCATTCTCCTCCACCAGAGTCTCAGAGGGTGTTAGCCTCCACTATGCTCCTCATTCTCCTACATCAGAGTCTCAGAGGGTGTTAGCCTCCACTATGCTCCTCATTCTCCTCCACCAGAGTCTCAGAGGGTGTTAGCCTCCACTATGCTCCTCGTTCTCCTCCACCAGAGTCTCAGAGGGTGTTAGCCTCCACTATGCTCCTCGTTCTCCTCCACCAGAGTCTCAGAGGGTGTTAGCCTCCACTATGCTCCTCATTCTCCTCCATCAGAGTCTCAGAGGGTGTTAGCCTCCACTATGCTCCTCATTCTCCTCCACCAGAGTCTCAGAGGGTGTTAGCCTCCACTATGCTCCTCATTCTCCTCCATCAGAGGGTGTTAGCCTCCACTATGCTCCTCATTCTCCTCCATCAGAGGGTGTTAGCCTCCACTATGCTCCTCATTCTCCTCCATCAGAGTCTCAGAGGGTGTTAGCCTCCACTATGCTCCTCATTCTCCTCCACCAGAGTCTCAGAGGGTGTTAGCCTCCACTATGCTCCTAATTCTCCTCCACCAGAGGGTGTTAGCCTCCACTATGCTCCTCATTCTCCTCCATCAGAGGGTGTTAGCCTCCACTATGCTCCTCATTCTCCTCCACCAGAGGGTGTTAGCCTCCACTATGCTCCTCATTCTCCTCCACCAGAGGGTGTTAGGCTCCACTATGCTCCTCATTCTCCTCCATCAGAGTCTCAGAGGGTGTTAGCCTCCACTATGCTCCTCATTCTCCTCCATCAGAGGGTGTTAGCCTCCACTATGCTCCTCATTCTCCTCCACCAGAGGGTGTTAGCCTCCACTATGCTCCTCATTCTCCTCCACCAGAGGGTGTTAGCCTCCACTATGCTCCTCATTCTCCTCCATCAGAGTCTCAGAGGGTGTTAGCCTCCACTGTGCTCCTAATTCTCCTCCACCAGAGTCTCAGAGGGTGTTAGCCTCCACTATGCTCCTCATTCTCCTCCACCAGAGTCTCAGAGGGTGTTAGCCTCGACTATGCTCCTCATTCTCCTCCATCAGAGGGTGTTAGCCTCCACTATGCTCCTCATTCTCCTCCATCAGAGTCTCAGAGGGTGTTAGCCTCCACTATGCTCCTAATTCTCCTCCACCAGAGTCTCAGAGGGTGTTAGCCTCCACTATGCTCCTCATTCTCCTCCACCAGAGTCTCAGAGGGTGTTAGCCTCGACTATGCTCCTCATTCTCCTCCATCAGAGGGTGTTAGCCTCCACTATGCTCCTCATTCTCCTCCATCAGAGGGTGTTAGCCTCCACTATGCTCCTCATTCTCCTCCACCAGAGGGTGTTAGCCTCCACTATGCTCCTCATTCTCCTCCATCAGAGTCTCAGAGGGTGTTAGCCTCCACTATGCTCCTAATTCTCCTCCACCAGAGTCTCAGAGGGTGTTAGCCTCGACTATGCTCCTCATTCTCCTCCATCAGAGGGTGTTAGCCTCCACTATGCTCCTCATTCTCCTCCACCAGAGGGTGTTAGCCTCCACTATGCTCCTCATTCTCCTCCACCAGAGTCTCAGAGGGTTTTCGGTCATTTTAGTCATGGCTGCAAATTAAACTAAAAACTTGACAAGTTGTAACAAAAGTAAATTAAAAATCTTTTATTTTTAGCGCGTCATAAGAATGGATCTAAATTTATCTCGTGTCGGTAAGAGAATTAGTTTGTCAAGTGAACTGTTAAAGATTTGCCTGTGAGTGTGGAACAGGTTTACTATGCTCTGTCTTCTCTTCTTCCTCCCAGAGAGACTCCACTGGGTACACACAGATATGTCACATAAGAGTAAATTTAAATCTGAGAGGGCTGTGAATCCAAAACCAAAGGGCTTTGAACACGTAAACACCTCTGTTTTAAAAGGGCTTATTGGGTCCAAATCAAACAGTTTTCATACCCTGTCTCGACCTGAGAGCCAGAAGGAGAAGACAAAGAATCCGAAGCCGTCCACGGGGAAGAGACCAAAGACATCGGTATCAAGTAAACATCGAACTCCCGTGTCAAGTAAAAGAAACTGTGCGAGCTCGGCCCAGAGCCAGACCCGCCTTCCCAAAGATACTAGACTACGACAGATCAACGGGCTCTTCCCATTCAGCAGTTCGGCTCCATCTGGATCCTCTCGAGGCATTACCCTCCAGGGCAACACGCTGGTCTTAGGACCTCGACCAGTTCCTCACCAAAAGAAAATCTTCATTCCTAGATTATTATCTCCGCTCAAAAAGCCAGGCTCACGGGAGACAGAAAATGTAAAAAAATTCTGCCTTTTGGCAGCAATCCGGCCTTCTAATGTCGACAGAGAAAAAGACAAGTTCTTCAAATGTGAGTACATGTACGACCCCCAGTTTGAATATAACAACCCCGTCCCACCAGTCATCCTGGAGCGGCATAAGAGCGCCTCAGACTGCTTCCTGGTACAGGTAAGACCTGCAGACACACTCTACTGGCTTCTTTTAATCGTAACTGGAAACTGTTGTGGGCTCACCAGCACCGCATGTTAACAATTTACCCTGAAAACAAAGCAAGTTATCGTAGTTTCACGACCATTAGGCGCACTGTACGAAAAGGCGCAGTCTCAGTCACACACCGCCTTACAACAACACACACGCAAGCATGCAAATGTGTGTATTAAAAAATAGATCGGGAGTAAAACTGAGTTTGGTTGTGTTTTATTTAAGTAGTAACGATACTAAACAAACACATTACCGGTAATAGTCTTTATTCAAATCCATCAAAGTCCTCATCCTCTGTTTCAGAGCAGGTCCACTTCGCTCCTCGCTGTCAAAGTCACTGTCTGTACTGTGCGGCTCCTCAGAAAGGATACCAGCTTTTGAGAAAGCTCGGATAACAGTACCAGCAGACACGTTAGTCCAAGCATCTACAATCCATTGGCAAACTGTAGCGGAACTCGCCCGGCGCTGCCTTCCACCCTTCCACGGCTCGATTCCCATGTTCCTCCGCGTAGCTGATTGCCTTCAACTGAGCGTCATAAACGTGTCTTTGTCATTTTCAGGGTTAAAACAGCCATGTTGTTCATACAGCACATACCTTTTTTATACACAGTCCACGCCCACACTTCACTCTTTAACGTTCTCATGCCTTTTCTTTCAAGTCCGCCTCGCGAGCACCGCGTTTTCTTTTAGCTCCGCCTTTTCTCACACACAAGGCGCACCGCACGAAAAGACGCACTGCTCATTTTGAAGAAAATCTAAGACTTTTCTATGAGCCTTATAGCCGTGAAATTACGGTATTCAGAATAACAACATTTCTTTGAGCGTCTCCACAAGAAAATACAGATTATGTTAAAGTTCAAACAACAGCAAACAATCTCCTGTTTCCTTTTTTTTTTTTATCAATTTTTTATTGAGGAAAAAACACACATCACAAAGAGACAACATTAAAAGATCTTAAATGTTATTTCTTGTAATTTCCCCCTCTTGTGACCCTCTTTAAATCACTCACCCAGGATCTCTGTCTCAGTTCAATGAAGAGAAAATTAGGCTCGACTGCTCTTTAATTAAGGGATAAACCATCCACGCGGTGTCTTATAAACGACCCCATGTGGTCCTTTCCATTGTGACAGTTTCCAGAAACTATTTGGTCCAGTGCTGTTTATTTAAGGAATGAGGTGACTGCCGTCGTAGCGCCAGCATATTTTTGGCTGCTGTAAGACCAGAATTTACTGTTTTCTAACATTAGAAATGTTGTTAAAATTGTTTACCAATGTTTTCTGGAGTCATCATTTTTACGTCTTAGTGGCTGGACCGCCAAGCGCACACAGCTATACACACATTATTTATATCACTCGCTCCGTTCTGTAGTTCTGGTAACTCCAGAGGGAAAAAAACCAATGAAGTTATAGGAAAGAGAAGTCAAAGCTAGACTGAGGACTGAGAACAAGCGGAGGAAAAGATGGAGTGGTGGAGTTTAGTCCTGGAAAGGAGAGGAATGAAGGTTAGCTGCAGTGAGACAGAGAACGTGTGTGAATGAGAACAGTGAGCTTACAGACAGAAAGAAGGTGGAGAGAGTGAAGAAGCGTGTGCAGGTAGAAAAGTATCAGGTGTGATGAAAGCAGCCAGAGACAGTGAGGCAGGTATCAGAAGTTCTATTTGGGAGGAACCAGGATGGACAGGATCAGGAACATTTGGAGATAAAGTCAGGGAGAGTGGTCGAGAGAAGAGAGAAAGGGAAGGATGCTGTGTGCAGATGGAGTAAAGGAGCACAGGAGGGTTACAGGGTCATTCATCAGCCCTTCCTTTACAGCCTTCAGGAGCTGCTGAGCTGTTTGTCTCAAATCAGACATTCACAAAGTTCTGTTTCAATCAGAGCTGTAAGGATAAAAGAGTGTTTTAGTTACAAAGTAGGAGAAGTGGGCTTCTCAGATTCATAACTGGTCTTATTTTGCAGGCCGTGCGGATTATGCAGCTCGCTTTGGACAGATATGGCAGCTATGAAAACTTTGAGCAACTGACGGGGGGAAACCTCCTCACCAAGAGTCGTATCTGGGCTATCGTAAAGAAATACATGGAGAAGGAAGGATGCACGGGGGAGGTAAGAGGACGGATGTTCCACTGGTTTCCTCTCTGCTTCCAACACACTCATTGGGATGGAGACGCTCTGTTATCTTAGATAAACAGTCAGCCCTGTGGATACACAGGGCAGGAAAGGGAGGGGCAGGAAGGGGCATGTCATGAAGATCTGCTACTTAACTGCAGACAGTTTTCACTTTGATTTTACAGAACTATTCATGCTGCAGTTTGGCATCCTTCTGTCTCTAGTTGTTACCCCTAAGAACTCTGTTTCTAGAGACAACAGAGTCTGCACGAGGTGCTCAGTTTTACAACCAGACCTTATTGCCCGGGGGTTGTCCGGGTTAAGGCAGGTGGTAACTTCCCAGTGGAGTCATAGGACTCCTCCTACCATCGAGAGGGCTTGTACTGGTAACTGTTGCTCCCCGTGTTGAGTCTCCACCGAGACATTGAAGCAGGGGTGACCTCCCCTGGCGATGTTGGCGTGACCAGTGCCAGGATCTCCCTCTCGGCGTTACTGACAGAGTCCGACGGAAAGGCAAGCCGGGCACAGGAGGTGCCAGAAAGCATCGCAGAGCCAACCGCCTGCGGGACTCCGCACTGGATTTTCTGTCTGGGTTTTACTCCCATAGCCTGTGACCAACCAAGACCAACCTGCAGGCAGTGGGAACCCTAAAAACTAATTATGTTTTTTTTTAAGCTGATGGACTTCAAGTTTATTTTCTGAATAAAAATAAGAACTTTCTGATTGTTTAAAAAAAAAACAAGAGCTAAAACGTGCAAAGAAAGAAAATCAATTTTACAAACATGATCAGAAATATTAAAAAAATTCTAAAACCAATATCTGAAAAATGCAAATTGTCTGATTGGTTAAATGTTTCATGTTTATTTCTAATAAAACAAAAAATACAACAAAACTTTTTACAAGAGTTAAAGAAATTCTTCAAATGTTACAGAAAATGTTTTGAACTGTTCCATGTGTTTGATTCAGATTTTATGTGGGTGGTGTGACTTCAACGTGTTCTGTTTGTCCCAGATCGTTGTCCAGATGACCAACAGTCTCTTGTCCAGAGCGTCCATGGCGGTTCTGAATGGGAGGCCGACTCTGACCATTAACATCTCCACGGCGCGGGAGCAGTGGCTGGAAGGGATGCTGAGGCATGAGATTGGTGGGATTTTTCACCTGGTCTGAGAGGGGCACTCTTTCTGTGCCCCTCCATCTGCTGCTAGTCTGATTAACTGTCTTCATACTGGGATGGAGAATTCCTCATTTCCTCACCAGCATGCTGTGGTTTTAAACTCCAGGCACCCACTACTTCCGGGGCCTGAACAACTGCCAGCAGGCGTGGAACAACAACCAAGGCAGGAAACGGTTCAATCTGAAGCCGGTGAACCCCACAGAGGAGGGTCTGGCCAGCATTCACAGCGTGCTGCTGAGGAAGGACCCCATCCTGTGGCGTGCATCCATGCTCTACTACACCGTCTACCAGGCCAGCCTCATGTCCTTCTCACAGCTCTTTGAAGACCTGGGCCGCTTCGTCCAAGACCCCAACACTCGCTGGGAGTACTGCGTACGTGCCAAACGGGGCCAATTCAACACGTCCCTTCCAGGTTTGGCTTCAATATCCAGGCTTACTGGTCCAGTTCTCGGCTTTACTGGACTCTGTTTCTCTGCAGGGTGCTTCAATAAAGACCAGGTTTATTTGGAGGGGATTCTAAAGATCCTGCGGCACAGGGATAATATCAACTTTCCTCTTCTGATGACCCTCGGAAAGGTGAGAAACTACCTGAGCAGGAAGTCCACACTTCCCTCTCCCAGGTTTTGAGGAAAGCCTGGTTTCTGGTTGGTAGGACAAGACATTTCACTAGTTCATACATGGAGCATCTACCTGCAGTACATTCAATTTAATGTACAACCTCCACACAGAAAGCCAGGCGGCACGGTGGCACAGTGGCCTCACAGCAAAAACGGTGTGGGTTCAAGTCCCAGGTGGGGATGAGGCTTGGAACACTGGCCTTCTGTGGCCTTTCAGTGTAGATCCTGTGGAGAGAATGTTCTCCCGTCTCTGGGTGGGTTTTCTCTGGTTTCCTCCAAAAAACATGCATGTTAGGTTGATTAGCCGGTGCCAAATTGCCCTTAGGAATGAGTGTGTGTGTGAGGTTGCATCTGTGTGGCCCCGCACCAGACTGGCAATATGTCTGGGGTGTACCCTGCCCCTCGCCTTAAATTAGTTGGGATGGGCTCAAGCACCCCCGGCGACCCCGTAAGGGATATATGGTTGAGAAGGTGACTGACTGACACAGAAGGGCCAGAGAATCAAGTCTCGACCGACTCGAACCCACAACCTCCTTGCTGTGAGGCCACCATGTCTGCATATTTTCACCTCCTCAGATTTAACAAGGTGATGTTGATATGGTGAGAGATCGACAGATGGATAGGTGCGGTTTCTGCAATCAGAACGCTAAATTGACCTGTTGTGATGAAGAAAGAGCTGAGCCGAAAAACAAAGCTCTGAATTTACAAGTCGATCTACGTTCCTACCCTCACCGTGGTAACCAGGATCTACGTTCCTATCCTCACCATGGTAACCATGATCTACAAAGGGTACGTTCCTACCCTCACCATGGTAACCAGGATCTACATTCCTACCCTCACCATGGTAACCAGGATCTACGTTCCTACCCTCACCATGGTAACCAGGATCTATGTTCCTACCCTCACCGTGGTAACCAGGATCTACGTTCCTACCCTCACCATGGTAACCATGATCTACGTTCCTACCCTCACCATGGTAACCAGGATCTACGTTCCTACCCTCACCATGGTAACCATGATCTACGTTCCTATCCTCACCATGGTAACCAGGATCTACATTCCTACCCTCACCATAGTAACCAGGATTTACGTTCCTATCCTCACCATGGTAACCAGGATTTACGTTCCTACCCTCACCATGGTAACCAGGATTTACGTTCCTATCCTCACCATGGTAACTAGGATTTACGTTCCTACCCTCACCATGGTAACCAGGATCTACGTTCCTACCCTCACCATGGTAACCAGGATCTACGTTCCTACCCTCACCATGGTAACTAGGATTAACGTTCCTATGCTCACCATGGTAACTAGGATCTACCTTCCTACCCTCACCATGGTAACCAGGATCTACGTTCCTATCCTCACCATGGTAACTAGGATCTACCTTCCTACCCTCATCATGAGGGTTTTTTCAGTGACCGAAAATTTTGATCGCTGATGACCTTCATCTGCAGGG
This sequence comes from Neostethus bicornis, assembly GCA_902685375.1. Lineage (NCBI taxonomy): Eukaryota > Metazoa > Chordata > Actinopteri > Atheriniformes > Phallostethidae > Neostethus > Neostethus bicornis. Next base: position 536,344 of record LR738551.1, read on the forward strand.
TGGCTGGACTCTCACTTAGAGATCGAGGGAGGAGCTCTTCTATCCGGGAGGAGCTCGGAGTAGAGCCGTGGCTCCCCTGAGTTGAGAGAGATGTGGTGGTTCAGACATCTGGTTAGGATGCCTCCCGAGTCCCGAACGCCTCCTCTCACCGGGAGGAGACCTAAAGGCAGACCCCGAATCCTCTGGAGAGACTATGTTCCACAGCCAGACAGGAGCTGGAGGATGCACCCGGGGTGAGGGAAGCCCGGGTTTCCCGTCTGAGGCTGTTGTCCCGACGACCCGATACGCGTAAGAAAACATGATGGGATGTTGGCCGAAATTGGTGCTGGGCATATGGGTGACGTCACACTCCCTAGCTCCATCTCTTCTACTATCTATAGTCAGACCTTCTGGTTCCGTATCTTCAGCAGCACCGCCTTAACCCCTCCCACAGGTGGGCAGCTCATGTTACCCCTCTGGGTCCATGGGTACAGACAAGAGACAGACCATGTATTAAATATTGTCCTCTTCATTGTCTTTTCTTGCTTACTTGAGAAATTCCCAAGAAGAAATGTGTTTACTGTGGACATTGTTTTGGCAGGTGAGTGGAAAGGTGAACTCAAATACAGACACGTTTTTTTGGGGGTACTGACTTTCTTATTGCCAACCTGCAGGCTGGCAAGTCTGCAGGTTGGCAGACAGACAGGCAGGTGGACGGGTGTAATGGAGGGGGGTGGGATCCTTAGAGGGGAGAAACAGGAAAGTCAGAACTCATACAATAAACTTGAGTAGATTAAGCTTCAGGTATTGTTACCGGGGGGGGGCTGGAGGTCCATCCACAACATTTATAGTGTTGCGGATGAGGTGCAGGTGTGAGCACGCCCCCAGAACCACAACAGGACAAGGGTTTGGAAAAAATCTAGATCAGCTCAGTGTGTTCCTTATCAGTCTGTGTTCTGTGGTCCTGATGCTGTTGTGGACGGAACCAGCAGAATATCCTCGGCTTCTTATAAGAGCACAAACATACTGAGGAACCCTGATGTTCTGCTGTTTCAGGTCTCGTACGAGGACGTGGACAGGCTGCAGTCCTTCGGGCAAATGCAGAATACCAGAATACCCCACTTCATGGAAGACCAGGAGAAGTACATCGATCAGCTCCTTAACATCATGACAACTAACCGTCTGACAGACGAAGAGCTGACGTCGATCATCTGAAGATAAACACATACATGTTCCATTTGTACTTTGAATCATCCCCCACAGCTGGTGGTCCTGGGTGGGGAATGAAATCCAGAACTTCTATTTTTACCAAAATGTCCTGGTATACTTTTCAGTCCTCCTGGAGATCTGACGTCTTCTTTGTGTCAGATCCAGTCTGACAGCTGATCCATCTTCTCAGTCTGATCCGGACTAAACGTGTGCTTCTGACGCATGTAAACAAAGTGTGCAGAATAAACTGAACATCTCCTGATTGCCTCCATCTCATCATTAATATTTACTGGGCCACACCCTGGAAGCTGGTTTCCATGCCTCCCAGCATGGGGTTTAAATGTGAAAACCAGTCAAGTTTTCAGAGTGGTGAGTGAGAGCTACATGTTTTCACACACAGGACCACACACACTCTATTTACACACTACCAGGATGTAGTGTGAGCATCTTTCCTCTAGAGGGAAGTAAATAACTGGTTAAATGTTTCAGACGAAATAAGATAAAATCGACTGCACGGTGCGCAGGGTATACCACAGGGGTGTCATCAGATACACATGACAGAACCTAGAAATGATACACGCACACACACACATCTAACAGCAAGAAGGTCGGGGTTCAAAGACCAGGTGAGGATCAAACTTGGAACACTAGCCTTTCTGTGTGGAGTTTGCATGTTCTCCCCGTGTATGTGGGTTTACTCCCACCCTCCAAAAACATGTGAGTGTGTGTGGCCCCGCAACAGACAGGTAACCTGTTCTGGGTGTATCCTGCCTCTCACCTGAGACCAGCCGGGATGTGCTCTGGTGACCCCGTCTGAGATAAACGATTCAAAAGATGAATAAATGACAAAAAATCTATTTTATTTTTTAAACCAAAATCACATTTTTTGTCTCAACGAGCTCACGTTGCAAATTTAAAAAATACAAACAAAAGAAAAAAAGAAAACTGTAGAAAATGAAACACAGCTAAAAATTAAGTAAGAAAAGCTCGCTAAATGATTTCAGCACATTCCTGCCCTTAGACCCTCCTTCACTGTGAGGAAAAACTACCAAAAAAAAAACAGCAGTGAGAAACAAAGAAGAAATCTACGGGGATCCACATGAAGGAGAGATCCCTCCCCCGGGACGAGCAGGCTGGTAATTAAATATTTTTTATTCTTCATTCTGATGGAAACGAGACGGTAGGCTGGAGTCCTGAAGTGGGGGTGATGCTTGAAGACCTGACCTTTCTGTGTGGAGTTTGCATGTTCTTCCCATGTTGCCGGTTTCCTCCCGCTCTTCAAAAACATGTCGGTATGTCAGGTCGATTGGACATTGTGAAAGTGTGTGTGTGTGAGTGAATCATTTCTAGGTTCTGTTTCTGTCGTGTGTATGTGACGACACCTCGTAAAGATGTTCTTTTAAACTTCCACCAACCAGTTTTCCAACATTCAGAAAAACACCTGATCAGGCTGTCGAATTCCTGACCGATGATTTAATAAACAACACAAACAAACAGAATGAAGAGAGACTCAAAAACAAACAAACAAACAGAATGAAGAGAGACTCAAAAACAAACAAACAAACAGGAGGAAGACAGACACTTTCTTGTTGCTGCTGTAACACACAAATTTCCCAAGTGTGGGATCAATAAAGTAAATCTAATCCAAACTCTTTCTGGAAGTTAAATGACCTAAAAACAAAGATAAGTTTGTTCTAATGGTTTATATTTTGTGAAACTGATGGTTTTGCTCATGGATCCAACTAAAGCCGGTCTTAATTTTTTAGGAACCCGTTCCCGGTCTGGTCTGTCATCATCACCAGGAGGACCAGGAAGGGTCCTCCTGGGGATGGACCAGGGATTCAGGGGTTCCATCACCAGGAGGATGATGATGACTGACTGTCCTCCTGGTGATGGACCTCTGGTCCTCCTGGTGATGGACCTCTGGTCCTCCTGGTGATGGACCTCTGGTCCTCCTGGTGATGGACCTCTGGTCCTCCTGGTGATGGACCAGGGATTCAGGGGTTCCATCACCAGGAGGATGATGATGACTGACTGTCCTCCTGGTGATGGACCTCTGGTCCTCCTGGTGATGGACCTCCGGTCCTCCTGGTGATGGACCTCTGGTCCTCCTGGTGATGGACCTCTGGTCCTCCTGGTGATGGACCTCTGGTCCTCCTGGTGATGGACCAGGGGTTCAGGGGTCCATCACCACAGTCATTGATGCAGCGTTATGGATAAAACATTCGACTCCAGAAAAATCACTATTATATTCTCTTTATTTTAAACTCATTTAGAAAAGATTTGGCACATTTTTTTTCTTAAAGTACATAATATATTAATAAATTTTGTCTCGATTCTTCCTGAAATCTTCATGATAATCTTGGCACTTCTTCACATTCTTTGGGAAACCATGGCAACCACGACACAGCAGCTGATGGTGAGTGATGTCACCGCTCATGTTTGGGTATAATGTCTCCTCGGTCCACCATCATCTCTTTAGAAGTTGGATCCGTGTAAAACTCGGCCACTACCGGGCAGTGATCAGAGGCCACTCCCCCCCAGGACCAGTTTTCTGGTATCCAAGGATTCGTCAAACCCTCTCGAACTACCATGCAATACCCTGCAAAGAAAAAAAAAATCAACAATCCTAATATTAAAGAGAAGAACAGTCTGAATTCATTGTTGAGACACCAGACAGGTCTCACAAAAAACTAATAAAGATGATTCACGTAAAACCTGTTCTGTCTGCTTGTAAAACCAAAGCTCTGGCTGCTTGTCAAAGGGCTACGTGAGCAGAAGCTGGTCTCTGATGATGATGCTTAACGTGGATTTTTTACTTCATAGCAAAACTTATTAAAGTTACCAACTAGCCAATCAGATGCAGCCATTAAACAACGCAGCGGCCGGGACGTTTGACAGGTTTTAATCTATTGAAAGCAGGAAGCCAGTGTTGTTTTTGTCAACGATGCCAAAAACGAAAGGATTTCGTTGACGAAGCATTTTTTTATGATAATGACGTAACGATAACGAAATAAATGCGACATTTTTGTGACGGAAATGTGACGAGACGTTTGCAAGTTTCTGCTGACGAGACGAAAACGTAACGAAATAAGCTTCAGACTTTTATGTTTCTGTCTGAAAAGAAAAAAAACACATCTGTCTCTCACGGGGACACGCCCCCCACCCTCCTACACACGCACGCACGCACGTCCCCCACAATGCTGCACGTTCACACCGTCTACACACACACCTGCAGCCATGAGGAAGTCACACACCATGGTGAAAACGGTAACAAAGGAGCTTAAAGTTTTAAACAGCATGCTAACTTCAAGCTAATGCTAGCTTGTCGGCGCTGCTAACTTCCTGTTAGCTTGGTTGCTAACGACTGATTTAAAGACACAGTACAATGTTTACTTTGTTTACAGGGTTATTAAGAGGTGTTATTTTTAAGTATAAATAAGTTTCAACGTTCCTCACTCACTGAAGAATTTATATTTATTTTACGTTGTTTTACAATGTTTGTTTTTGCGCAAGTTAAAGCTCGGCTGAGTTTTTTTTTAAACAAATAACCTGCATCATTCTCAGTAATAAAGACACAATTGTTAAAGTTTTTTTTTTGTTTGTTTTTTTTACACTAAAACTAGACGAAAACTCTTTTGGGTTTTTGTGACTAAAACGTGACTAAAACTTAAATTAAAATTCGTCCAAAGACAAAGACTAAAACAAAAACTTAGATGGCTGCCAAAAACAACAAAGCAGGAAGCCAGACGATGAGTCAGACTGAGATTGTTTATATTTATCGTTGGCTAAGGGGAGTTAGGGTCTCCAGTGGCAAAAGCTAGTTCCCGGTCGGCTAACGTCCACATGACGCGGTCCATAAGGCAAAAAATAGTGAATACATCGGGATCCTTTGTTAGAGAGCCGAACGCTATAAGTGATGTCACACTCACTAGCCATGCCCCTTCTGGATGAAGTCCATCTGCTCCATCCCATAAGTATAAACTATATTATGATCTAATCTGTAATCTCAGTCCCGTCTGTCCTTCCTGGGAGAAAGTATTTTGTTCTTGGTCTCCATCGAGTTTCTGATATTTTCACAACCATAAGGTACGGTACGTTCTAAGACGTACCGTCTCAGTTCGGTGTGTCAGTACTGTATTTAACACATACATAAATGCACCCGATCACAGGGCGCAGGTTTTATAAACAATCCACACCCACACGTCCCCCTTTAATGTTCTGATGGTGTTCTCTAAGATGTCCAGCTCACAACACACACACACACACACACACACACACACACACACACGCACACACACACATTAAAGTGTGCACTTTGAAAACCAGAGCGGTGACAGACCGTGAGTGTTTTTTTACACACCTGAGTAGATCTTCTTGACAGAGCGGCTAAGCCAGATGTTGTCCAAGCATTTGGTGCCCAGAGGACAGCGGGTGCTGATGTTAGTAAACTGTGTTGATGGAACTAGAGCGCAAAACTTCTCCTTCCTCAAGAAGTCAAAGTCTGAGCTCTGAGGAGAACAACCAAAGTCTCCAAGCAGCACCACCTCCTTTTCACCTGAACAAAGAGCAGACGGCCATCCGTGTCACCCTAAGACACAGGCTGACACAGATTCTTTATTGAGCAGCTGACCTTTCAGTGTTTTCTGGATGTGAGGTGACAGGCGGTGGGGTGGGGCTTCCTTTGATGTGTTCTTTTTATCGTTAAACTCTTCAGTAGAAGTCTGCATGTGCACGTTAACCACAGTCAGCTCGTTGGAGCCGACCTGAAGTAAGATAACGTACAAAGTGGATTTGGTTAAAACTTTCATAAAGATCACTTTTAAGGCGGTATAGAAGAGTGATAAGGTGGTACAGGATGGTAGAGGACAGTTTTAAGGTGGTACAGGATGGTAGAGGACAGTTTTAAGGTGGTACAGGATGGCAGAGGATGGCAGAGTTTTTAAGGCGGTATAGGATGGCAGAGGGCAGTTTTAAGGAAGTACTTACTAAAAAGTGAGCCAGGAATGGTCGGGGGTATGCATGATGGCCGTTGCCGTTAGCAACAGGAGTGTCCAAGACGACAGCATCCTTAAGATGAATTCCTGCCAAGGTGTCCCACATGAAGCCGCAGTAGCTGGGTCCCTGTTGGGGTCAGGAAGAGGAACTTACAAACAGTATGAACTCTTCAACAGTAATATAAACAAATACACTCGTGTAGATTTATTTATACTCTACTTTCCCAAAAAGTAGAGTATAAATAAATACTCTACTTATTTATTAGAGTATTTACTCTAGTTACCATGGTGAGGGTAGGAACATAGATCCTGGTTACCATGGTGAGGGTGGGAACGTAGATCCTGGTTACCATGGTGAGGGTAGGAACATAGATCCTGGTTACCATGGTGAGGGTAGGAACGTAGATCCTGGTTACCATGGTGAGGGTAGAAACATGGATCCTGGTTACCATGGTGAGGGTAGGAACGTAGATCCTGGTTACCATGGTGAGGGTAGGAACTTAGATCCTGGTTACCATGGTGAGGGTAGGAACATAGATCCTGGTTACCATGGTGAGGGTAGGAACGTAGATCCTGGTTACCATGGTGAGGGTAGGAATATCGATCGACCGGTGAATTGAGAGCTTTGCTTTTTGGCTCAGCTCTTTCTTCACCACGACAGCATAACTATTTTATACGCTGCACTGATCCGTCTGTCGATCTCCTGCGTCATCCTTCCCCCATTGGGAACAAGACCCAGAGATACGTACTTAAACTCCTCCACTTGGGGCAGTACCCTGTCCCTGACCTGCATGAGGCACCCCACCCTTTTCCGATCGGTGAAAAAAGATAGTCGTGGTGGAATCCGACTCGACATCCGGCCAGGAATGTGAACCAAACTCTTATACCAGTCATACAGACCCAGGGTATCAGTTTAAACATCTATGGGAGATCAGTGGATTCCAGAGTGGAAGATGTTTAAAGGTACTGGTCAGCTGGGTTCTAAATGATAAACGTATTTTAACATCAAATACAACACCCCCTCGTCATAAGACAGGGGTCCCGATCGGTTCTTGAGGGGCTTCGTGGAAAGAGGTCATCAGGATTTTGCCGAGTTGCATCCAAGTTAAAGAAGATGAGCAAATACTTTTGGTGATATTCCATGCATCCATCCTGGGTAAAGCAGAGTGTGGTACCTTGGCCGAGGTTCCTGTAGGTGTGTCTGATACGGTACTACTCCAAACACCTCGGGGCCATTTCCAGCGGTGCAGCGATGACAAAGTTCCCTCATTTAGTTCCACACAAAACTACAACACAAGAACAGGTCAGACAGGTCAGTGCAGTAGGAAGAAGGTTCTGCATTTATGAAGTCATCAAATTTATGCAGACGTTTACACAAACTGAGCCATCTGTAAAGATGAACTTTAACTCAAAGTCAGGAGCTGCCAAACGATAAGACGGGTGGTAAAGAAGAGACTAGTGGACAGAACTTCAGACGATGAAATGAAGCTTTTGAAGCAGTAAAGAAACATAAATACCTGTCAGAGTAGGACCGTACATAAGAATACTTCACATTTTATACCTTAAGTTATTACAATAATTATTAAACATCAAGCTTTGAATGTTTTGGATCTCCTCCAGCGGCTGGCAGGGATTCCTGCTGGAGTTATTTTGTTGTTGTTACAATAAATCAAAACATTTCAGTTTTTATTTCACTGACAGATTGATGTGCGTCACCCTCTGCATGACGTGATACAGCCTAGAGAGTCCAAATGAACCGGTTCCACGTTCATCCCTTCAGACCTCAAGCCTTTTAATTTAACAGATAGAAGGGTCCATGTGAGGATCTTATAACTTTAGAACTTTAATTATTTATTTGTGTGTACATCCTGTCCATGTGTGAGAATCTATCACAAAGTTTAGATCCTTGGTGCCCACCGCCCACTCTGACCCCACGATGGCTGCACAACATCAACACCTCTTTATTATTTAATATTGAATATTTTCAGGTGCGTCAACTTATTTAAATACCAATACGTATGTTATTTGCATGATCTACATATGGTAGTAGCGTGGTTGGGGTGGGATGGAGATCAAGTTGGTTTTGTTAAGGTGGGGTTTATGAAGCTTGGATTTCATAAATTGGTTTTGATAAATCTTGAGTTTGAACACGAGTGAGGTGAAAAAAAAACACGTTTGATCAGCTAAAGATCAACGCAAGTCTTTGTAAATAAAGCCTTTGATTATTTGCATTGCTCATATTTGTATGATGGAGCAGGTGGGTTTCCTCCAGACTGCAGTAATGGTGCTGGGGGTATAATTAAAAGAACTCTGTACTAATCAGAGGCAGATAGCAGCCTCCTGGATGTAGGACTGCGTATCATTCCAGAAGCTCATCAGAGACAGCTTGTTTCCTCATCCTCTCTGACTTCTGTCTCCATCTGGTTTGGTGATTTTACGACCAGTAAGAAGAAAGCCTTGAACACTGGGATTCATTCTTCCATGAAAACAGTGCGAGATGATGAAGAGCAGAAACAGGAAACATGGCTGCTGTAAAACCTCAAAACCTGCCAACCGTAAGGCCTCCGAAGGCCTCTCCGACCTAAATAAAGCTCGTTGGTTAGAGAATAAAGAGTGGTGGTCCTCTACCATTCTTTAGGATCCAGGGTTTGGACTTTTTGGATTTGGACAGTTTTTTTTTTTTTTTGATTCTTAACAGTTTTAAAGGTTTTTCTGATGTTTTTTTTGTCTCTGTTTTCTTCATCATGTGATTTGTGTTCCAGAGCTTTTACACTTTTTTCACTATAAATAGTAATAAATGGACACGAGCATACGGACGGACAGGAAGTGGGTGTTTACCTTCTGAAGAGCGTCCCGCTCCTGCAGGTCCTGGACCGCCAGTAACTGGATCCTGTAACCAGGGATGGTTTTACGTTAGGAGACATAAGAAGAAACTCCACTAAATGTTTTCTTTTTTATGAGGTCCAGTGTGATTGGTCCACTGGTCCTGCTGCCTGACGAGTTAATGAACTTTACCCTCTGTTCTTTAGTCACCATGGCAACCCTTTGCTGGTAAACATAGCTTGGTGGCCATGGTTACCAGTGGGACCAGGATAAACGTATAAAACCATACCAGGTCTCAAACTGATCCACTGTTTACTCTGTCAGATATTTACAAAGACAGAAATTTATCCTGTTTATTTATACTTCCTTAAAATAAGACACTTCCTGCCTGTAATCACAAAAAAAAAAAAAACTTCCTGCTGCTTTCAGACTCTAATATTGACCAACGTCACAGATTATTTTAACAGAATTAAAATAATCCTGTACCACCTTAAAACTGTCTTCTATCATCCTATACCACCTTAAAACTGTCCTCTATCATCCTATACCACCTTAAAACTGTCCTCTACCATCCTATACCACCTTAAAACTGTCCTCTATCATCCTATACCACCTTAAAACTGTCCTCTACCATCCTATACCACCTTAAAACTGTCCTATACCACCTTAAAAATGTCCTCTACCATCCTATACCACCTTAAAACTGTCCTCTACCATCCTATACCACCTTAAAACTGTCCTATACCACCTTAAAACTGTCCTCCACCATCCTATACCACCTTAAAACTGTCCTCTACCATCCTATACCACCTTAAAACTGTCCTCTATCATCCCATACCACCTTAAAACTGTCCTCTATCATCCTATACCACCTTAAAACTGTATTCTATCATCCTATACCACCTTAAAACTGTCTTCTATCATCCTATACCACCTTAAAACTGTCCTCTATCATCCCATACCACCTTAAAACTGTCCTCTATCATCCTATACCACCTTAAAACTGTCCTCTATCATCCTATACCACCTTAAAACTGTCCTATACCACCTTAAAACTGTCCTCTACCATCCTATACCACCTTAAAACTGTCTTCTATCATCCTATACCACCTTAAAACTGTCCTCTACCATCCTATACCACCTTAAAAATGTCCTCTACCATCCTATACCACCTTAAAACTGTCCTATACCACCTTAAAACTGTCCTCTTCCATCCTATACCACCTTAAAACTGTCCTCTATCATCCTATACCACCTTAAAACTGTCCTCTACCATCCTATACCACCTTAAAACTGTCCTCTATCATCCTATACCACCTTAAAACTGTCCTCTATCATCCTATACCACCTTAAAACTGTCCTCTTTCATCCTATACCACCTTAAAACTGTCCTATACCACCTTAAAACTGTCCTCTACCATCCTATACCACCTTAAAACTGTCTCCCATCATCCTATACCACCTTAAAACTGTCTTCTATCATCCTATACCACCTTAAAACTGTCCTCTACCATCCTATACCACCTTAAAACTGTCTTCTATCATCCTATACCACCTTAAAACTGTCCTATACCACCTTAAAACTGTCTTCTACCATCCTATACCACCTTAAAACTGTCCCCTACCATCCTATACCACCTTAAAACTGTCCTATACCACCTTAAAACTGTCTTCTATCATCCTATACCACCTTAAAACTGTCTTCTATCATCCTATACCACCTTAAAACTGTCCTCTACCATCAGCATTCATAACCAGATATAAAAAGAAATCAACCATCCTATACCACCTTAAAACTGTCTTCTACCATCCTATACCACCTTAAAACTGTCTTCTATCATCCTATACTACCTTAAAACTGTCCTCTACCATCCTATACCATCTTAAAACTGTCTTCTATCATCCTATAGCACCTTAAAACTGTCCTCTATCATCCTATACCACCTTAAAACTGTCTTCTATCATCCTATACCACCTTAAAACTGTCCTCTATCATCCTATACCACCTTAAAACTGTCTTCTATCATCCTATACTACCTTAAAACTGTCCTCTACCATCCTATACCACCTTAAAACTGTCCTCTACCATCCTATACCACCTTAAAACTGTCTTCTATCATCCTATACCACCTTAAAACTGTCTTCTATCATCCTATACCACCTTAAAACTGTCCTCTATCATCCTATACCACCTTAAAACTGTCTTCTATCATCCTATACCACCTTAAAACTGTCCTCTACCATCCCATACCACCTTAAAACTGTCTTCTATCATCCCATACCACCTTAAAACTGTCTTCTACCATCCTATACCACCTTAAAACTGTCTTCTACCATCCTATACCACCTTAAAACTGTCTTCTATCATCCTATACCACCTTAAAACTGTCTTCTATCATCCTATACCACCTTAAAACTGTCCTCTATCATCCTATACCACCTTAAAACTGTCTTCTATCATCCTATACCACCTTAAAACTGTCTTCTATCATCCTATACCACCTTAAAACTGCCCTCTATCATCCTATACCACCTTAAAACTGTCTTCTATCATCCTATACCACCTTAAAACTGTCTTCTATCATCCTATACCACCTTAAAACTGCCCTCTATCATCCTATACCACCTTAAAACTGTCCTCTACCATCCTATACCACCTAAAAACTGTCTTCTATCATCCTATACCACCTTAAAACTGTCTTCTATCATCCTATAACACCCTAAAACTGTCCTCTACCATCCTATACCACCTTAAAACTGTCCTCTATCATCCTATACCACCTTAAAACTGTCCTCTACCATCCTATACCACCTTAAAACTGTCTTCTATCATCCTATACCACCTTAAAACTGTCTTATATCATCCTATACCACCTTAAAACTGTCCTCTACCATCCTATACCACCTTAAAACTGTCTTCTACCATCCTATACCACCTTAAAACTGTCCTCTATCATCCTATACCACCTTAAAACTGTCCTCTATCATCCTATACCACCTTAAAACTGTCCTCTATCATCCTATACCACCTTAAAACTGTCCTCTACCATCCTATACCACCTTAAAACTGTCTTCTATCATCCTATACCACCTTAAAACTGTCCTCCACCGTCACATACGACCATAAACCAACAGTAATTCATGCTGAACATTTTTTCAGGCGTGATAGGAAATTTACGAGCGGTACTTTTACAACCGAACAGCACTAACATTTGCTTTCGGAGCTTCTTCTCAAACACATTTATGACTTAATGAGAAAACCAAGCTGAGCAGCAGAGTCCTGTAAACGTCTCCCTGACGATGGGCTCAGCACAGGAGGAGCTCACTGGAAACACCATGGCCTGCATGATGATGTCATCTGACCAGGAAGTTATGTTTGTGTGTAAAAACTACTGGAACGTAAACAATGAAGACCGGGGTCTCATTTACAAAGAACTGTGTAGATCTTTGGTCGAGCAGCTTTTTCTCTTTCAACACCTACGACACGGCTTACACCAAGTAAAACACAACCAGTAAAACTCTCCTTATCAAACACCTGCAACAAATCTCAGCTGTAAACCAACCTGATCTCCATCCCACCCCAACCCCGCCTCTAGGACTCCGAATATGTGATGCATATTTAATGATATTCTAATGAGCCGGTGGAACCTGGTGAGGTGTCGCTGTTGTGCAGCATGGTGACGTCACCCACAAGCAGGAGTCAGCTCCGTGGAACGTTTTGATTGGTCAGTGAAACATAAAAAGTTTGAAATGATTGTTACTTCAGAATGTTTTTTAATATAATTAATTATCTTCATGTATATGCATGGTGTCGAGCTGCTCCTCCTCCAGGTCGAGAAGAGCCAGATGGGGTGGTTCGGGCATCTGGTCAGGATGCCCCCCGAGCGCCTCGCGGGCGAGGTGTTTCGGGCACGTCCCACCGGGAGGAGACCAAGGGGCAGACCCCGGACCCGCTGGAGAGACTATGTCTCACAGCTGGCTGGGGAACGACTTGGGATCCTTCCAGGTGAGCTGGAGGATGCAGCCGGGGAGAGAGAGGCCTGGGCTACCCGTTTGAGGCTGTTGCCCCCGCGACCCGACCCCGGAACAAGCGGGAGATGACGGAACGGAATCTTCATGTATGACGTGAAATATTACATACCGGCGGCTTCTCGACAGCACGTGGTTTTAAAATGAGTTTAATCATGATGATTAACAAAGTTCATTTATCTTAATTATCAATCTGTTCTTATGTACGGTCCTACTCTGACAGGGATTTATGTGTTTTATATTTGTTTCTTCACTGCTTCAAACGCTTCATTTCCCTGAGTTTACGTCAAACTTGGTATAAGTCTGTTTTATAAACGCAGCCGCGGTTTTTTACAATACTGAAAAGGTCAAACTCTGGTCCTGGAAGATTTTCATCTGCAAACCTGATTGAGTTTATTCAGTCATTGCATTATGTCGGCTGTTTTTTTTTTTGATAGTTGAATCAGGAACATAATCTAAAACCTTCAGGACAGCAGGTCTTTAAGGACCTGGTGTAGATCATATTCCACTGCGTGGATCCGGATCTCTTCACTTCTAATCAGAACATCTTATTTAATCTGATGGAGAATTTAAAGATCGTTTATCTGGAGTCTCTTCTTTTATTTAACTGAGTTAAACTGTATTAAAATCATTTGGAGGCCGTGAATCGGCAGAGCTAATTAGGTCTGTAATCGTGTCAGTTTGGACTTAGTGTTGTCATGACAACAAAACAAAGATCATCTGTTTGTGTTTTAAAAGACAGAGTGTTACTAAAGTTCAACCTGCTTGAGTCGTGAAAAAAAAAAAAAAAGAGGAAACACGGCTTTAACCAAGTTTCATCTTCTGAACAGAATATCCCTAACGGGGGCTGCAGGAGCCTATCCTGTTAGGCAGGCAGGATACACCCTGAACAGGTCACACAACGCACACTTACACACACACTCTCACTCCCACAGTGGCCTAACATGCATGTTTATGGAGGGTGGGAGGAAACTGGCTGATGTTCACCCAACACCCCCCCCACCACCACCCGCTCCTGATGGTTCAGCATTCTGAGCAGAATAACGGGGTCTGGTACTTACTGGTTCTCCAGCAGCGTCATGCAGACCACCTCACGCACCCCCGGGTTGTGGGCCTTCTCACAGGAGCAGCGCTGCAGGTTCCAGGTGGCCAGGCGGACGGTCGGCCTCCCCCCACTCAGACGCAGTGGGGGGTCTGGTCTGTGGGACGGGATGTGGGCCGGACCCCGGAGGCTAGCGGGGCTGGTGGAAGGGGGGCTGACCCCCTCCTCGCCGCAGCCCCTGTGAGCGAGGCCCAAACAGACCTCCGGTCTGATGGCTTCCAGCTTAGTGGCCCCGATGCCGCAGACCAGAGCCAGATCCTCCACCTTCCGGAAGCCCCCGATGCGGAGGCGGTGGTCCACGATGCTGCGCGCCACCGTGCGGTCCACACCAGGCAGGGTCATCAGGTCCTCCTCCCCCGCTGCATTAATGTCCACACCGGGTAGGGTCTGCTGGTCCTGCCGCACCTGCAGCAGGGGGCTGAAGGTGCACGCAGCGCTGAACTTGCGCGTGCGTGAGCCCCGGTCAGAGGGATCCTGCGGGATGGAGCGGTGGCAGCCCAGGCTGCCCCCCATTCTGCGCTGCGCTGCAGGACACAGACTTTGTCCCGCTTATGCGTGGCATCACGCGCACCGGGCGCGTGCACGCGCGTCCGCAGGTAACCCCGTCTCATGCACGCGCCGGGGTGTGGCTTACTGGCAGCAGACATGCGCAGTGCCGCGTGACGCAGCAAATTTTTATTTTATTTAAAATAACAAAAAACTTTTTACAAAAAAAATTAATGTTTTCAATGATTAAAATAAAAACTGGACTCTAGAAACCTCCCGGGGAGACTCTAGAGACCTCCCGGGGAGACTCTAGAGACCTCCTGGGGAGACCCTAGAAACCTCCTGGGGAGACCCTAGAAACCTCCCGGGGAGACTCTAGAGACCTCCTGGGGAGACCTTAGAAACCTCCTGGGGAGACTCTAGAAACCTCCCGGGGAGACTCTAGAGACCTCCTCGGGAGACCCTAGAAACCTCCTGGGGAGACCCTAGAAACCTCCTGGGGAGACCTTAGAAACCTCCTGGGGAGACTCTAGAAACCTCCCGGGGAGACTCTAGAGACCTCCTGGGGAGACTCTAGAAACCTCCTGTAGATTTGTAAACTTTATTAATAAAGGAAACAGTGCATATTAATTAGATAAAAAAATGTAAACATGACAGATTTTAGCCACTAGCTAGTTTCCATCTGTTACAGACCATGAGGGATTCACACACACATTAATACATTCATTATTTACTACATATTAAACTGATGAAGTGATTTAATGAGTGTGTAACAGTAAAATAAAGTGCTGTGTGTTTCATTTAAAAACACAAGGTGCACAAAAGTATCGCACCAGTCCTAAAACGAACTGTATCTATAGAATCAGTTCTATTTCAGACCTGAAACACAAGTGCACTAAAGTGTTATACATATTACACACACATATCTACGTATGTGTGTACGTACACATATATTTATATGTGTGTACACACACATATATTTATATATATGTGTGAGTACACACTTTACACATTTTAAAGTGTGTATTGCATGTACCCTTAAGTACATTTAAAGAGGTCTTATGAATTGTGTCCACATGTTTATGTTTACGTTTATGTGTACGTCATGTGTATGTTTACGTTTTCTAGAACCTCGAAAACCACTGGCAGAGACTGAGAACCTCCTGCAGAGACTCTAAGAACCTCCTGCAGAGACACTAAGAACCTCCTGCAGAGACTCTAAGAACCTCCTACAGAGACTCTAGGAACCTCCTACAGAGACTCTAAGAACCTCCTGCAGAGACTCTAAGAACCTCCTGCAGAGACTCTAAGAACCTCCTGCAGAGACTCTAAGAACCTCCTACAGAGACTCTAGGAACCTCCTACAGAGACTCTAAGAACCTCCTGCAGAGACTCTAGGAACCTCCTGCAGAGACTCTAAGAACCTCCTGCAGAGACTCTAAGAACCTCCTGCAGAGACTCTAAGAACCTCCTGCAGAGACTCTAAGAACCTCCTACAGAGACTCTAAGAACCTCCTACAGAGACTCTAAGAACCTCCTGCAGAGACTCTAAGAACCTCCTGCAGAGACTCTAAGAACCTCCTGCAGAGACTCTAAGAACCTCCTGCAGAGACTCTAAGAACCTCCTACAGAGACTCTAGGAACCTCCTACAGAGACTCTAAGAACCTCCTGCAGAGACTCTAGGAACCTCCTGCAGAGACTCTAAGAACCTCCTGCAGAGACTCTAAGAACCTCCTGCAGAGACTCTAAGAACCTCCTGCAGAGACTCTAAGAACCTCCTACAGAGACTCTAAGAACCTCCTACAGAGACTCTAAGAACCTCCTGCAGAGACTCTAAGAACCTCCTGCAGAGACTCTAAGAACCTCCTACAGAGACTCTAAGAACCTCCTGCAGAGACTCTAAGAACCTCCTGCAGAGACTCTAAGAACCTCCTGCAGAGACTCTAAGAACCTCCTACAGAGACTCTAGGAACCTCCTACAGAGACTCTAAGAACCTCCTGCAGAGACTCTAAGAACCTCCTGCAGAGACTCTAGGAACCTCCTGGGGAGACTGTAGCCTGGCATCATCTGGTCATGTAACCATGGTAACAATCCTCAGGCCAATAAGAACATGTCTGAGTGGTTCTGGCCTCTTCATCTGGTCTGGTTCGATGAAACGGGGTCAGAAGTTAAATCCACATTCTGTCCGTCTGAGTGGAGTGATGACCCACATACTGTGATTGGCTTCGCCTGGTTGCCCCCGAGGGGAGGTTGGCCAATCAGAGAAGGGTAACCAGTGGTGTGACCCAGAGTCCAAAAGGTTCTGATTTGGTTCAAACAGAAAGAGGATCAGCCTTTTTGTGGAACTCATCAGACTTACGTGCCACATTAACCTGGCATCCTGCTGCAGACCAGTGAAAACATGCTGTGTAACTGGGCCAAAGGGGAGCAAACTGGTTCAGACTAAAATAAACATCAGAAACGTATAATAATTATTATCTGTAAAACAAATAAACCCAGATATTTAAACCAACAGCAAAAAAAAAAAAAAAAAAAAATCAGGAACGCCAAGACTTTGTTTATTTTCTTCATAACTTTGATAGAAATAAACAGACCATCTGCTTCCTGCCCGCTGCTGCTGCTTGGGTAACTTTAATTCTGTTTTATTTTTACAACCCAAGATCCCGAAACAATGGTCTCTGTGTCCTGGAGCTGATACCTAACCCTCTGATTGGTCCCACCAGTGACTGCCTGCTGGGGCACAGTCAGTTCCTCATCGAGGTGCCAATAGAGGAACTCTTTTTCTTCAACGAGCTTCACTTTGCAGATTGAAAAAAAGTGCAAAAACTAAGAACAAAACAAACAAAAAATTATAAACACAAAAACACAGCTGAAAGCTAGATAAATAATTTTAATACATTCCTGCAATTAGACCCTCCGTCACAGTGAGGAAAGACTCCAAAACGCCCAGTAGTGGGTAAAAAAAGAAGAAGAAACCTTATGGGGATCCACATGAAGGAAAGATTCATATAAATCTCCAGTTTGTGTGGTGTCACAGGGACCATGTGACCTCATGGACATTAATTATATCACTTTATTGTTAACTGATTGTTCTGGTTGTGATGACTCACCTTCGTTATGTAGAGGAATGTTCCACCAGCAAAGGGGGGACGTTTGAGGACTGGTTCTAGTATTTCTGAGTATTATTGATATTTTTAGTTTGGGTTTATTGAGTTTTAATTTTTCTACTTGTAAATATCTATTTTTTAGGGGTGGGAGAAGTTCTGTTCAGTTCCGTCATCTTCCGCTTGTTCCGGGGTCGGGTCACAGGGGCAACAGCCTCAAACGGGCAGCCCAGGCCTCTCTCACCACAGCTGCATCCTCCATCTCACCCGGAAGGATCCCAAGTTGTTCCCCGGCCAGCTGTGAGGCATAGTCTCTCCAGCGGGTCCAGGGTCTGCCCCTTGGTCTCCTCCCGGTGGGACGTGCCCGAAACACCTCGCCCGCGAGGCACTCGGGGGGCATCCTGACCAGATGCTTGAACCACCCCATCTGGCTCCTCTCGACCTGGAGGAGGAGCTGCTCGACACCGAGCTCCTCCCGGATGACAGAGCTCCTGACCCGATCTCTGAGTGAGAGCCCAGCCACCCTGAGGGCGGAGAAAGCCCATTAACATGGTGAGGGTAGGATCGTAGATCCTGGTTACCATGGTGAGGGTAGGAACGTAGATCCTGGTTACCATGGTGAGGGTAGGAACGTAGATCCTGGTTACCATGGTGAGGGTAGGAACATAGATCCTGGTTACCATGGTGAGGGTAGGAACGTAGATCCTGGTTACCATGGTGAGGGTAGGAATGTAGATCCTGGTTACCATGGTGAGGGTAGGAACGTAGATCCTGGTTACCATGGTGAGGGTAGGAACGTAGATCCTGGTTACCATGGTGAGGGTAGGAACGTAGATCCTGGTTACCATGGTGAGGGTAGGAACGTAGATCCTGGTTACCATGGTGAGGGTAGGAATGTAGATCGACTTGTAAATCAGGAGAAGTTTTATTGTAAATACTTTAATCTGTTTTCTGTAAATAGTTTTTCCATTTACCTCCACATGGTATCTTCCAGGGAACAGAACGTATATGAGGGTGGGAGTTTAGTCAGACGGGGGTTGCCGTGCAGAGGAAATAAAGCCACAAGGTAAATAAATGTTTCTGATTATAATAAAGATATTAAATTGATAAAGTTCTGATCTACCTCTTGTGTTTGTTCACCATGGTGGCCTCTGGGACGACAAGCTCGTTCCATGTGGTAGTTCTGGTAAATGAGACCCCTGGTTTCCATGGTAAGCATTTCAGAAATCAAGCAGTTTGTAAATTGCTTGCAAACTATTCCATCCTACTTAATACCTAAACCTGAACCACCCCTAAGGAACCCTGATCCACCCCTGACCCCAAAACCACCCCTAAACCCCCCCTAAGGAACCCTAAAACACCCCTAACCCCAAAACCACCCCTAAACCCCCCCTAAGGAACCCTAAAACACCCTAACCCAACCTTAACCCCTAACCCACCCTCAACCCTAACCCACCTCTGGACTCTGTCCTCTGGACTCTGTCCTCTGGACTCTGGACTCTGTCCTCTGGACTCTGGACTCTGTCCTCTGGACTCTGTCCTCTGGACTCTGTCCTCTGTCCTCTGGACTCTGTCCTCTGGACTCTGGACTCTGTCCTCTGGACTCTGGACTCTGTCCTCTGGACTCTGTCCTCTGGACTCTGGACTCTGTCCTCTGGTCTCTGGACTCTGTCCTCTGGACTCTGTCCTCTGGACTCTGTCCTCTGGTCTCTGTTCTCTGGTCTCTGGACTCTGTCCTCTGGACTCTGGACTCTGGTCTCTGGACTCTGTCCTCTGGACTCTGGACTCTGTCCTCTGGACTCTGTCCTCTGGTCTCTGGACTCTGTCCTCTGGTCTCTGTTCTCTGGTCTCTGGACTCTGTCCTCTGGACTCTGGACTCTGTCCTCTGGACTCTGTCCTCTGGTCTCTGTTCTCTGGTCTCTGGACTCTGGACTCTGTTCTCTGGACTCTGTCCTCTGGACTCTGTCCTCTGGTCTCTGGACTCTGTCCTCTGGACTCTGGACTCTGTCCTCTGGACTCTGTCCTCTGGACTCTGTCCTCTGGACTCTGTTCTCTGGTCTCTGGACTCTGTCCTCTGGACTCTGTTCTCTGGACTCTGTCCTCTGGACTCTGGTCTCTGGTCTCTGGACTCTGTCCTCTGGTCTCTGGTCTCTGGACTCTGGACTCTAGACTCTGGACTCTGGACTCTGTCCTCTGTCCTCTGGACTCTGGACTCTGTCCTCTGTTCTCTGGTCTCTGTCCTCTGGTCTCTGGTCTCTGGACTCTGGACTCTGGTTTCTGTCCTCTGGTCTCTGGACTCTGTCCTCTGTCCTCTGGACTCTGGACTTTGTCCTCTGTTCTCTGGTCTCTGGACTCTGGACTCTGGACTCTGGACTCTGGACTCTGGACTCTGTCCTCTGTCCTCTGGACTCTGTCCTCTGGACTCTGGACTTTGTCCTCTGTTCTCTGGTCTCTGGACTCTGGACTCTGGACTCTGTCCTCTGTCCTCTGGACTCTGGACTCTGTCCTCTGGACTCTGTCCTCTGTCCTCTGGACTCTGTCCTCTGGACTCTGGACTCTGTCCTCTGGACTCTGGACTCTGTCCTCTGGACTCTGGACTCTGGACTCTGGACTCTGTCCTCTGGACTCTGGACTCTGGACTCTGGACTCTGTCCTCTGTCCTCTGGACTCCGGACTCTGGACTCTGGACTCTGTTCTCTGTCCTCTGGACTCTGGTCTCTGGACTCTGTTCTCTGGACTCTGGTCTCTGGTCTCTGGACTCTGTCCTCTGGACTCTGGTCTCTGGACTCTGGTCTCTGGTCTCTGGACTCTGTCCTCTGGACTCTGGTCTCTGGTCTCTGGACTCTGTCCTCTGGACTCTGGTCTCTGGTCTCTGGACTCTGGACTCTGGACTCTGTTCTCTGGACTCTGTCCTCTGTTCTCTGGTCTCTGGACTCTGTCCTCTGTTCTCTGTCCTCTGGACTCTGGACTCTGGACTCTGGACTCTGGTCTCTGGTCTCTGTCCTCTGGACTCTGGACTCTGTCCTCTGTTCTCTGGTCTCTGGACTCTGTCCTCTGGACTCTGGTCTCTGGACTCTGGACTCTGGTCTCTGGTCTCTGTCCTCTGGACTCTGGACTCTGTCCTCTGTTCTCTGTCCTCTGGACTCTGTCCTCTGGACTCTGGACTCTGTCCTCTGGACTCTGTCCTCTGGACTCTGTCCTCTGGTCTCTGGACTCTGTCCTCTGGTCTCTGGACTCTGTCCTCTGGACTCTGGACTCTGTCCTCTGGACTCTGGACTCTGTCCTCTGGACTCTGTCCTCTGGACTCTGTCCTCTGGTCTCTGTCCTCTGGACTCTGGACTCTGTCCTCTGGACTCTGGACTCTGGACTCTGTCCTCTAGACTCTGTCCTCTGGTCTCTGGACTCTGTCCTCTGGACTCTGTCCTCTGGACTCTGGACTCTGTTCTCTGTCCTCTGGACTCTGGTCTCTGTCCTCTGGACTCTGGACTCTGTCCTCTGGACTCTGGACTCTGGTCTCTGTCCTCTGGACTCTGGACTCTGTCCTCTGGATTCTGGACTCTGTCCTCTGGACTCTGTCCTCTGGACTCTAGACTCTGTCCTCTGGTCTCTGGACTCTGTCCTCTGGACTCTGGACTCTGTCCTCTGGACTCTGGACTCTGTCCTCTGTCCTCTGGACTCTGGACTCTGTCCTCTGGATTCTGGACTCTGTCCTCTGGATTCTGGACTCTGGACTCTGTCCTCTGGACTCTGGTCTCTGTCCTCTGTCCTCTGGACTCTGGACTCTGGTCTCTGGACTCTGGACTCTGGACTCTGTCCTCTGGACTCTGGTCTCTGGTCTCTGGTCTCTGGACTCTGGACTCTGGACTCTGGACTCTGAAGGTCTAGCCATAGATTTTTTATGGTATTATGTGTATTTTTATGGTTTTTTTGGGTCGAATTAAAAAATAAATAAAAATAAATAAATAAATGAATTCCTCTCTTCATCCTTCACCGTGCTGCACTCCTTACACCGCAGCAGGCTGCCCTTCGACGGCGCCAATGGTGGGAGAAGTGGGGGTTAGGTGTCTTCTCCAAGGATTCTAGACGTGCTCTCTGTGGGACGCAAACCCGCGACCTTCCGGTCCGCGGGCGAACGCTCTGACCACTGAGCTGCCGTAAAAGATCCAGTTCTTCTGCTTCCTCGATGGGGAGCCTGTGTTGTTGGAGGTCACCATCGGGTACGCCGGGGTCACCACAGGTACCAGTGAAGGAGAAGACGCATCATCAGGTGAACTGCTTACACTCGAACAACAACAAGTCATTCATTTCTTCAGGAGTAAAGACATTCTGCAAAAGTAAAGAAAAAACTTCAGACTTTATTAATTTAATGTTTAGTTTGTGTTTTTATTTTAAAACCAAGCAGGATAACTACAGATAGTGCTGCTTTGATTGATAATATATTTATTAACCAAACTAGTAAAAAAAAAAAGACTGGACTTTTATTTACAGATATCACAGATTATTTTCCTGTTTTTGTTGTTTTAGAAAGCAGTAATCATAAACAAATATTTACACATATGGAAACTATAAATTATAATAAAATCAGAGAAAAATCTCCACTTGAAGCAATGAAGAATGAACTTTTTTATTATGACTGGAAATAAATTTATGTTGATAATGTTAATGATTCTTACAGATGTTTCTTAGACATGTTTATGAGGATATATGATTATTATTGTCCTCTGAAACAAGGTAACCATAAAGTAAAAACAAGATCAAAACCATGGATGACAATAAGTTTGGAAAAAAACCCAAGTTATATAGAGATTTTATTAAAAATCCTACTAAAGCAAAAGAAAAAGTTTACAAAGATTATAAAAACAAATAATAAGTATAATGAGAAAACAAAAAAAGGATTATTATGAAATATTACTGCAGAAATATATACATGATACTAAAAGTACCTGGAGGGTGAAAAATGAAGAGATGAAAATAAAAACCAACATGTATTAAAACTAGAAACACAACTATCTTTGACAGTTGAAGAAATTGTCAAAGAGTTCAATCATTTTTTTGTTAATGTAGGTGTGAATTTATCTAAAAACATACCGGCTGCTGCTGATGATGTTAAAAAGGAAACTTTCATTCATTGTAATTCAATGTTTTTAAGTGGTGTCACAATTCAAAAATAACAAGTCCACAGATTGCCACGGTATTGATATGTCCCTCATCAAGGAGGTCATCCACTGGATTCTTCATTTGTAATAAATCTTTTTCTTGTGGTTTTGTTCCAAGGTGATCCCGGTTTACAAAAGTGGTAACAAAGAAGTTATCTGTAATTACAGACCGATCTCACTGCTACCACAGTTTTCTAAAATACTGGAAAAGTTGTTAGTCCAAGTGAGAGCTCCAAACAGCTGGTAGGTGGTGGGGAGTTTGGCCAGTCTGCCAATCCAGAGGGACCGTCTCTGATGTCCATGCAATGGTGCAAATCAGAATCAGAATCAGAATGCTTTTATTGCCATGTCAGTGAAAAATATCAGAGACTAGGAACTTGTTTTGGTACTGGTGTGCAAAAATATAAAATAAAAATAATAAAAAATAAAATAATAAAAATAATAATTTTAACAAAGTTAAGAGTGCTCAGAAAGAAAAAGTCATAGAAAAGACGTGTCAGCCAGGACAGCCATGTTTTTATTTTAAATTAAAATCACTGCTGATTAAAACATTTTAAACCTCATCATCACTCAAACCTGTTCACACCTGTCCACATCTGGACCTGTCCACATCTGGATCTGTTCACACCTGTCCACATCTGGATCCGTTCACACCTGTCCATCTGGATCTGTTCACACCTGTCCACATCTGGATCTGTTCACACCTGTCCATCTGGATCTGTTCACACCTGTCCATCTGGACCTGTTCACACCTGTCCACATCTGGACCTGTCCACATCTGGATCTGTTCACACCTGTCCACATCTGGATCTGTTCACACCTGTCCATCTGGATCTGTTCACACCTGTCCATCTGGATCTGTTCACACCTGTCCATCTGGACCTGTTCACACCTGTCCACATCTGGATCTCTCTTAGAACCTTCTCCAACCTTCTTTTTTTATCCAGAGAACTTTTTTTTTTTTTTTTTTGCTGGGAGTTTTCTTCAGAAACTCTGCAGCAAACTGTTTGAACCTGATTTTTCTGGCAGTTATTATTTTATTTCTAGTTTTTAGGTTTATTTTATGTAAAGTTTATCATTTTCAGCCTTAAATAAAACTTTTTAAACATGTTTCTGTTCTTTTTCTGTCCGTTTGGTGGCGCCATCGATCAACAAAAACAGACTTTTTAAAAGTTGGGTCACGCTTTCTGCGGCTTCAGAGTTTCATCTGTTCAAGTTTCAACTTTTCAGTTCAGTTTTATTTTTTAGCCAAAAATCACAAAGTTTTTTGTCTCAATGAGTTTCACATTAAAAATTTAAAAAGTACAAACAAGGGGAAAAAAAATGTAGAAAAACACAAAAACACAGCTACGAGTTAACCAGGAAAAGCTGGCTAAACTTAGACTCTCCTTCACTGTGAGGAAAAACTCCTAAAAAACCAACAGTGGAGAAAAAAAGAAACCTCACGGGTCAATCAACACAGGGAGGAAACCGGAGTACATGAGGAGAACATGCAAACAACACACAGAAAGACCAATGTTCTAAGCCTCACCCCCACTCCGGTACTCAAACCCCTGACCTTGTTGCTCTGAGGTCACCGTGCAGCCATTAAAAAAAGGTAATGCTAATAAAATGAAAATAAATCTGAAGATTTTACACTAAAATCAGGAGGAAATTTTGATTCTTTTTTTATTTTCTGTTATTGTTTAAAAATATTTATTTTCTCGTTTTAAACCTCGACAGAAAAATCTGATTCTTTTTGTTTGATTTTAGTTCTATTTGTTCTTTTTATTTAAATTCATTTTTATACTTTTATACATTTACATAAATAATGAGTTTTTTATTCTGATTTAAGATAAATAAAAATGTCTGATCAGGTTTTACATTTAAGTCGTGACTTTTTTATTTTACTTTAAAATCTGAAGGAACAACAAAATTCTTCCGTTCCGTTCGTTCCGTCATCTTCCGCTTGTTCCGGGGTCGGGTCGCAGGGGCAACAGCCTCAAACGGGCAGCCCAGGCTTCTCTCTCCCCGGCTGCATCCTCTAGCTCACCTGGAAGGATCCCAAGTCGTTCCCCGGCCAGCTGTGAGACATAGTCTCTCCAGCGGGTCCGGGGTCTGCCCCTTGGTCTCCTCCCGGTGGGACGTGCCTGAAACACCTCGCCCGTGAGGTGCTCGGGGGGCATCCTGACCAGATACCCAAACCACCCCATCTGGCTCCTCTCGACCTGGAGGAGGAGTGGTTCGACATCGAGCTCCTCCCGGATGACAGAGCTCCTGACCCGATCTCTGAGTGAGAGCCCAGCCACCCTGCGGAGGAAGCTCATTTCGGCCGCTTGTACCCGCGATCTCATTCTTTCGGTCACCACCCACAGCTGGTGACCATAGGTGAGGGTAGGAACGTAGATCCTGGTTACCATGGTGAGGGTAGGAACCTAGATCCTGGTTACCACGGTGAGGGTAGGAACGTAGATCCTGGTTACCACGGTGAGGTTAGGAACGTAGATCCTGGTTACCACGGTGAGGGTAGGAACGTAGATCCTGGTTACCACGGTGAGGGTAGGAACGTAGATCCTGGTTACCACGGTGAGGTTAGGAACGTAGATCCTGGTTACCACGGTGAGGGTAGGAACGTAGATCCTGGTTACCATGGTGAGGGTAGGAACGTAGATCCTGGTTACCACGGTGAGGGTAGGAACGTAGATCCTGGTTACCACGGTGAGGGTAGGAACGTAGATCCTGGTTACCACGGTGAGGGTAGGAACATAGATCCTGGTAACCATGGTGAGGGTAGGAACGTAGATCCTGGTTACCATGGTGAGGGTAGGAACATAGATCCTGGTAACCATGGTGAGGGTAGGAACGTAGATCCTGGTTACCAAGGTGAGGGTAGGGACGTAGATCCTGGTTACCATGGTGAGGGTAGGAACGTAGATCCTGGTTACCAAGGTGAGGGTAGGAACGTAGATCGACTTGTAAATCGAGAGCTTTGTTTTTCGGCTCAGCTCTCTCTTTACCACGACGGACCGATGCAGCGTCCTAGTTATTGCTGATGCCGCACCGATCCGCCTGTCGATCTCCCGCTCCATCCTTCCCCCACTCGTGAACGAGACCCCGAGATACTTAAACTCCTCCACTTGGGGCAGGACCCTGTCCCTGACCCGCAGGGGGCATTCCACCCTTTTCCGGGCGAGGACCATGATCTCAGATTTGGAGGCACTAATTCCCATCCCGGCCGCTTCACACTCGGCAGCAAATCGATCCAGTGAGAGCTGGAGATCACGGTCCGATGAAGCCAACAGAACCACATCATCCGGAAAAAGAAGAGATCCGATCCTGAGGTCACCAAACCGGATCCCTCCAATGCCTCGGCTGCGTCTAGATATTCTGTCCATAAAGGTGATGAACAGAATAGTGACAAATACAAAGATCGGACAGCCCGTACTAAGGGCTCCGAGACTCCGTACTCCCGGAGCACCCCCTACAGGAGTTCCCTCGGGACACGATCGAATGCCTTCTCCAGATCCACAAAACACATGTAGACTGGTTGGGCAAACTCCTATGACCCCTCCAGGATCCTGAAGAGGGTATAGAGCTGGTCCGTAGTTCCACGTCCGGGACGGAAACCACACTGCTCCTCTTCAATCCGAGACTCGACAATCCGACGGACCCTCCTCTCCAGTACTCCCGAATAAACCTTCCCAGGGAGGCTGAGGAGTGTGATCCCCCGGTAGTTGGAGCACACCCTCCGGTCCCCCTTCTTATAAAGAGGGACCACCACCCCAGTCTGTAATCCAGAGGCACTGTCCCGGATGTCCATGCAATGGTGCAAAGGCGTGTCAGCCAGGACAGCATCCAGAGCCCTTAGGAGCTCCGGGCGGATCTCATCCACCCCCGGAGCCCGGCCGCCGCAGAGCTTTTTGACTACCTCGGCAGCAGAGATAGGAAGACCCATCCCGGATTCCAAAGACTCTACTTCCTCATCGGAAGACATGCTGGTGAAATTGAGGAGGTCTTCAAAATATTCTTTCCACCGATCCAAAACGTCCCGAGTCGAGGTCAGCAGCTCCCCGTCCCCACCGTAAACGGTGTTGATGGTGCACTGCTTGCCTCTCCTGAGCCACCGGATGGTGGACCAGAATTTCTTTGAAGCTATTCGGAAGTCGTTTTCCATGGTCTCAACCGAACTCCTCCCAAGCCCGGGCCTTTGGCTCAGTGACCACCGAAGCTGCGTTCCGCTTCGCCCGCCGATACCTGTCAGCTGCCTCAGGAGTCCCACGGGCCAAAAAGGCCCGGTAAGACTCTTTCTACAGCTTGACGGCATCCCTCACCACCGGTGTCCACCAGCGGGTTCGGGCGTTGCCGCCACGACAGGCACCGATGACCTTGCGTCCACAGCTCCGGCTTGCCGCCTCGACAATAGAGGTGCGGAACAGAGTCCACTCTGACTCGATGTCCCCCACCTCCTCTGGTACCTGTGAGAAGCTCTGCCAGAGGTGTGAGTTGAAACTCTCTCTGATGGAAGGATCAACCAGACGTTCCCAGCAGACCCTCACAGATCGTTTGGGCCTGCCAGGTCTGACCGGCTTCCTCTCCCACCATCGAAGCCAACCCACAACCAGGTGGTGATCAATTGACAGCTCCGCCCCTCTCTTCACCCGAGCGTCCAAGACATGCGGCCGCAAGTTCGATGAAACAACTATGAAGTCAATCATGGAACTGCGGCCTAGAGTGTCCTGGTGCCACGTGTGCATGTGGGCACTCTTATGATTGAACATGGTGTTCACTACTGACAATCCGTGACGAGCACAGAAGTCAAGCAGCAGAACACCACTCGGGTTTAGATCAGGGAGGGCCGTTCCTCCCGATCACTCCCCTCCAGGTCTCACTGTCGTTGCCCATGTGAGCATTGAAGTCCACGAGGAGGACAATGGAGTCCCCGGGAGGTGCCCCCTCCAATACTCCCCCCAAAGACTCCAAAAAGGGCGGGTAGTCTACACTGCCGTTCGGTGCATAGCAACAAACGACAGTGAGGACCCGTCCCCCCACCCGAAGGCGGAGGGAGGCAACCCTTTCGTCCACCGGGGAGAACTCCAACACACAGGAGCCGAGCTGGGGGGCAACAAGTATGCCCACTCCAGCCCGGTGCCTTTCACTAAGGGCAACTCCAGAATAGTACGGGGTCCAGCCCCTGTCAAGAGGCCTGGTTCCAGAGCCCAAGCTGTGCGTCGAGGAGAGTCCAACTATATCTAGCCGGAACCGCTCAACCTCGTGCACCAGCTCGGCTCCTTCCCTGCCAGAGAAGTGACATTCCACGTCCCTAGAGCTAGCCTATGCAGCCGAGGATCTGACCGCCAGGGTCCCCGTCGTTGGCTGCCACCCATCTCCTCCTTCACCTGACACCTATGGCCCCTCCTGCAGGTGGTGAGTCCGGTGGAAGGGCGGCCCATGTCCCCTGTTCGGGCTGAGCCCGGCCGGGCCCCATGGGTAAAAGCCCGGCCACCAGGCGCTTGCTCTCGTGCCCCACCCTAAAAACCTGGCTCCAAGGGGGGGGCCCGGTGACCCGCGTCACTGTAGACATGTTTACAAGAAAGGATGTGGGTTTTTTTATTTTTTATTTTTTTTATTGTGAGGTTCTGAATCCGGAACCTGAGAATAAGGTTTAAACTGTGTTTGAATCTGTTTGCTGGACAGCAGCTGGTGTTCCTGCAGCTGCTGTTCCTGCAGCAGGTGTTCCTGCAGCTGGTGTTCCTGCAGCAGGTGTTCCTGCAGCTGGTGTTCCTGCAGGTTTCTACCAGAGGGCGCCTTTACATCCAATAATAACCACAGTAAAGTTTAACCATAAAAGAACAAATTTAATGATTAAAACAAACAGATTTAGAACAAAAAGTTTTTCTAACAGCCAGTTTTTCACCAAATAGAACGTGAGACTCTGGGTGGAGCGATGCTACGTCACAATGTTTATTAGACTAATCTACGTCCAGCATGGAGGGGGACCAGGAAAGATGGAGGCTCAGCGCTGCTGCTGCTCAGATGTTTGTAACCTGGTCCAGTCGTAGGAATCTGTAGAACAGAACGAGGATGAGAAGAAGCATCCTTCAAGCTGGATGTCAGACTCTTACCTGGTTCCTCTTCACTCCTTTTCCCCATCAGACCCACGAAGGAGTTGATTTTATGTCCTGAAAAAAAAAATTCTCATTAATTATCAGATTGTAACAGAAAAACATTAAAAAAGCTACTTTTAAAACACAAAGATTCATTTTGTTTTCTGGACTGTGTCTTTGTGTTGGACACAGTGTGACCGGATTGGGACGCAGGTGGACGGGGCGAGGGGGCATAGGGGTGTTAAACACCTGGTGTTTAAACTGCAGCACTCAAACTTCCCTTCAGGGATTAATGAAGTGCATTCAATTTAATTTTATGTTGTGGGTTCAAACATTTTTTTTAAAAAAAAAGAATGAAGTACATTTTTAAAAGTAAATTCTTTTGCTCTCAGTTTGTTTTTTTAGTTAATTTCGGTAAAATGATAAAATTCTTATTCTTGGTGTAAAATTTGGAGTTTCATTTATAAAGAATATGATCACTGAAGCTGGCGTCAGTGGAAGAGGTGGCCCTTTAGGTTTTGGTGACCCATGAACAATGTTTCACACCCTCTGCACGAGGTTTTAACCCAAAAGAAGAAACAGTCACAGACTTTGATCCAAACGCTGCTCTACAGACATCAGACTGAATCATCCACTCTCCTCTTGGTACGTTTTGAAACTTGGTTTTTATAGAAACTTGATTTTAAATAAATGTTCTTAATGAGTTTTTTATTTAAAGATATTTACAAACTTAGTAATTAATAAAAATGAAAGACTTTAATTCTGATTAAAGCCAGAAGCTGTTAAATGGTGAGACGTGTGTGAAAGAGGAGACGTGTGGACAGATTAAAACCTGTCAAAGAAGGACCGTACATAAGAAAAGATTATTAATTAAGATAAATGAACATTATTAATCACCATGTTTGAACTCAGTTTGAAACCATGCAGCTTCGGCTGCTGGATTTAACATCCTGAACATAAAAATAATTCATAACAACAATCATATCATTAAAACATCAAACTGGGAATTACTGAGACCACCTTCACTGGCTGACATGGTCCCCACTAGTTTATTTCTTTTTCATTTCACTGACACATCAGTGGGCGTCACTGACAGAGTTGCCATGGTAACTGCCTGTTACCCCGGCTGCACATTACTGACACCTCATTGTTTATGAATATTTTCAGGTTCAACCGGCTCATTAAAATATCATTAAATATGCATCAAATCATTTGCATGATCCATACATGGAGTTGTAGAGGCGTGGTCAGGGTGGGATGGAGATCAAGTTGGTTTAGATTTGTTACAGATGGGGTTCATAAAGTTTACACTGTGTAAAAAGAGTGACAGTGATTTTTATAAATCTAAACTTTATGTGACATAAAGATAAAAATACACAGTTTAAAGAAAAGAAACTCCTGATTTGGAGGTTTTTCTACAATAACAATTTTTTTCTACAATTTTTTTTTGTGACAAACTTTTTTGTAAAAACAAATGAGAATAATTACGTCTGTTCTGTCTTCCTCTTATCCAGAGCTGGGTCGCCGAGGGCAACAGCCTCAGACAGGAAGCCCAGGCTTCTCTCACCCCGGCCGCATCCTCCAGCTCACCCGGGAGGATCCTGAGGTGTTCCCTGTCCAGCTGTGAGACATAGTCTCTACAGCAGGTCCAGGGTCTGACTCTCACCAGTGAGGTGTTCGGGAGGCATCCTAACCAAATGCACGAACTACCCCATCTGGCTCCTCTCTACCAAGAGGAGCAACAGCACTTCTCCAAGCTCCTCCCGGATGGCTCCTTCCTGTATCTCTTTGAGATACCACACCCATCCCGCACAGGAAGCTCATTTCAGCCGCTTGTACCCACGATCTTGTTCTTTCAGTCACCACTCTCAGCTGGTTGCTATGGTGACGGTAAGAATGTCTTAGAATTACCAAGATTAATTATGCAGATTTTAAAACCAAGACTTCCTTTGTAATTAATGAGCTGATTTGATGTTTTTATGAGACAAAGTTTTTCAAATGTGGTTAAAAAAACGTGAACTACAGGCCTTTTGAAATAAAAAGCGTATTAAATCAGTGTTTGAGAGGAGTGGACGGGGGCACCTGTCAATCCCAGTAATGGCTGGTAATGTGATCACGAGGGGAACGAGTGGTGGGGGACGGAGTGGGAGTGGGTAACTGGCTGCTATAAAAACACAGGGGATCAATATTAACATCATGCTAATGAGTTCATCGTGATGGACGTAACGAAAAACCACCTGCTTCTGTTTCTCCATTAGAGAGAAGCATCTATCCATCCCTCCATACCTCCACCCCATCCATCCATCCATCCCTCCCTCCCTCCATCCACCCACCCCTCCATCCATCCATCCATCCATCACAGGCGTAAACAATCCAATTTAACCCTCGCCTGTCCTTGGGGCATTAATCCCATCGCATCCCCCCATAATGAAGAGTGACATGGTGGAGTCTGCGTTGGAGGAATAATTTAGATTCTCTGGACGACGTCCATTTCTTCCTCTTCTGTCTGAAATGACATCACTGAGAGATGAAGGAGAAATTCCCAGATACGAGCCTGGTGTGTGTGTGTGTGTGTGTGTGTGTGTGCATGTATGTGTGTTTGGTCTGTGAAGCTGAGACGTGAGACTACTAAATTAGAATCACAGAAAGTTGAATTTTAGAGTTAATCAGGAGACATTAAACCGAGTCACTGAAGTGTCCCTGCAGCAGGAACCAGTGAGCGAAATGATACTGGGAATAAAAACCATACAGACGTGGAGGAGTTTTCTTCCAGTATGACCAGAATAAACCCAGGCTGGTACTGGTTTTATACTGAGCTGCTCCACGGTAACGCAGCTTTATCTTACAGTTGGTTTGGACCAACAGCTGATCTTCTCTGTCTCTAAACACACGCTGCCTTCTTATTGCACCCTTTTGAAGCCTCTCTGAGTGAGTCGATGTCGTCTGGTTTTTTTCCAGGTTTAGATTTCAACATTCTTCAGATTTAAAGCCGTTATTTAGAATAAGATAATATTTAATTTACAGTCTGCTCGTCCCGGCGGAGGGATCTCTCCTTCATTTGGATCCCCATCAGGTTTCTTATGTTTTCCCCACTAGTGGGTGTTTTGGAGTTTCCCCTCACCGAGAAGGAGGGTGTCATAAATGTTCTGAGTTTGCGTGGTTTGTTTTAGAATTTGGGATTGTTTTTCTTCTAAATTGAGTGCTTTTATGTTTCTGTTTTTTGTCCTTAGTTTTTTTTTGTTGTATTTTCTAAAGCCGTTAAAAACGTGTTAATTTGCTGTTAAAACAAAATTAAATTTAATTATTTTATTAACCTTTTTAACCAGAATAGAAAAACTCGTTGGGATTAAAAATGTTTTTTTCAAGGCTGTGTTGTGATCAACACTCATACAATACACACAGTCACAATCAGACCCAATTAAAATATTTGCAAATTGAAAGTGTGTTTTTATAAAAACTTAAAAGTCTCTTAAATGAGTTTCAATGAAATAGTTTCCTCTAAATTCAAGTCTTTCTGTAGATTTTTCCAGGTTTGTGCAGCAGAATATCTAAAAGTTCTTTTTCCAGATTCGGTGCAGCCTCTCGTCACAGAGAGCAGAAGTAAACCCTAAGACCACAGACCATAATACTACTACACTTTACTTATATAAGCTGTTGAACATGGAGGAACCGAACCCTTACAGCTGTTGTTTGGAACATGTTTTGTGGAAAAGATAAATTTAAAATAAATCCTTCCTTTTTTCTCTTTTTGCTGTGTAGGCCCTAAAACCACTTCATAGTGGCTGCTAATTAATTACCTCAAGTCCCCGCCCCCTCCACCACCAGTACAAATAAAGATTTAAGCCAATCAAAATAGTAACGCTGTGGGCGAAGTGTGTGAGGGATGAAATATGGACGTTTTCTGCTTCTTAATTTGGTAAAATACAAATGACATCATGACGTTGAAAAGAAACTTTGTGTTTTAGACGATGTTTGTGGGATGAGCACGAACATCGTGACAAACAGAGAATTTACAAACAACAGATTAAATACTGAAGCTGCAGATTGAAAGTGGGGATTATTTCCTTAAACACTTTGTTTCTGTAAAGGAGGACCTGCTTCATCAAGAAAGAATTTAGAACAGGGGTCCCCAAACGTTTACTTTTTCTGGTGGAGGCTATTTTGTGACCAAAACAGTGTGACGTTGGTAACCAGGATCTACGGTATGTTCATACCCTCACCATGGTAACCAAGATCTATGTTCCTACCCTCACCATGGTAACCAGGATCTACATTCCTACCCTCACCATGGTAACCAGGATCTACATTCCTACCCTCACCGTGGTAACCAGGATCTACATTCCTACCCTCACCGTGGTAACCAGGATCTACATTCCTACCCTCACCATGGTAACCAGGATCTATGTTCCTACCCTCACCGTGGTAACCAGGACCTATGTTCCTACCCTCACCATGGTAACCAGGATCTATGTTCCTACCCTCACCATGGTAACCAGGATCTACGTTCCTACCCTCACCATGGTAACCAGGATCTAAGTTCCTACCCTCACCATGGTAACCAGGATCTATGTTCCTACCCTCACAATAGTAACCAGGATCTGCATTACTACCCTCACCATGGTAACCAGGATCTACGGTATGTTCATACCACCATCACGGTAACCAGGATCTATGTTCCTACCCTCACCATAGTAACCAGGATCTACGTTCCTACCCTCACCATGGTAACCAGGATCTATGTTCCTACCCTCACCATAGTAACCAGGATCTACATTACTACGCTCACCATGGTAACCAGGATCTACGGTATGTTCATACCACCATCACGGTAACCAGGATCTATGTTCCTACCCTCACCATAGTAACCAGGATCTACATTACTACCCTCACCATGGTAACCAGGATCTACGTTCCTACCCTCACCATGGTAACCAGGATCTATGTTCCTACCCTCACCATAGTAACCAGGATCTACATTACTACCCTCACCATGGTAACCAGGATCTACATTCCTACCCTCACCATGGTAACCAGGATCTACATTCCTACCCTCACCAGGAACCTGGTGAAGTTGGCCTCATAGTGTTAAACTGTGATCAAACTAAGTCATGGAGTTCCTCAGGGTTCTGTACTAGGGATCTTGGGGCACTCGAGGGTTGTGGGTCTCGTTGCTATGACATCACTCAATCTTTTATTGTTAATCAGTAGCTCCCAAAATTTCTATTTAAACTGATTTAAAGTGGAATTTCTTCTCAATTAGATGTTTTAACTAAAATGATCAGAGATTAATTCCATCTGGATTATTAATCAGTTCCTCACAGCAGCATCAGGCCAGATGCTGGTTTTATTTACTCTTATTTTAACTTAGTTAAAGGGACAGTCGCTGATGTCTGAATGTGGATGCATTGGTCTGTCGTGTTGTTCAAGTGTCTTATGTGAGGATGATTGTAGAAAAGGCTTCAAAGTGTCTTCTCGACAGAGTGTTAGATGATCGAAACGTTTCAATTTCCACCTAGGAATAATTTTCAATCTGATTGAATGGACCTGAGAACTGGGAAAAAAACACTTTTCTACGATGGAAATCTGAACAGTTTGTTTTATAACTTGTTAAACAATGGTAGGGTGGGTTCTATCTTAAATTCTACTGTTGTCTATTTGTCCTAAACCGAAACTGTAAAACCAGTTAGACACTTCCCTGATAGCCCTGTGAAACTGAACTGGAACCAGTGAGAGCATTGATTATTGAACAGATTGATCAGAAGGACGAAGCGTTACAGATTAAAAAGGATTTCAGATGGAAGTAAAAACATCTCGATCGTCCAGAAGACACTTTTTGTTATGATGGATTCCTGTGGATTAATGAGGGTCACATGGAGGGAGAGTTTTTAAATGTTTGTGTTTTGATTTGTTTTGTTCAGAACTTTATGTTTGAAAAGTGTTTTTTAAGTAATGTTTGATTTTACTTTTCAAATGAAAACCTTCTAACTTTCATCTGTTATTTACAAACTAATCCATTAAAATATGGTTTATTATTTACATACAAATAATAAAGTAAACATAAGTTATTGGAAAAGAATTTACATTTTATTAAAACCATCGAAATATTATTTTTTAATACTATGATGGAAAATTAGAGAAGATAAAATATTTTTTTACTTACATTATGTCATAAAAGATAAAATCCCGATAATATATTAAAATATTTTATAATGAAGTACGGGGGTGTCTAACCATCTACCTGAAGCCAGTGGACTGATCCTACGATGACCGCCAGCTGTGTATAGAAAGTCAGTGTTGCCAACTCAGCGACTTTGACGCCGTATTTAACGAGTATTTGGACAGTCTAGCTGCTAGAGTCGCTAAAATTTAGCAACTCAGTTTGTTTTTTTGAAAAAAGCAACAATCTAGCAGCTTTTTCTAGAATTACAGAAAATTTTTGGAGTCTGTGACGTGAAATTTGTGTCTGAAATGACCTCTGTGTGTGTGTGTGTGTGTTTGAGAGAGAGTAATTTTTCTGGGTTTTTGTGTGTGTTTGGAAGAGAGGAACTTGTCTGTGTGTGTGTGTGTGTGTGTTTGGGAGAGATTGTGTGATGAGGGTAGTTTTAATGTCGGCTGGAAACCATCTGTGTGTTTGTGATGTTGACACTGGACTGATCGATCTCAGGAGGTTTGATAGATGAAAGATCGATAAATAAAAACTTTATTGATCCCCGCAGGAAAAAATCTGGTGTCCAGCAGCAACGAATTACACACACACACACACACACACACACACACACACACACACACACACACACACACACACACACACACACACATATAAATAATTAAAACAACACACAAGAATAAAAGCTAGTAATTGAAAACTCATTAGGACTCAGTTTCTTCCAGACTCTGTTTGGTTAAATTTCTCGAGGGCAGGAGGGCACTTTTAAAGTGCCCAGTCCTGCAGGGCAGTGAGGGGAACCCGTTACTTCTGGTACTTTTCTGGGTTGTGATCACATCGTACAGAGGGTGACGGGGATTTGGTATTTGTAAAGTAGATTTTGGGACACCCATGACATAATAAGGTGTGATACGATCATGCCACATGATACCACACAGGAATATAACGGCTGAGTATTTCTAGATGAAACGGTCATATTTTTTACTTACGTTTGTGGGTAATCTGTGAATTTGCTGTGAAAACAAAGATGATTTTATGAAGATAAAAGCACAAACTTTAAGAAGCAGGAATCACTTAAAATATCACCCATGGATCTTTTCCCCATCAGGCCGATGAACTGATGAGGCCGCGGCTTTCTCGTCATCCTCTGAAGGATTTCCCTGAAAGGGTCTCTGGAGACCCAGGCGTCCTGAGGAGGAGAAGAGACATCATTCATCTCCAGGATCATTTAGAAAAACCTCCTTCGCTCCATCGTCACTGCTTCTATTTCCATCCAGGCAGATTTATGAGGATCTGGCTCGCTTCCAGATCCCAAAGTCAAACACGACGTGCTGCATTTCCATCATCTTATAATAAATTTCCTGAAGCCCATTTGCTTCTTCTTTCAGCTCAAAGACACAAACTTCTAATTAGAATCATAAATTAGATCTTTTTAAAACTTAATGTGACTACTTTTTAAGAAAAGTTCAGATTTGAAATGAATAAAGATTCTCATTTATTTGGAATAAAATAAGAACAAAGCTCTAAAAAAAATATTAAAAAACAAATTTCCAGTGAAATTCTGCATAAAATTTTGTTTTCACTGTAAAAATGTTTTTAGCAAAATGTTAGAAGCTGATTTTTCTGAAAAAAAGGACTGAATTAAAAGATATTTTGGTTTCATTCCGAGCCGCCGTTTTTCACATGGGTTTTCTGATTAACAGTCAGAAGCAGTTTGAAGGGTCTCAAACAGACCCTCACGTTTTAGAAATAGAACATAGAAACATAGAAATTTCAGACAATTTAAAAACATTCAGTCTTAAAACAAATAAAAACACAGAAAGAACGATGATGTAAAATCAACTAAAAACAGCCTCAAATGATTTCACAAGACTTCAGATTTAATAAATGATCTTTTTTTATGTTTCACACTGAAAAAAATGAATTTTTACTTAAACATCAGTACTTTTTTAAAGAAGAGATTTTATTTTAAAAACATTTTATTCTGTGACACAAATTTTAATTCATTAAAACATTAAAATTAAATTAGGACTTTAAGGCTGAAAAAAACTTTACAGACAATGACTGTATTTATTATTAAAAATATGTATAAATTATACTTCAATTAAATCATTCAGAGAAAATCACCGTTTAAGAAAGAGTTTTGTGGGTTTTTTTTTTTTTTCAGAGTGACGTAAAAAAACTAATCTAAATAATACAAACAGAATATTTTCATGTGTTTATATTGAGATTTTAAGTGTATTTTTTTAAATGCACCGTAAACGTGTGTAAAGTTTTAAAACGTCCAGATTTTTGAGGACTTTTCACCTTCAGTTTTTTCAGATCAGACTATAGATTTAAGATTCTTTATTTATAAGAAAGCGAGTGAAATTTCAACAGACTTTAAAAATGATTTCTTTTTTAGTTTAAATACATATAAAAACTGCAAACTTAAGACCTACGTTTTATAAAATGGCTTCAGATTAAAGTAAAGTTTATTCAGTAAGAAAAAAGTTTTAAAGTGTGTGTTACCTGGGTGGTGGTCCAGTAGTCGTCCCCCTCAGAGAGGACCAGGCTGATGAAGAGCAGCGACAGCAGCACAGCGAGCAGCTTCATCATCATCTTCACTTTGAAACTAATTCTGCAGCTCGTGGAACGAAGAGGAGCCACACACTCTCTCACCACACTCACTCAGCTCGCCCACTGCAGCAACACCTCCCATCAGCGCAGCGTTGCCTGGCAACCATCCATCCATCCGTCCATCCTTCCATCCGTCCATCCTTCCATCTATCCATCCCTCTGGATGTTCATGTTTTCTTCTATTAATTTTATTCACCTGTTTATTTAATCGTTGTTCATCCAGGTATCCATCCATCATCCCATCCATCCATCCATTAACCCATCCATCTATTAACCATCCATTAACCTATCCATCCATCTATCCATTAACCACCCATCCATCCATCCATCCATCCATCCATCCAATCGAGTTCAAAAGCTCATCACTTACTAGGAATAATAAACAAATGGAAGACATTTCTGGACCAAAAATCTCTCTTATTCTACCGTACTGTACGTATGGAGATCTGAGGAAATGCTTATAGTTACTCACCCTCCAAATAAGAGTCATCAGAATGATCCAGAACGCAGGGTTTAAAGATCAGACAAATAAATTCACTGTTTCTAAAGTCAAAACTATTAAAACTTGAAGAAGGAAATAAGTTAAAAACTTTACAGCCTCAGAAGGAGCTCATGCAGCTGAGCGTCTGACCGCCAGGATCCCCGTTGTCAGTTGCTGCCCATCTCTTCCTTCACCCGACCCGTCTGGTCCCTCATGCAGGTGGTGAGCCCACTGGACGGGTGGCCCATATCCCCTGTTTGGGCTGAGCCCGGCCGGGCACTATGGGTAAGAGCCCAGCCACTAGGCCGGACCCGCTGAGAGTCCATGTCTCACAGCAGGACAGGGAACGCCTGGGGATCCTCCTGGATGAGGGAAGCCTGGGCTTCCCGTCTGAGGCTGTTCCCCCAACGACCCGGCCCTGGATAAGTGGAAGACAAGGGAACAGAACAAACTCTACTTATCATTTACAAACACACACCCAAAAAACTGCCAACAAATATTTAAACTTTATTTCCCAAAAGAGAAGGAAATTTTAACTTTAAGATGAACTTAACACGTCCAACAGTAGAGTCACTCTACCACCCGTAGAGGGGACGACTTAAAGGGGCAGGTAGTCTAATGCAAATCAAAAACTATTCAACATGAGAACTTTGAAATATATTCTCAAGTTCCGTTCCATCGTCTTCCCCTTATTCGGGGGCCGGGCCATGGGGGCAACAACCTCAGACGGGAAGCCTAGACCTCTCTCACTCTGGCTGCATCCTCCAGCTCACCCGGGTGGATTCCAGGTGTTCCCTGTCCAGCTGTGAGACATAGTCTCTCCAGCAGCTTTGGGGTCTGCGTCTGGGTCTCCTCCCGGTGAGTCGTGCCTGAAATACCCAGCGAGGTGCTCAGGAGGCATCTTGACCAGATGCCCGAACCACCCCATGTGGCTTCTCACAACCTGGAGGAGCAACGGCTCTTCTCCAAGCTCCTCCCAGATGGCAGAACTCCTCCCCTACCTCTGAGAGAGACCCGGGCCGCCCTGTGGAGGAAGCTCATTTTGGCCGCTTGTATACATGATCTCGTTTTTTGTTTTGGGGTATTTGGTACTTTTTTAAAGCTCCTGCTTCAGCCTTCTCTTTCTAGGTTTTATTTTTATTAAGATTGAAGCAAAGTGTAAATAAACAAATGTATACAGTATGTTCTGTATGAATTTATAAATACAGAAAGCAAAACTACATTCATTTATCCACCCATCAATCTATTCATCCATCCATTCATCCATCCACCCATCCATCCCTCCTTCCATCACGGGGCGCCAGAGCCTAACCCAGCTGATTTTAGAGGCAAGATACACCCCGAACAGCCTGTTGCGGGCACACACTCTCATTTCTAGGAGCCAATCAACCTAACATGTATGTTTTTGGAGGAAACCAGAGAAAACCCACACATACACAGAACACGTGAAAATCCACAGAAACGCCAGCGTATCAAGCCTCGTCCGACGTGGGACTCTAACCTTCTTGCTGTGAGTTCACTGTGCTAACCACGGTGCCACTGTGCCGCCCAGTAACTGTTTACTGGTAAAAACTAACTCTGAGCTTTATGGAGAAGTTTAACTCGGATGTTCTGGGTGGAGGTCGTGTTTGACCAACCGGGTGTTAAAAAGGGTCAAATAGTACTTTATTTTTTTTCTGAGCAACTTTAAAGAAAGAAATATTCAACAACCCGCTACCCCCCACCCCACTGCCCTTCTGTCCCAGGACACCTGACATCATCACGGTGACTAAAAGTAAGATTATTATCTATAAAAATTAAAATATATTCATTTTAACAGAAAAAAACAATATAAACCAAGTTTTAAGAAATCTGAATGTTATTATTTTACAGTCTGAAGTGGGATCAGAACGCAGACAGTTTTACTGAGCAGTTAATCAGATTAACGAGGGTTTAATATCTTCACGTCAGGCTGTTAACGTTTTCAGAACCAGTGAATGGATTGTTTTTCCTCCCACTGCATTCACGCTAGATAAGATTCTCAAGTTTCCTCGTTTTACGCTTTTTTCTTTTATTTTGTCCATTTTTTCTCGTTGTTATTGATAATTATTTCTTTATTATAGAAAATTTAAAGTTTTAAAATTTACAGTTTTAAAATGTAAAGTTTTAAACTTGAATTGTTTTTTTTTTTACGGTGAGGAACCGAATCACCTGCGATTACATTTACATGCTGATTCTTGGCTGCACAATGGCCCTACATCAAGAAGGTTAAGGGTTTGAGTCCTGAAGCAATGCAAGACTTGCCCTTCTGTGTGTAGTTTGCGTGTTCTCTCTGTGTATGTGTAGGTTTTCACCAGTATCCTCTCACCTTCCATAAACATACATGTAGTTTGACTGGCTGCTATGAATTTGCCCCTAGGAATGAGTGTGTGTAGAGATGGTTGTCTGTGTGTGTGGTCCCACGACAGACTGGCGACCTGTTCGGCATGCACCCTGCGTCTCGCCTCTAATCAGCCAGGATAGGCTCTTCCCCCAACCCCAGTAGGGGTAAGTGTTTCAGAAGACCAAACATAACTCTTGATTCTCTGGAATCTTGGCCCGGGTTCAGTCTCTCCACTATTTAAAAAGGACTGTTTTAAATGTCTTTGGCATTTTCTCTGAGCCAGTCTGGTGGCACCTAGTGCCTCTGCTCGATTTCTTTTTCCTCTGGCAACTAGGCCAGGGACTGCAGGCGTTACCTTATCATTCCAGCAATTGAAACAATTGATTGTGATTAAAGTTTTTGATGCATTGAGTCAGAATGAGTTTGTGTGCTTCTGACCTTCTGATAGATCTGCTCTACTGGGGTCCATCTGGGTAATGGACACTCAGCTGTGGGCGAGATGTGAAAGGAATATTGATACGTGACTGTCTGGGCTGAAAATGTCTGATCAGAGAAAGCATAGTAAGTTACAGCCATGGAGCCTGCTGGAGGCAACCCTCCTCAGGACCAGTTTGGAGCCTCATTTACTAAAAACAGCACAGATTATTTGCTGAGTAAAGGTTTTTCTTCACTATGTTAGATTTATCAAAACCACCATAACTCTCTTTATGCAGCGTAAGCTTCATAAATCCCATCTGCAACAAATCTCAGGTGTGAACCGACTTGTCCTCCATCTCCTCCCAACCCCGCCTCCAGAACTCCATCTATGGATGACCTCATGTATATGTAATCATATTTAAATAGAACCTGAAAATACTCGTGAAGAACGGTTGATGTCATTGAGCAGCCGTGATGACGTCTCCCACAAGCGAAAGGGAGGGAGTGGGAGGCCAGGCAAGCGTCAGGAACCCATGTCAGCCAAGTCATCCCCACCTTGATGTTTCATATTAAATATAAAGTTTCTTTATGTTCAGGATGTAAAATATAACGTAGCAGCGGCTGCACGACAGCACACAGTTTCAAAATGAGTTCAAGCATGGTGATTAACAAATAAGGATGCATCGATACCAGTATCGGGCTGATAGTTAGGCCTTGTACTCATACTCGCCAGAGAGGGGCCGATACCCATGACCGATACCGCAGTAGATCCAATAAACAGTTTATTAATATAATCCACTGCATGAGGTCGCATTACAGCAGGCCTTTTACGGCAGTACAGACGTATGCACGGCTCATCTCCACGATCTCTTTAAATCTAACTGTTGCTTAGTTACTGTCTGAATGGGAAAAAATCAGAAGTAAGATAATTAAGTTAAATGTTTTGTTTTTAAGTTAAAATAATAAAGGTATTTGTATCAGTACTCGGTATCGATACTCGGTATCGGTACTCGGTATCGGTTGTCGGTATCGGTACTCGGTATCGATACTCGGTATCGGTACTCGGTATCGGCGTGTACTCAGAAAAAAGTGCTCCTATCGGTTTTGAAAAAAAGTGGTATCGGTCCAACCCAATTAACAATGTGCATAGTTCTTATTAAAAATCTTTTCCATGATGTGCTCCAGTTTTCTTATGTACGGTCCTACTCTGACAGGTATTTATGTGTGTTTTCTAATTGTTTCATCACTGCTTCAAATGCTTCATTTCACTGTCCTCGGTTCACTTCAGCTTCTGTCCACACATCTCCTCTTTCCCCCACGTCTTACCATGTTGCAGCTTGCTTAAAGTTAAAGTCCACGCACTTCCACATCTTTATCAATCGCTCAGTTTGCCTAAAAATCTGAGTACGCACGTATTTGGTCGTACGAATACTTGGTAAACGAGGCCCCAGATGTTCCCATTGTGATCGGACGTTAAAGTCGAACATGAAGCTCAGTTTGAGGTAAAAACTGAATGAGTTTATTCAGATTTCCAGCTGACGCGTCGCATCTGGACGTTTCTGATTTAAATTCTTCTGTTGTGATGCCAGTCAGCTCTGGGTAGGGTCCAAAAGGTGAATCACAGGCATGTGAA
This sequence comes from Neostethus bicornis, assembly GCA_902685375.1. NCBI lineage: Eukaryota > Metazoa > Chordata > Actinopteri > Atheriniformes > Phallostethidae > Neostethus > Neostethus bicornis. The sequence continues at coordinate 578,992 of LR738551.1, forward strand.
AAGAGCATTTATGTTTGAGTGGAGAGAAAACTGGATTCCAGCAGACGTAACGCACTATGATTCATCCAACAATAAATCCACAACACTCGTCCATAAAATTAGATTTCGTGTCCAGAGTGAAGTGCGTGCTTGCGTATGTGTGTGTGTGCAGCCACTTGTGACTGTAGAGTTGATGTTATTTTTTCCTCCCCTCCAGTATGACCAGCAGTGCGAGCAGCTGCTCCACGGGAGCACTTGACATTCAGCAGATAACAATGGCTAACTGAAGTAGACGGTGTGAAGTACAGATGGTAAATGTACATCGATTTGTTCAAACGCCTCTCACTTTGGGAGTAAAACTCCACACCTGCTGTTCAATCACACTCGTTTCTCTTCGGATCAAACCAACGCTTGGAGAGCAGCACAAAGCTGGAGAAGAACTTTAGTGCATGACCTCCGTTCAGACCGTTTAATGGTAAAGCAGAAAAATCAAACCATTTTGTACCTCGAGCCTCATGCTGACCAGACACCTGAATCTCTTCATTCAGACGAGCCCTGGCTCCCTGAGTGTGAACTATATACATGTGGGAACAGTCTGACCTCACAGTATTTTGGTTCTCTCACTCCACGGTGGGTGGATACTTTCTGGTGGGGACCAGAAGTGACGTACGTAATGAACCCAAACAGTCAGCGTGGTCTGGAAAACAAAGGGTAAAAACAAACTTTTCCTGAATAAACTTTCTAAACACTGTTTTAAATTCTCAATCTGGGGAATCGTTGCCAACACGGAGTGTATAGCAAGGTTGATCTCCTTTTTTCAGATAGAGAACTACAAACATGGCGGACAAACGCAATCAACTCTATAAACGCTATATGAATTCTTGTCAGTTTGGTTCCTTTTTTCAGTTTAGCTTTAGATTATTTTTCAGAAGGGATTTTAATCCACATGCTGTTTTATACTCTTGTACGACTACAAGAGTACAATAATACTCTTGTAGTCGTAGGTGGAAACATGACCACTTGATATATCCACATTCCCCATCATCACCAGGCTGAGGAGTCCTCTGTGTTTGATCTACCATTCCGTTTCCGTCAGGATCAGAATCAGAATATACTTTATTGATCCCACACAGGGGAAATTTGTGTGTCACAGCAACAACTTCCTATCTGCTAAGTGAGTCGTTGTAGAGCCCGATCACGTACGGAAAGAAAGACCTCCGGTAACGAGATGTTCTCGAGCGGAGCTGTCTGAGCCTCTTGGAGAAGGAGCTCCGTTGTTCGTCCAGGAGTGGGTAGAGAGGATGGTCATGGTTTTCCATGATGGACAAAAGTTTGTTCAGTAGAAAAAACTTTCCACTGAACAAGTTTTTTCCAACAGGACTCACTTGAGGCAGTTGGTAACCAACTGCCTCAAGTGAGTCCTGTTGGCTGCCAATGACAGAGCCAGCCAGTCTGATTAGTTTATTCAGTCTATTGGTGTCACTGGCTGCGATGCTGCTCCCCCAGCAGATGACAGAGAAGAACAAGGTGCTGGCCACCACAGACTGGTAGAAGGTCTCCAGGATCTTGCCGCACACATTGAAGGACCTCAGCTTCCTTAGAAAGTAAAGTCGGCTGCAAGTCTTCTTGTACACAGCAGTACTGTTGCTCCTCCAGCTCAGTCTACTGTCGATGGTCACTCCAAGGTATTTGTACTCCTCAACCACCTCCACATCTCTACCCAGAATGCAGAGCGGCTGCAAAGCAGTCCTCCTCCTCTTCCGGAAGTCATTCACCATCTCCCTGGTCTTGTCCACATTGAGGAGCAGGTGATTCTCTCCCGCCCACACCACAAATCCATCCACCACCCTCCTGTACTCCTCCTCCTGCCCACCACTTATACACCCTACAACTGCTGAGTCATCAGAGAATTTCTGTAGGTGGCATGAATCGGAGTTGTTCTGGAAGTCTGAAGTGTACAATGTGAAGAGGAATGGAGAGAGCACCGTGCCCTGTGGGGCTCCCACACCACTTAAAACCACATCAGACCGGACTTTGCCCAACCGGACGAACTGTGGCCTGTCCGTCAGGTAATCAGTGATCCAGGAGACGGCGGACGCACCAGCACCCATCAGCCGCAGCTTATCACCCAGTAATGAGGGCTGGATGGTGTTAAAGGCACTAGAGAAATCAAAGAAGGTGATTCTCACCATGCCCCCACCGCCATCCAGATGTGAATGAGCTCGCTGCAGCAGATGGATGACAGCGTCGTCAACACCCAGGCGTGGCCGGTAGGCAAACTGCAGGGGATCCAGAGAGGAATTCACCAGCGGTCTCATGTGGGCTAACACCAGCCTCTCCAGCACTTTCATCACATGAGATGTGAGGGCAACTGGACGGAAATCCTTGAGGTGAGATGAAGATGGTTTCTTGGGTACAGGGACCAGGCACGATGTCTTCCAGAGAAGCGGAACCCTCTCCAGCCTGAGGCTCAGGTTGAAGAGGTGCTGGAGAACCCCACACAGCTGGAGCGCACAGGTCCTCAGGGTGTGGGGGTTGATGCCATCCGGGCCGGCTGCTTTGTGCTGGTTTAGCTTCTCCAGCTGTTTCTTCACCTGAAAGGTGGTCACAGTCAAACGGGTGGGTGGGGGGGGGGGGTTCAGGCACTAGTCCATTGAATAGCTGAGAAGGAGCAGACGCTGGTAGCAGGTGTGGTGGAGGTAGGGAAGAAGAGGTAGTGGCATTTGTAGAGCTAAACCTGTTGAAGAAGGTATTAAAGTCATTAGCTCTATCTTTGCCACCACTAGTGGGTCCCCCATATCCAGTGATCTTTTTCATTCCGGACCACACCGCCCTCATGTTGTCCTGCTGTAGTTTGGATTCCAGCTTCTTCCTATATGCATCTTTTCCCTTCCTCTGCTGGTCTCGGAGTTGATGCTGCACCATCTTCAGCTCCTCCCGGTCTCCAGACCTGAAGGCTGCTTTCTTCCGGTTAAGGAGCGTCTTCAGGTCACAGGTGATCCAGGGTTTGTTGTTGGGGAAGCATCGAACAATCCGGGTGTGACAGACAGACTCCTCACAGAACTTAATGTATTCTGTAATGCAGTCTGTTATGCCATCAATGTCTTCCCCGTGAGGTGTGCAGAGTGCATCCCAGTCCGTGGATCCGAGACAGTCCTGTAGAGCCCGCTCTGTTTCCGGAGTCCACTTCCTGACAGTCTTTTTGGACACGGGTTTTTGCAGGGCGATTGGGACATAACACGGCTTTAGATGGACCAGGTTGTGATCAGACCTGCCAAGGGGAGGAAGGGCTGTGGCTCTGTATGCATTTTGTATGTTTGCATACAGGAGGTCCAACGTTTTATTCTCCCTCGTGGGGCAGTCCACGTACTGGGTGAAGTCAACAAGTGATCTGTTCATGTTGATGTGGTTGAAGTCACCAGTTATGATACAGAAGGCGTTGGGCTGCTGTGTTTGTAGGCGGGAAACGGTGGTTAAAATGACGTCACCAGCAGTTTCAGCATCAGTCCGAAGGAGGAACATAAACAGTCACCACCATAACCGATGTAAACTCCCTCGGCAGATAGTAAGGCCGAAGTCCAACCGCCAGTAACTCCACATGCGGTGTACAGAGACGCTCCTTGACACAGACATGTCCGGGATTGCACCAGCGCTCACTCACATAGAGCACAATCCCACCTCCTCTCTTCTTACAGCTGCTGGTTGCATCTCTGTCCGCCCGCACAGTCTCAAAACCAGGAACCTCGACACTGTTGTCTGGGATGTGGGAATGCAGCCATGTCTCAGTGAAGCTCAGTAAACTGCATTCACGATATTCCGCTTGTGTGTTTATTAGCGTCGTTAGCTCCTCGGTCTTATTAGCCAGTGAGCGCACATTTTCCATTATAACTGCAGGCACAGCAGGCTTGAATCTCCTCCTATTCATTTTAACGTGGGCCCCGGCTCTGCGTCCGCGACGTCTTTTCCGGATCTCTCTTGGAATTACATGCCGGGCTCCATGAAGCAGGCTAGGTTTACTCAGAGCTAACAGTTGGTCGCGAGTGTAAACAATAGCCATACTTCTAGTATAAAAAAAGACTTAGTTTTCAAAGAAAACATTCAAGAAAACATAAGTTTCCAAGTTGGAAAATAAGCTAGCTAACACTAAAAAAAAAAATTTGGAAAAAGAACCCAATAACGACTGGATGACAGTTAGCAAAAGACGAGGAGCTGCTGTAACAGGCGTCCGTACACGGCGCCATCTTGGAAAAAAAAAAAAAAACATCTACCGATATCTTCAGATATAAGTCTGTAGAATAGAATAAGTTAATATTAGCTCACATATATTTATTAGATTTATTAGATTTATTTATTAAATTAAATATATGTGAGCCTCAGACGGGCTTCCCGTCTGAGGCTGCTGCCCCCGCGACCGGCTAAGGGGAAGAAGACGGAACGGAATTCTTACATACGATTAAAGTCTTTGAGGAAGCGATGGCTCAGTGGTAGAGCGTTCGCCCTCAGACCGGGAGTTAACTGGAGGTCCGTGGGATCGATTCCCATTGAGTGCACGTCTAGGACCCAGGATCCAAGACATCCAACCCCCCGGTTCTCCCACCATTGGCTCTGTTCTGGCAGCCTGCTACGGTGTGATGCTGCACACAAATTGCCCCGATCAGGGATCATTAAAGTACCGTATTTTCACGACCATAGGGCGCACCGTATTAAAAGGCGCAGTCCAAATTTTGCTGATGATAGGGCGCGGGTTTTTGTATACATATCCTCTGCTAAGTACGTCCACCTTACAACAACACACACACACATACAACGTGCGCACGCAGACACACGTGTGTATTTAAAAATAGATCAGGAGTAAAACTGAGTTTGGTTGGTTTTATTTAAATATTATTTACAGTCGTCATAAAGTCATTTATTAAATCCATCCAAGTCCTCATCCTCTGTTTCAGAATCTAACAGCTGCTCTAAATCCAACCTCGCAGGTTCACTTTCCACTCTGTCAGAGTCACTTTCTGAACCGTGCAGCTCCTCGGAAATGACGCCGGCTTTTGCGAAAGCTCGGGCACAAGCATGTACAATCCATTGGCAAACTGTGGCGTAGCTTGCCCGGCGCCGTCTTCCATCCTTCATGAAGCTGTGGTCTCCTCTGGTCGTCCATCGCTGCTGGAGTCTTTCCTCCAAACTCTGGCCACCTCGCCTTATTTCCGCGGAAACTCAGCTGCGTCTTGTTCACCTGTCGCAGCTCGTTTTCCAGCTTCCTCCACTTACGAACCATCGACTCGATTATTTAAAATTTTCTTGCGGTGGCTGGATTCCCATGTTCCTCTGCGCAGCTGATTGCCATCAGTTTAAACTGAGCTTCATAAGCGTGTCTCTTTTCCATTTTCAGTGTTGTTAAAACAGCAATGTTCTGCATAAAGCACACACCTGTTCTTTTAGACATAATCCACACACACACTTCACCCTTTAACATTCTCATGTTCTCAACTGCGTCCGCCTCGTGGTTCTCTAATACGTCCACAAATCACAAATCACACAGGGCGCACTGCACGATAGGGCGCACCGCTCATTTTGAAGAATATTTGCGACTATTAGGTGCGCCTTATGGTCGAGAAAATACGGTATACATAATTAAGTATGGTTTTGTGTCACTGCCTTTTGCACAGTAAGAGACTTTACTGTATTTGTTTTGTAAAGATGTTTTTTTTTTATCTGAGCTAGTTCTTCTGTGTTGAAAAGCAGAATTTTTTGGTGCAGGATCGGAAATGGTTTGTTGTTTCGACAGAAGAACTCCTTCAGATTGTGAGGTTGTTTCTGTACAACATCTATTATTTTCATCATGTTGTTAGACGGCAATCCACTGGTGGTAATGAGCCTAACGGTGGTGGGAGTGGGAGGTACGGGGGTGAGGGCAGAACCCCCAACCCAGTGAGCAGGAACTCAGCCGATTCTTCCAAACCAGCTCGTTATTCTCATTCAGGTCAGAGTTTAATCTGCTGTTTGGATTGGTCCCCCAGCCTGTCAGTCACCACGTTCCAGAGGGAGTTAGATCTACGTTCAGCTCGTCTCAGTGGTTTAATAACTCTGTGGTGTAAAAGATAGTTTTTCTGAATGAGTGACTGTACGGTGTGTGGGTGTGGGGGGGGGTAATGGGAGAACAGTGACGTAGAGGACGAAGCCCAGACGCCATCCATCACACGGTGATGGGAGTCACAGTGAAAGGAGGGCGGGCTCGTTTCCCAGAACACGATTCACGAAGCATCGTGTGCGTAAGCTTTTAAAAGAGTTTAACCCTGTTGGGTCGCCATGAAACAACTCGTGCATGCTAATTGGACTGGTCCAATCTGGATAATGGATCCCTGACATGGACCCACCTCATCCTGCATCTGAGGGGGAGAGGAGAGGGGAGTGAACACGAAGAAAGAGGAGGGAGAAAAAAAATATAAGAAACAAAGAATGAATTTTCTTCAGGAGCACTTAGAAAAAAGATGCAATTATCAGGAGCTCCTGCAAAAATAAAGAGGGGCGCACACTGTACGATTAACAGTATCATTATATTGTTATTATTATTGGTGCATCTTGGTGTCTCTGTGTACAGGAGATTACTAGGAGTCTTTTGTTGCTCCTCACTAGGAATCAGACGGTGGGTATGATGTCGTCTCTCGTGGAACCATCATCACTATGGAATCCCATCTACTATTCTCTCCCAGACTGCTGTTGCTGTTCTACATCTCTAACGTCTTTTCATTTAGTTTTTTCCACCACTGGTTGGTACAGTATGGTTCACATGCGGTCCTCCTCTCTCTCCCTCCTCTTTGGGAGAGAGTTCTGCTTTAGATTCCTGATGGATCCTCTGTGTTCCTGTCCTGGGCGTGGTCAGACTGAGGAGGTCTCTGTGTTCCTGTCCTGGGCGTGGTCAGACTGAGGAGGTCTCTGTGTTCCTGTCCTGGGCGTGGTCAGACTGAGGAGGTCTTTGTGTTCCTGTCCTGGGCGTGGTCAGACTGAGGAGGTCTCTGTGTTCCTGTCCTGTGATTGGTCAGACTGAGGAGGTCTCTGTGTCCCTGTCCTGGACGTGGTCAGACTGAGGAGGTCTCTGTGTTCCTGTCCTGTGATTGGTCAGACTGAGGAGGTCTCTGTGTTCCTGTCCTGGACGTGGTCAGACTGAGGAGGTCTCTGTGTCCCTGTCCTGTGATTGGTCAGACTGAGGAGGTCTCTGTGTTCCTGTCCTGGGATTGGTCAGACTGAGGAGGTCTCTGTGTTCCTGTCCTGGGATTGGTCAGACTGAGGAGGTCTCTGTGTTCCTGTCCTGGGATTGGTCAGACTGAGGAGGTCTCTGTGTTCAAACACAAAACTGAAAGTTTGTGTCTGCCCCTTTGAGTTGAGGCAGAGTACTGCCTGCCTCACTGGCTGGCTTTTCTCTGCAGTCCGATCAATGGGAATGATTACCTCACACCCACATGAAATACATCACACAGACTGCAGAAAGTTGTGGAGTTTAATAACAAATATTTCTGTAAAGTTCATACTGGCAGTAAGAAGAGGAATAGAAACTGGCACGCATCATGCCACCCTGTTTATATTGGATCATGCAGTCAGAGGTCAGGCACAGTTTGGCCCTGTGCCACCGATACCCCTCACCTAGGGTTTCTGACCTGGATTTGATTGGAAAAAATAAATACATAAAAAAATCAGACTCGGCCATTTTTACTCAATCAAACAGCAGAAACGTGGACCCGAACTCCAAATGTCTTATTTACACATAACCGTGGAAAATAATAATATTTCTTTTGTGTACACTCGTTTTTTCTTTATAATGAATGCATCAAGAAGCCGCACGTCACCGGAGTGGATGGAGGTTCCATTTGGAACCTTTTGAAATCACTGTGTTGATGGAGGTTTCATCTCAGTAAACGATAACAACAATGTAATGATTTCGTTGACGAAGCTTTTTTTCATGACGACCAGAGGTGTCAAGTAGCGAAGTAAGACTACTTCGTTACCTTACTCAAGTAGAAAATCTCGTTATCTTTACTTTAACGAAGTAATTATTTTTTTGTCTACTTTTTACTTTTACTCACTACCTTTTTATGCAATTATCTGTACTTTTACTTCGTTGATTTTATAAAAAGTAGTCGCTACTTTCTCCATTTTGTCACCGTTAAACAGCCGCGACTGTTTGTCTGAGTTTTTTTTTTTTTTATGAACCCTGAATGCATCAAACAAAGGAACAGATGAATGATTGGCTGAAAGGTCCAGTCAATCATTACTTTGGGGCGAGTAGCACCGCCCACAAACTTTTAAAGAGCAGCCAGGAACGTTAATTTCCGTGTTAGAGACTTGCTGCGGGCTCGGAAATCAAAGTGTTTCTGATGCTGCAACACTGAACTTTGATTGAATTATCAGTTTTTTTAAAAAAAACAACAGCAAAGAAATGTTTTATTATTATTATTATTATTTTCAGTCTGCGGTTATTGTAAACGTCTTTGCTGAAAATGTTGTAGATGGTATTTTTATAAAAATAACTTTGATCTGTGACGCACTATTTTATCTTTAGAAACAAAGCTGATTGAACTGATTCATCCATAAATAGTAGTGGATGAAGTATTTGTGCTTAAAAGCATCCAAAATGTTATTGATTAGTTTATAAAGACTGACTGAGGAGATTAAAACTACACATCGCTTAGATTTTGTATCATGTAGATGTTTGGGTTAACATTAAATAAACCTTATATGCACACATATATATGTATATATATATAAATTTATATATACCGTCTCCTAAGTCCCGCCCCTACTGGTTTCTTTCTGGGTTTCTTAAAATCTTATTTCCCTGGTTATTTTTTTCATTTTTACAGTTCTTAAAATTTTAGAAAAAGAATTCAAGGATTTTGCCTCCTGTGTGTTTCCTTCACTCCCACTGCCTTACGAGTGCATGTAAAGGGTGTTATTTTGTCAATGGGCGTGGTTTTACTGGGTGTACGATATTTTTTGTAAAATACGATAATTTTACGTCATTAGTACAATAATCCAGCACCTCCCACCTGGCAACGCTGGTTCCAGGTGTCACGCAGGCTGTATGTGGCACTCCCAACCTTATCAACTTGTTAAAGACTATTCAGTATTGCCTCAAAGAACTTTGAAAACTAGCTGCCTTCAAGGCTTGAAAAAGCCTTTTGGTAATTATTTTTCCATTTATTTTTTTTTTTTTTACATTGAGTGTGTTTGTGTCTGCTGAAGTTGGTTAAATTAGGTGATGCAGAGTGAAGCTTGGTAGCTGAAGGGACGTTACATAATGCCCTGCTTATGTTAATACATTTGATTGTGTTCATTAATCGATTTCCAATAAAGATTATTAAGAAATAAATGTTTCTGATTCATAAAGTTTCACCAAAACACTTTCATTTATTATCATATTTTCTGCTCCTTAAAGCATGTGATAATAGTTAAAAAATATGTTCATACGCTTTTGTTAACAATATTCCTTTTTTTCTGAAAATTACTTTTACTTTTTTTACTTGAAGTAGTTTTAAAATAGGTTACTTTTACTTAAGTGGAAAACTTGAGTTGATACTTCTACTTTTACTAAAGTAGTTTTTTAACTCGGTATTTATACTTCTACTTGAGTAGAAAACGTTGGTACTTTTGACATCTCTGATGACGACGTAACAATTACAAAATAAATGTGACTTTTTGGTGACAAAAATGTGACGAGACGTTTGCAAGTTTCTGGTGACGAGATGAAAATTTGACAAAATAAGCGTCAGACTTTCATATTTCTGTCTAAGAAAAATTCTGTCTCTCACGGCGACACGCCCCCCACAATGCTGCAAGTTCACACCGTCTGAATACGACTGATTTAAAGACACAGTACAATGTTTACTTTGTTTACACGGTTATTAAGAGGTGTCATTTTTAAGTATAAATAAGTTACAACGTTCCTCACTCACTGAAGAATTTATATTTGTTTTTCTTTGCTTTACAATGTTTGATGTTTTGCGCAAGTTAAAGCTCAGCAGAGTTACGTATCTTTTTTTTTTTTTTTAATATAAAACCTGCATCATTCTCAGTAATAAAGACACGATTGTTAAAGTAAGAGTATTTGTTGTTTTTTGCTTTTTTTCCCTTTTTTTTAACACTAAAATTTGACTTAAACTAAAATAATGTGACTAAAACTTAAATTAATTTTTGTTCCAAAGACAAAGACTAAATCTAAAACTCAGATGGCTGCCAAAACCACCATTGTTCCATTTGGAACCCTCTGAAATCACACACTGTGTGCCCTGCTCGTCATCAGGAGCTCTTCCATTGCTGCATGTGTGACTTCTTGACAAATTGAGTTAGACCTGCAACACAAAATCTTCCATTTGGAAAACCCTAAATGGATTCCCCACTTAGGCTAGAGGAGGTGAGACGTAGAGTCTCTCAGATGAAAGTGCAGATGATTTTGTTTCGTCTCCAATCAGTCGATAATAAAGTGAAACTGAACCTGTGATAAGCAGAGTTTTTTTCTGAGCTGGAGAATAATCTGTGTGACCGATGTTTTAGAGCTGAAGTGTGAAACATAATGTCGTTATTACTAATGTAGGCTCACCTCTGACAGGTGTGACTGGGCTGGTGTGGAAACTTTAACGAGCATGAGGACACGCTGCTGACTGGGAAAAATCTCACTGAGGGAGCCCTGATAGGGGAGGGGGAGCTGTAACAAGGCTGAAGGGCAATTATGTCTGATGGATTCAGTTGTTAACAGTGAAACAATCAATTTATTCCCTTCTGTCATCTGAAATAATAATCAGAAAAACTGAGAGGAAAATTATGGCATCCATCTGTTTACGTCCATGTATTTTTCACCTGCAACACACTTTTTTTTTTGTGTATAAATTGTTTTAAACCATGAGCGAGTCGTATCAGAGCAGAGACGAGTCTCTGTTTAAATAATGAAAATATGACTAAAAGCATTTTTGTGTAATGAAAAAAATTCCAACCTGAGATTAGATTTTACTTTCCTCGTTCAGGATGAACTTTTCTCTTTCTTATTGAATCTAATTCCATAAATAACAGCCCTTTTTATCATCCCGCACACACACACCCACACACACACCCACACACGGCCACTCCATTAACACAAGTATTTGATTTTAATCGAAACTTTTCTGTCAAGGTGAGACCGTAGACTTCTGTTTTTATTTTTTGAGTTTGTCTTTCAAGGACGGATGCTCGTGTCGTGTGTAAAACGAACTTCCTCAGGCTCTTTCTTCATTTCAAAGCTCAAAATGTTTTTTATCACTTCATTAAACTTCCATCTGAAGCTCAAACAAAAACTGTGCTGTAAAAATTTTCCCTCAGCTTCTCTGTCACTTTGGTTCCATTGTCTTCTACTTCATCCTGGACTGGGTCGCGGTGGCACAGCCTCAGCAGGAAGTCCAGGCTTCCTTCACCCGGCTGAATCCTCCAGCTCACCTGGGAAAATTCAGAGGTGTGCCCTCTGTGCTGGGAGACAGTCTCCCCAGTGGGTCCTAGGTCGGCCTCTGGATCTCCTCCCTCACGAGCAAGCATCACAATCATCCTAACCAGATGCCCAAACCACTTGCTCTTCCCACTTGGCAGAGCTCCTCACTCTATCTCTGAGAGCCGAGCCACCCTGGGCGTGAAGTTTATTTCAACCACTCGTATCCGTGATCGCGTTCTTTCAGTCACCACCCACACATGTTACCATGGCGAGGGTGAGAACGTAGATCCTGGTTACCATGGTGAGGGTAGGAACGTAGATCCTGGTTACCATGGTGAGGGTGGGAACGTAGATCCTGGTTACCATGATGAGGGTGGGAACGTAGATCCTGGTAACCATGGTGAGGGTAGGAACGTAGATCCTGGTTACCATGGTGAGGGTAGGAACGTAGATCCTGGTTACCATGGTGAAGGTAGGAACGTAGATCCTGGTTACCATGGTGAGGGTAGGAACGTAGATCCTGGTTACCACGGTGAGGGTAGGAACGTAGATCCTGGTTACCATGGTGAGGGTAGGACCGTAGATCCTGGTTACCATGGTGAGGGTAGGAACGTAGATCCTGGTAACCATGGTGAGGGTAGGAACGTAGATCCTGGTTACCATGGTGAAGGTAGGAACGTAGGTCCTGGTTACCATGGTGAGGGTAAGAACGTAGATCCTGGTTACCATGGTGAGGGTAGGAACGTAGATCCTGGTTACCACGGTGAGGGTAGGAACGTAGATCCTGGTTACCATGGTGAGGGTAGGACCGTAGATCCTGGTTACCATGGTGAGGGTAGGAACGTAGATCCTGGTAACCATGGTGAGGGTAGGAACATAGATCCTGGTTAACATGGTGAGGGTAGGAACGTAAATCCTGGTTACCATGGTGAGGGTAGGAACGTAGATTCTGGTAACCATGGGGAAAGTAAAAACCAGTACAGAGTCCCATTGCACCATACTTCTCTTAGATTCTGATTCCCTGCATCTTGCTAGCAGAGAGTAAGCTCATGTTAGATTTCGGTTTTCCGTAGTCTCTCCCAGAATTTGTACGTGTCAGGAGGCGTGTCACCTGCATTTAACCACCGCCTCTTCACCGTCACTCTATCAGAGGTGTCATAATCCTCTCTCTTCTGGAACCTTTTTTCCCTCCAAATTTGGGTCTCATCGCTAATCCAGCACACCTGGTCCCAATTGCCTCTCCCTGATGTCTGCATCTGTGTCCCGTCCTCCTCCTGGTGTCATCACTTCGTAGTCAAATCATCTGCTGTTCTACTATCCTGGTGCAGCCATGATGGTGTCCCTCCATGTCTGGTCCCTCAGCCTCATGGTTCCTTTTCAATGGCTCATCTACCTTGTGCTACCAACCCTGCCCAGGATTCAAACAGTCTGCCCAGGTTGACTTCACGGCGGCACATGCCTTACCCTCTTCTCTAACCCTTGATTACCTGCAATAAACTCGTTAAAACTGGTTTTGCTCCCGGGTCCCACACCTTCATCTTCACCACCTCATGACAGAATGACGTAACCACGGAGACCAGGGGGTTAAATAAGCAGGGGGAAGATGAGACACATCAGAGAGAGGCAGTCAGGACCAGGTGTGCTGAAATACGGCAGAGGGCCAGATTTGGAGTGAGAAAATGTTCCAGAAGAAAGAAGGATCATCACAAGGGGATTTAATCCTGAGTGGCCTCACACGAAGCCAGCCACCTCCCCGCCTGGATACAAGTCTCCCTGCTTAGCAGGTGGATAGGTCTGGTCTCCCATGACCCAACTCAATGCAAACGGGCTGCAGAACCAACAGAATGGATGCAAACCAGACTCAGTTGGGAGGCCAATTATTGACCTTTATGTGAAAAGTTTAAAAATTAAAAAAAAAAATAAAATGAATTACTCCATTCATCCCTCACCGGGGAAAGTTCACAGCTCTTCTTTCTCACTGTAACCAGTCCTGTTTTACAGCCGGTCTTTTTTGTTTTACTGTTTTATTGCCTTGAACAAGGTTATCACAGTTTCAACTTAACATTTCTGTGTTTAAAAATGAGTCCATTGCAGGTAACTAACGGCCTTCTGAGTGTTCAGTAAACCATGAACAGTTTGAAACTCCTGTTCAGAGTTCTGCAGAAATGTCATCTCAGCTCTTTTATAACGAAGCATGGAGCAGGAGGGAGGGAGGACTTTGGGGGACTTTGGACCAGTTTCCATCTTCTCTCAACCAAAACATCACTCAGATGATTCACAGCAACATGACATTTTCATCAGTTTTCCTCATCATTGTTTTCTTTCTAAAGAATATTCATATTCAGGGATCTGATTAGGATGCCTCCCGAATGCCTCGTTGGTGAGTAGTTCCGTCCCACTCGGATGAGACCTAAGAGACAGACCCTGGACCTGCTGGAGAGACTATGTCTCACAGCTGAGCAGGGAACATCTCAGGATCCTCCAGGGTGAGCTGGACGATGCAGCTGGAGTGAGAGAAGCCTGGGTTTCCTGTTGGAGGCTGTTGCCCCCACGACCCAGTCCCGAATAAACGGAAGACAACTGAACTGAATGAACATTTATAAAGCTTCTCTGGATGTTAAGCCCTGCTCACATAAAACACTCATCAAGCGTCGTTCGCCTTCATTTTTGTCCTTTTGCGTCAGAATGTCTCATTATCGCCGATTTAAAATTATGCAACCGTCGCTAGGATTCTCTGAAATCTACTTTGAGTCTTAAACGTTGTGCGATCGTCAAATGATTACCTACAGATAAACACCAGATAAACGATTAACCAGTGGTCAATTTAACAACAGGTAACTGGTGACATTTATCAGACACATTATGTTTACGATGCATCGTCTAACAGTCCGCAAGAGTCTTTCATCGAACGCTTTATGGTCGATGTTTGCCATGCAGGTAAGATGCATCATTTGATTTAGTCCATTTAGATCAATTCATCTCCCATTTAAAATGGAGACATGACACCAACGAGTGGCTTGAATATGAGCATCACCCATCGCAACCCTTTCATCTCACGCAATTCACACACGGAAAAAATTCATTGAGATTTTTCTAGATGCCGGTGTTATTTCATGTGAACAGGACTTTAGTTTGATGTGTGATTAAATGTTAAGTCCTCATCCGGTCATGTATCAGGAAACTCTCTGCAGATCTTTGGTTGAGCCAGAAACCACTTTTTCACACTCTACGACTTTATTTATAATTTTTTGTAACTTTCAACTACAAACATGTAATTTATCCAAATCACTGTAAATCTTTTTTTGCGCAACGTAAGCTTCATAAATTACACCTCCAGCAAATCTCAGACATAAACCAACTTTATCTCTATCCAGCCCCGACCGTGCCTCAAGAACTCCATATATGTATCATGCAAATGATGGGATGGTATTCTAATGAGCCGGTGGCGCCTGTGATTACTCACTAACAATGGTGAGGAGTCACTCAAGAGGAGGCCTGGTGACATCAGTCACAAGTAACAGAGGGTGGAAGACGGTTACCACGGCAACTCTGGGATTGACATATTAATTTGACAGTGAAATAAAAGAGAAATTTTCCAAACTTACATTTGTGACAAAAAGAGTAGCATCACACCAGGCTCATGTCGGCCATCGGAGGTGCTCTAAAGAATTCCCAGCTGGATATTTTAATGATATTATCTGGCAGCGTTCGGTGGCGATCCTTCATGCTGAAAAAAATCGGTCTTTTCTGGAATCCCTTTGTGGCCGACATTGATGAAGTCCAGGCTTCTTATCAGTTTGATTTGGTCGGGTTACAGAACTGCCGTATGGAAAGCCATCGGGGCAACAATTCGAGTTAAAACAAATGCGTTAGATTTTAAAAGAACTTTACACTTGTTTTTTTATTTTGAGACTAAAACCTAATCAAATATGTTGATTGCGATGTTCTGAAAGACGTGTTCAAGTCCAATAGTCTCATTGACTTCAATTCAACCCAAAGGTCGCAGGGTGGAAAAACCACAAAGCAAACCATTTACCTGATGGGCCCCATCAGAGAAAGAAAATGTTCTCAGTGGAAAAAGTTTAGGAACGTCTGCCATAGAGCGTGAGGCCTTTAAGGGCTTTTCTCCGTCACATGTGTCGTCCTATCACAGCTGTACTTATGAGGGTTTCTGTTTGGTTCTGCAGCTAAAAATGACTCTGGATTCTCTGTTTTTTTTTTTTGCTAATAATCAAGTTTAACTACAAAGTATAAATATTTTTTAAAATAAAATAAATCTGAGACTCACACCGTTGAAAAGAAAGCACCAGACAATGTGCAGATGATCATAAAATAATCTGTTAAACAGTGAAATGAGTTCAAATGAGGGGCCGCTGTGGAAGCTGAAGTGGGAAATGAGTTCTGATTTTAATGAACTAGTAAATGGTGCCACACCACACTCATCATCTACAGCTCCAACAGTTGGCTTCTGGTGCTTTTCCGTCTGGCTGTTGACAGAAAAGTTCATTTCCTGGTTGGATGGTGGCTGTAGGCGGCGGCCAGGCCGACTAATCAAACAGCACCGCTTTATGACCTCATCATGCAGCGGTCCAGCTCCGACACTTCTAATGAAGAACTACAAAAAGCCATAAAAGTTTTATCACCTCGCAGCGGAAATTAGTGTTCTTTTTAATTAGAGATTTATTATTTGGTCTTAATGAATTAACCTTTATGGATTGTAAACATAACCTGGTTCCACATGGCTGATAAACACACGGTGGAATCACTGAGGCTCACACAGTCTGAGAACGAAACGTAATGAAATAAACTAAATCCAAACGTTTATGATACGTAGATCTACGTATATGCCTCAATATGCATGTACACATATAGAGAGACGTGAGACGTGTCCATGGATCCGTACGTTCACACACCTATATACATCTATCTATAATATTTAATACACAGTAGATTAAACTGGGAACCAAGCTGACTTATTGAGGACGAAGTGGGATCAAACAGTCAGTTTGAAATAAATAAAAGACCAAAGAAAACAGGAAATGTTTTAATTGCAGTGTTTTCGGACAGGATTTTTCTCCTAGTGATTGTAAAGTGACGGTTAGTGTGCTCCTGTATATTTTCTTGTCTCACTAATTGTCCCGTTGAGCAAAGCATGAGGCCTGTGAGGGCTTTTCTCTGACACATGTGCCGTCCTACCACAGCTGTAATTGTAAGGGTTTCTCTTTGATTCTGCTGCTGAAAAAGACTTGATCTATTGTCTAGATTTTCTTTGTTAATAATCTGGTTTTAATGGAAAGAAAAAAGATTTTTAAGAACAAAATAAAGCTGGGATTTTAACCATTGAAAAGAAAGCAACAGGGAAGGTTGTGCTAACACAAGCTGCCTGTCAGCAGAAATCTGAAGCAGTTTTTCACAGAATCCAGATCCAGACAGAAGTAAAAAAAATAAAACCCACATAGATCTTTTTATGATTTTTTACATTGAGATGTACTTCATTTGGTTTTTAGTCAGGCTGTGAAAACATACACGTCTCCCTTTTTAAAGACTTTTTAAAAACTGTCCCACCTGCAGGGTTTTTAAAAAGGTTAGAAATTGTTTAATTTTTCCGTTTTGATTTGATCTAAATCACACGTTGATCGATTCAAACACATGTGGTATTCGTTCCCTGCTTGTTTATCATAGAGGCTGCTGGAAGAATGTCTGTTTCTAGACCAATCAGCATGGCCGCTCTCACCACACTGTCTCAAGACCAATCAGCATGGCCGCTCTCACCACACTGTCTCTAGACCAATCAGCATGGCCGCTCTCACCACGGTTTCCTACACTTGTCCTTTCATTTTATCTGAAACTCTTCTGTCACACATCACACCTGATACTTTTCTCCACCCGTTCCAGCCTGCCTGCACACGCTTCTTCACCTCTTTTCCACACTCTCCATTGCTCTGGACTGTTGATCCTAGATACTTAAAATCTTCCACCTTCTTTATTTCTTCTCCCTGTAACCTCACTTTTAATTTGGATCCCTCTCATTCACACACATGTACTCTGTTTTACTCTGACTAATATTCAAACCTCCACCTCTCCAGCTTTTCCTCCACCTCTTCCCTCCTCTCACTACAGATCACAATGTCATCTGCAAACATCATAGTCCATGGGGATTCCTGTCTGACCTCGTCTGTCAGCCTGTCCATCACCACAGCAAACAGCAAAGGGCTCAGAGCAGATCCTTGGTGCAGTCCCACCCCCACACTGAACTCCTCTGTCTCACCTACAGCACACCTTACCTCTGTCTTACAGCCCTCATACATGTCCTGAACCACTCTAACATACTTCTCTGTCACACCAGACTTCCTCATACGATACCATAGTTCTTCTCTAGGTACCCTGTCATACGCTTTCTCTAGATCTACGAAGACACAGTGCAGCTCCCTCTGACCTTCTCTGTACTTCTCCATCAGTATCCTCAAGGCAAATACTGCATCTGTAGTGCTCTTTTTAGGCATAAAACCATACTGCTGCTCACAAATTCTTACTTCAGACCTTAGCCTAGCAGAGACAACTTTTTCCCATAATTTCATTGTTTGACTTATCAGTTTTATTCCTCTGTAGTTACCACAACAACAAAACCACCAGCTTAAACCTGAAACCCTGACATAGTGCCCTCCTGGACTATCTGTGAGCCCAACAGGTTTCTGTAAGAAGGTTCCAGTTCTGATTGGCGGGATCCTCCTCCATCGGTACAGATTGATAAACATAAGAACCTTTTTGTTCCATCAAATTGATATCAGAAAGAGAGAGAAGGCTCCACCCATCGCTCCATCAGGGTCTGCATGGCGTGTGGCTCTACACGGCCAATAATCACAGGAAGCGTGTAAAGGTCATGCCCTGCAGGGCCTCACCAAAGCCCCTGTCTGGGGATGAAAGGACCATCATCTGTTTCAGTCTCACAGGAAGATCAATACATCTGAATCTTTTATGTTTGTAAAGAGCAGAGGTTTACTGGGAGGTCCATCCAGTATCAAAGATTCACACACAGTGAAAACCTAAGTAAAGCTGAGCCAGGACATCCCAGTACTTAGAGCATCCTTCACAAGAAGAAAAAACTTCTAAAAAGAAGCAGAAACCTGATGCAGACCCTGTTGGAGGAAGGATCCTAATCCAGGATGAACAGACAGGACTGAGATGATAACATGGCACACCTCCAATGAATGTTTTTTTCATATACGTATATATATATATATATATATATATATATATATATATATATATATATATATATATATATATATCCACAGGTAAGTTTTCTGCGTTTTAAGACGCATCAGGTAGAGGTTGTTGTGGTGGCTGGAGTTGTTGTGTTCCCTACTCCCGCTTTGGAGGGTGTTTCGGTTTCTGTATACCAGCTAAATGAAACAGAGCTTTTAGAAGTTTTGCTTTCATGTGCGTGTTGTCACAGTTACTTCTGGGTTGCATGTAATGTGATGACCCGACCGATCAGTAGAATGGTTCCATGGTGTAAATGTTTCCTCGAGAGACGACAGACACTCATTCGACCATCTGATTACTGGTCAGGTGCAAAAAAAGACTCCGTATCCTCCCGTACACAGAGACGTATCTTGGACACAAATTTATTCCAAGGACTAATCGGACTAAATTTGTATGGTGTTTACCCGGCTTTCCTTAGTTAATGTTTGTAGGATGTTGCAGATGACCTGTATCCAGACATGATTTGGCAGAAGCGTTCAGATGATAACCCAGCCTGCACCTTCAGCCTCTGCCAGATTGTTGGTTCCCAAGCGGTAACAACATCCAGCAGTCTGTTCTTTTTTTTGTCTGCTGGTTTTCCAGCCTGTTGAATAATGTCTGTTTTTGCTCCTTCTCAGGAATCTTGCCGGCCTCAGCCAGCCTGTATCATCCCGCCTCTAACTTGTTTACATATTTTATTTGTGTCTGCGCTTACGTCAAGCCACACTTTTTCTCAACAGGAGTTGCGTTATGTATCCATCAAATGCACCTCAGAAAGTCTGTTTAACGTTCTTTATTTGGCACAGGTCATCTCGTTACTTCCTTTGCTTCCGTGCCATCGATTCATTAGAAAAAAATTCTCTGGCTGCTGCTTTGTTCCTCTGTTCTAATGCATGACTGAACTCTGCCTCATAAGCTTGTCTCATAAGAAACAAAGACATTTACCGTATTTTCCGGACTACAAGGCACACCGCATCATAAGGCACTACAGTAAAGGCTGGGGTTACGTTATGCATTCACTAATGGTGCTGCGCTAAAGGGAATGTAAAAAAAAAAAAACAGTCAGACCGACGGTCAGTCAAACTTTATTAACAATTACAAAACAAACTGAATAAACAGCTGTTTTATTATTTTCTTAGTATTTTTGTGACACAGTTTATCTTCCATTGAAAATAAACTCTGTTTAGTCTTACTTACTTGGCGCAGCACATCCTCTTGCTTCCTCCACTTCCTCATTATTGATTCATTAATGTTAAACTCTCTCGCGGCGGCTCTACGTGTTCTACTGCGTGACCGATCGCCTTGAGTTTAAACTCTGCGGTGTAACAGTGTCTCTTGGTAGGAGTCATTTCCGGTTCTTTACACAAACACACAAATGGAGATGTTCGAGATGACACAGGTGGACGCAGTTCTGATCGGCGCAGAATGGTGCGCAATGCATGCCGGTTTGGTTTTGCATTCAAAAACTAACCAGCATGCATTCACAGGAGTTCAGACGAGAACAGGAACAAAACTTTATCTGAGTTGAACTTTTTCATTTTGCACAAAGTGGTGAAGAGAAGAAAAAAAAAACAGTGAGGAAGAAGCAGGTCTGATGTGGTGTGTGGAGGGACGTGTCCTGGTGAGGCGGGGTGATGGTGTCCATGCCCCTCAGGACCTCAGAAGGTCTATCTTTGCCCTCCACAGACTCATCAGACCTGATTAGAGATGAAAGCTGGTTCCTCCCTTGATCCCCAGACATGAGTCAGAGGATCTGCTTTTGGAACAACTCTGGCAAAGTTTACCTGAAGTTCTTGAGCTTTCACATTTATGAGAAGTTTGAAATTAAGTTTAATGCAGCACAAAAATTATGCCAACAGAGTTCAATCATTCATTTATCTTCTGAACCGCTTGTCTCAAGTGGGATTGGGGGATGGGGGGCGAGGGGGTAACAGAGTTAAAAGCATTAGTTCATCAAGCAAAAGAAAACTTGTTTCTTAAAACCTGCTTATTTTAGACCGTCCACTATCCATCAGTGCAAACAGTGTGCATCATCACCTGCTTCCAAAATGCACAAAGATAATAGAATTTTGTGGTTGACCTTGTAGAAAGATGGCGTTAGCGCTGGGATTCTGTTCTCAGAGAGAATCGTTTGAGCCTCAGGTCAGAAAGCTTTACTTTTATTTTACTGTTAAAAGTCATGAACATAAAAGTCACCCAGTGACTTTTATAAATAAATAAATAAATAAATATAAATGAATTACTCTATTCATCCCTCACCGGGGAAATTTGTTTGCTGCACTCCTTACACCGCAGCAGGCTGCCCTTCAACGGCGCCAATGGTGGGAGAAGCGGGGGTTTGGTGTCTTCTCCAAGGACCCTAGACGTGCTCTTCGTGGGATATATGTTATTATATATTTTTATATATTATTATATATATATATATATTATATATATAATATATAATATATTATTATATATTATACATATATGATTATAATCAGTGTAAACTGATTGTATTAAATTATTAATACAATCCATCCTCCCTTTCGACATCACATCCTGGTATAACTTCATCTCCTGCAAACAGAAAACAAAACTCAGAAAAATCCCAAATCAAACTGGAAAATAAATGTTTCATCCCAACCTCCACGATCCGTCTTATAGATACATGGTGTGATCATGAAAGCCACCATCAGACCCTCTTCATCACTCCGTTACACTTCTCCCTTCAGCCCGGCAGTATGAAATTCCATCAGAAGTAATCCGTTGGAAATCATTTGTTCCAGAAGCAATAAAAGCCCCGCGTGTGATTTTAAATGTTTTTATTTACTGTGTGAATCCTGTTAAAGAAACATTTCTGTATCAAACAAATAAAGTTTTTTTTTTTTTTGTCTTCTGAACCGTTTACCCTGACAGGGTCGTGGGTGCTGTTGGAGTATAACCCGAGTAATTTCAGGCGAGAGGCAGGATACACCGCAAACAGGCCACCAGTCTGTTGCAGTGCAACCATCCACACACACTCCAAGGGACAATTCTGTAGCAGCCAATCAACATAACATGTAAACTTCACACAGAAAGATCAGTGTTTTAAGTCTCACCCCCACTCTGGAACTTGAACCCTGACCTTCTTGCTGCGAGTTCCCCATGCTAACCACTGCACCAACGTGCCGCCCCAATTTTTCTAATTTTGAGAGAACTTTTCATACAACGGGATCGATTCTCACTTCATTTATGATTTGATAAGATTTCTATCAAGAACGACATGCTGTAGTTTTTATTACCACAAACACAAAAAATCACACACGCCATTGAGGAACAAAACGAATGTATTTCACCGTGTCCTCTCTTGGTCACCAGGAAACCTCCAGCCAACCACCAACACAGGATTTCAAAGCTGCTGTCACTGAGCTGACGCCATGTTTTCACTGACAGTTTGAACTTTAAGAGTTTAAACAAAAAGAAATGTGTAAAAATAAAAATGAATGTCAGAAAAGATTCTAAAAAGTGTGTAATAATGAGTTGAAATCAGCCTTTAAATCTATATTATTGGTAAAAAGTTGACTATTTTATTTGTTGAGAGCTTTTTTAGAAAGTAGCTCCGGTGATAAACGAGAGACCCCGTGCATGAAGTTCACTGTTTTCATCACTAAAGTAATTCAAAGTAAATTAATGTTAAATCAATGTTTGAAAATAAATACGTGAGAACAAGAAACCAGTGTTGTGTTTGATTCGTGGCAGAAGCTCTGGGTGAATAAATAGAAGCTGACCTGAAGCAAACACAAACCAAACACCAGCCGTATTTGCAAATGAACGTGTTTATCTTCTGGTAAGAACTGGATGTCAGGGTGAGAAGGTGGACCGGTTACGTTTATTATGAAAGTGTTTTCTTTACGCAGCTCCAAACATTTTCAAGGCTGAGCCCCCTCCGTTTTAGAACCGCTATCGCATGGCCGTGACCCCTGATGCATAGTGAGGAAACGTGAAACAAAAGGCAGGCTGAGGAGCTTCTCAGGGTGAAAGCATGAATGAAAGTTTTTATGGAGGCCAGAAAACGACAGCTTCAAAAGGAAATGTTTTCAATGACGAGATGAGCGGTCTGTCAGAATAAACGACTGGATGGAAAAGCAAAGGAGACGAGTGAGTGATGAAACGTCAAACAAAGAGATCAGAAGCCAAAGAGCTGTTAGATAATAACTCGTCATGTTTATTTCCTGTCAGGGAAAAACAAACCAAACTTTTCATCTTTACATAAAAATAACCAAGAGAAAATCAGCAGGACAGAATTTATTTAAGATAAACAGCTGTGAAAATGTTTCCTGCTTCATTATTGGTTTTAAATTAATGAGTAAATATCTTTTGAAAGAGTGAATGAGTAATCCATCACTGTGTGAATAATTAAAAGGTTCCTGGAATCAAACTGTCTGTCGATTGAATTCTTCTTCTTCTTTCAGTGTTTCAGGACGTGAGATCGAAGAGGAAGAGAAACTCTGGTCAGACCTTGATGAGGGGATTCAGAGCATCCCTAGAGGTAAGACAGCTGTTATTGAAGCAGACTTTAATGGACACGTTGGTGCAGGAAACAGAGATGATGAGGAGGTGATGGGCAGGTTTAGTATCCAGAACAGGAATGCAGAAGGACAGATGGTGATCGACTTCGCAAAAACAATGGAAATGGCTGTAGTTACTTGTCTGCTAGGTTGAACAGCAGTGAAGGAGACATGAACCTGTACAGGTTGGGAAGACAGACGGAGATGGGAAGGATGTGCAGCAACTTGGGGTGATTAAAGACAGGAATGGATGTCTTTTGACAGATACCAGTAATGTGATGGGAAGATGGAAAGAGTACTTCAAAGAGTTGATGAATGAAGAAAATGAAAGAGAACAAAGAGTTGAAGACATTACCATAGTGCAGCGGAAAGTGGCTAGGATCAGTAAGGTAGAAATAAAGAGGGCACTGAAGAGGATGAAGAGTGGAAAGGCTCTGGGTCCTGATGATATCCCTGTAGAAGTATGGAAGTGTTTAGGTGAGGTGGCAGTAGAGTTTCTGACTGGGCTGTTTAACAGGATATTAGAAAGTGAGAAGATGCCTGATGAATGGAGGAGAAGTGTACTGGTTCCTGTTTTTAAGAACAAGGGAGATGTGCAGAGTTGTGGTAACCACAGAGGAATAAAACTGATCAGTCATACCATGAAGTTATGGGAAAAAGTTATAGAAGGTAGGCTAAGGTCTGAAGTAAGAATTTGTGAGCAGCAATATGGTTTTATGCCAAAAAGAAAGAAAGCGCTGTGCCAAAAAGCAAAGCTCTTGATTTACAAGTCAATCTACGTTCCTACCCTCACCATGGTAACCAGGATCTATGTTGCTACCCCTACCATGGTAACCAGGATCTACGTTCCTACCCTCACCATAGTAACCAGGATCTACGTTCCTACCCTCACTGTGGTAACCAGGATCTACGTTCCTATCCTCACCATGGTAACCAGGATCTATGTTCCTACCCCCACCATGGTAACCAGGATCTACGTTCCTACCCTCACCATAGTAACCAGGATCTACGTTCCTATCCTCACCATGGTAACCAGGATCTACGTTCCTACCCTCACCATGGTAACCAGGATCTATGTTCCTACCCTCACCTTGGTAACCAGGATCTACGTTCCTACCCTCACCATGGTAACCAGGATCTACGTTCCTACCCTCACCGTGGTAACCAGGATCTACGTTCCTACCCTCACCATGGTAACCAGGATCTACGTTCCAACCCTCACCATAGTAACCAGGATCTACGTTCCTACCCTCACCATGGTAACCAGGATCTACGTTCCTACCCTCACCGTGGTAACCAGGATCTACGTTCCTACCCTCACCATGGTAACCAGGATCTACGTTCCTACCCTCACCGTGGTAACCAGAATCTACGTTCCTACCCTCACCATGGTAACCAGGGATTGGGTGAGGAGCTCTGCCATCCGGGAGGAGCTCGGTGACAAGCTGCTCCTCCTCCAGGTCGAGAGAAGCCAGATGTCGTGGTCAGGGCATCTGGACAGGATAACTGAGTGCCTCGCTGTGTTTCATGCATGTCCCACCTGTAGGAGACCAAGAGGCGGACCTTGTAACTGCTGGAGAGATTCACAGCTGGCTGGGAAACGACTAGGGATCCTCCCGGGCGAGCTGTGGTGAGAGAAGCCTGGGCTTCCCGTCTGCGGCTGTTGCCCCTGCGACCCAGCCCTGGTAAAGTGGAAGACGATGGGACGGAACGGACGGCAACAAGTCCATGTAATCAGTCAGCAGGGATGCATCAAAGAAAAGGCTTGAAAAGTGTTTTCTGGACAGTGTGTTTGAGATGTTTCGCCTTCCTTACGGAAATCATTTTAAATCTTTTAAAACTAAACAGTTTGTAAACAGATTTCTTGGCAACAAGAAGTCTGTTTTTTTCTTTGGCCACAAATTTCTGTTTACAAACTGTTTGCTTTTGAAAGATTTAAAATGATAGAAAATGATGGAAGTTAAAACATCTCAGTCAACCGATTGTTGAATGCACTGTCCAGTGCCTTTTCTATGATACAGTTTGATTTTATCCACATTTTATGCAAGTTTCGCAAAAAAAAAAAAAAAAAACATCATGTGAACCTTTGTCCGACTGTGTGTGAATCTACTTTATATACTTTAATCATCCCACACATGTGAAGTTTGTGTGCCACAGCAACAACTTCAATCACGATCACGTAGGGAAAGAAAGACCTCCGGTACAGAGATGATCTCGAGCGGAGCTGTCTGAGCCTCTTGGAGATGGAGCTCAGCTGTTTGTCCAGAAGTGTGTAGAGAGGATGGTCAGGGTTATCCATGATGGTAGAGAGGATGGTCAGGGTTATCCGTGATGGTAGAGAGGATGGTCAGGGTTATCCATGATGGTAGAGAGGATGGTCAGGGTTATCCATGATGGTAGAGAGGATGGTCAGGGTTATCCATGATGGTAGAGAGGATGGTCAGGGTTATCCATGATGGTAGAGAGGATGGTCAGGGTTATCCATGATGGCAGAGAGGACGGTCAGGGTTATCCATGGTGGTAGAGAGGATGGTCAGGGTTATCCATGATGGTAGAGAGGATGGTCAGGGTTATCCATGATGGTAGAGAGGATGGTCAGGGTTATCCATGGTGGTAGAGAGGACGGTCAGGGTTATCCATGATGGTAGAGAGGATGGTCAGGGTTATCCATGATGGGAGAGAGGATGGTCAGGGTTATCCATGACGGTAGAGAGGATGGTCAGGGTTATCCATGACGGTAGAGAGGATGGTCAGGGTTATCCATGATGGTAGAGAGGATGGTCAGGGTTATCCATGATGGTAGAGAGGATGGTCAGGGTTATCCATGATGGGAGAGAGGATGGTCAGGGTTATCCATGATGGGAGAGAGGATGGTCAGGGTTATCCATGACGGTAGAGAGGATGGTCAGGGTTATCCATGATGGTAGAGAGGATGGTCAGGATCATTCATGATGGTAGAGAGGATGGTCAGGGTTGTCCATGATGGATAAACACAGTGACCTCCTCTCCACCACTGCTTCAAGTGAGTCCTGTTTGCAGCCAATGACAGAGACAGCCATTCGGATGACTTTATTCAGTCTGTTGGCGTCACTGGCTGCGATGCTGCTCCCCCAGCAGACGACAGAGAAGAACAAGGTGCTGGCCACCACAGACTGATAGAAGGGCTCCAGGATCTTGCAGCACACATAGAAGGACCTCAGCTTCTTTAGGAGTAAAGTCGGCTGCAGGTCTTCTTGTACACAGCAGCACTGTTGCTACTCCAGTTCAGTCTGCTGTCGATGGTCACTCCCAGGTATTTGTACTCCTCCACCACCTCCACATCACTACCCAGAATGCAGAACGACTGCAAAGCAGTCTTCTTTCGAAAGTCAATCACCATCTCCCTGGTCTTATCTACATCGAAGCAGGTGATTCTCTTTCGCCCACATCACAAATCCATCCACCAGCCTCCTCGTGGACATGGTGGCATGTCCTCAGTCTCCAGGTCATAGTTCTGTCAGCTGAACTGTAAATTTGCTTTTCTCTGTATTAAAATGTCTTTGATTGTATTTGGTTTAGGGCTGAAACAGTTAATCGATTAATTCAATTATTGAAATAGTTCTCAACTAATTTGGTCATTGATTAATCGTCTAAATAATTTCACTGCCAACTACACTTAAATTGGTCTCCAAGTGGGGCAGTAGAGAGCAAATTGACGATGCGAGCTGCCAAAATAGGAGAAGAAGATAGCAGCCAATCAGTGGCCTTCATTTCACCCCACCTCACGTGATCAGGCAGACTCAACAAGATGGCGGAAAGCAAAACACAAACAAAATCATCCAAAGTTTGGATCATTTTCTGCTAAATTTGAAAAAGACTTGCGTTAATATGCAAAGTTTGCAAAACGGACATGTTTTGGCACGGAAGCATAACGACGCTGAACTAACATCTAAAAAAAAAAAAACATGTCGGACTCGAAGCGGGAGACTACAAACCCGAGCGATATACACGATGTTATTTCTAATAAAAACAATTTAATTTGTCGCTAAATAAACTTTTTATTGTCTGCAAAAAAAACAAACCAATATGGACTTAAAAAAAAGATCACTAAATTCAATCCAAAATACAAGATTCCCTCCTCTACACTGCAAGCATATTTTTCCCACAACAAATGAATGTTGTTAGTTTGGCCCCCCTTTACCGATTAGTAGATCTGTAAACACTGATGTGTTTGTTATAAGTGGTAAAGATGGACCCAGGTCATTTTATTTATTAGAACGTTTTATTATTATTATTATTTTTACAGTTGAGGTGTGATTTTTTTTTTTTTTGCACTAATACTGCAAATGGGGTTTTTTTTGTATATTTTTACTCATGTTAACCTGTAGATATTTTTGATGGGTACTATACCTCTGAACAGTGGTAAAGATTTCTTGTTTTCAAATGTGACACTAGATGGTAAACAGTTTACATTTCATCTTTTATTAGCCAGTAACACTAAAGCAAATTTTAAGGGGTGCTTATGATTTACTTTTACTGCATACAGTAAGTAGATTTATTATTTTATATTTGCTGTATAAATGATAATATTCTACTTCTTTATTTCACAAAAAGATTAATATTTGCACTTACTGGAATAAGCTCGACATCTTCTTTAAGTAGTTATGAGTTGTGTTTTGCATAATTACATTCAATTAAATGCCAAAAAACTAATATTTATTAAGTTGTCATTTTTATCCAATTAATCGATTAATCGTTCCAATGATCGACAGATTAATCGATTATCAAAATAATAGTTGGTTGCATCCCTAATTTGTTTTCTTTTTTTTTTTACTAATTTTGTCTTCTATTTAGATCTTTGTGTTTTATCTAGATATGTGTTTTGTTCATATTGTTTATTATTATGTTTATTTGGTAAATTTTTACATCAAATATATATAATTTTAATATGAGTCAGTTATTAGAGCAAAGATTCTGTAACTGGAAGGTTACGGGTTTGAACCCCAGCCCGAAGCTCATTCCAAGGTGTCCCTGAGCTGGTAGCCAAACTCTAAATTTCTCCTACTCTAATTAGGAGCCTTCCCAGTGGGCTTCCACATGCAGTATGAAGTGTGTGTGTGTATGTGTGTGTGTGTGTGTGTGTATCTATGTGTGTGTGTGTGTGAAAGGGTGAATGTTACCCACAAAGTTGGTGGAAAATCCAATGAATTTGAGTTTGTATTTCTAGAAAGGAATCTAAGATGAATTTAAAGGTCGGACAAATTTATTCGCTTCTTTTTGTCAAAGTTTTGAAATAAAGTTGAAAAAACTCCGTGATCATCTCAGTTTACTTGTCCCTCAGCTGATTGGGTAATGTCCTCCTGGGCTGCGGCTTGCTTGTTAAATTGGAACGACACGGTTGCATCTAAATGATTTTCTGACAGTTTCCCACAAACCTGAAGAGAATAGTTGGAATTTTCCTGGTGCTTCGTGCATTGCTTTACTAAAAGCTTCATAGATGATTTCATCATGATACAACACCTTTAAGTTCATACCATTTAGTATTTGGCAAGCCGGTTGTTTGATCCTTTCCAAAAGAACTCTATAAATTTTTTCATCTAGCTTCTCGAATCTCTTTGGTTCAATAAAAAAATTCATTTGTTCGACTTCAGCCCACATTCTGTCAAATAGACGATCAGAAAGTTCTTGATAGTTTTCACTTGTGCATGGAATGTCCACGTCATTTAAGAGACGAGTCAGTAGTTCATCAATAAGTGTGTCAATGTGAAACTTACATTCCTCTTTTCTCCATTTTAGGTGGTGGTCATCTACTTCGTCACTTGTTTTACTGAGACTAGATTCCACCCTGGGTGACTTATTCACCAGATCTCTATCCAATCGGTTCGTGCTGGCAGTGATCTCAGGAGACATGACGTCATTCTGCTCCACTGAAGGACCACATCTTACCATTTTGAAACATGTACGAGGTTTCTCCAGCACTCGCTGCCTGAAGGACTGCGCTGCTGTGTCTTCTGTAAATGAGTCTGAATCCATTAGACATCTGTCAGCAATGTGTCTTGGTACTGTCTGAGAGTCACAAAGGTCCTTGTAGATGTAATTTTCTAGATTGTAAAAATTTTCTGGTTGGAGGTCAAATCCTAACGTTTCTACCTCCCTCCACATTTTATCGTAGATCCGTTGTTTGATACTAATAAACGCATCACGAGAGCAGCCCATCTTTACTTTGCCAAATATTTGTAAAACCAGCTTGTCCACGAGCCTCCTCACTAGTTTTTGGCAGAGTGTCTTTTTATCTTCTTCTTCTTCTTGTTTTTTTAGTGCAAGTCTTGCTTCTGGATCCAAAGCATTTAATACAGAATCACCTTCCTGAAAACAAACCGTGCTTCTTTCTTTTCTAAAGTCCAGGTCGGCTGATTTACATGCTGAAGATCTCAATTTTTCAGACGGTCTAAGGAATTCTTCACTCTTGCTAACAGCGTGAAATCCTCTCCTTCCTTTTCTGGTAAACGTTCCACTGGCCTCCTCCGAGAGAACCAGGTTGTTCATGGAGTCGGTCTTGGTGCTGTCGTTGTCTGTGAAAGCACTACTTGTTTCCAACTTGATCTCCTGAGAAGCTTTGCGCTTTAGGCTTTTTTTCAATTTATATGCAAGTACTTCTACGACGTCACTCATTAGTTCTCTTACTGCATCCTTGGTGACTTCGTCCACGTCTCCAGTTACTAAGCTCGCACGCTGAGTCTCACTTAAATTCTGGAGACAAGTTTGAACCCGCGGACGTATGAAATCAATTTCGGGTATCGCTCTACATCTGAAAAAATGGCTTTCTTTTGCTGGCTCATCTTCTTGCTGACCAGACTCTTCAAAGGGTTTATTTAAAATGTGTGTTTCTTCATTTTCTCTTTGAAACTGGTTCATAGTTTCCGTCCTAATGAAACTGGTCACGTCGATCTGGGTGGAAACAGAAGAATCCTCACTGTTTTTTCTGGTTTTTCGCTTGCGTTTTTTTCTGCAATTGCACAAGTCGAACAATCTCTTTAGAGTTTTGCAGGTTTGTGAGACGATTCCGTCCATATTTTTGACTGGAGATAGTTGTTCCTCCTTGTTCATATGTATTCTTTCGGTCACTTCGGCGGCAACCATTTCGCTCAAAGCAATTGGCTTCTGAAATTTGATGTTCATTTTGATGTCCAGCACTTTTATAAAAGCTTTTGGCAGAGCATGTCCCACTGAATTCAAGACATCGGTGCTGGTAACGTCTCTTTGGTTTTGATACTTTGTTCGTAGTAATGCGACGATGCTCATTATCAGAGTATACATCAGGTCTTGCAACAAGGCGAGGGTTTCCTCGTCCGGTTTTCCTGACCTCAGATTATCTTGCTGAGTCTGGGTGAGCTTACCAAAACAAGATGCAACATGTGGTCGAATAAAAGCTATTAGTTCAGCTTCACGGTTTTGTCCAACTTCTGCTTCACTTGTTTCTGTATCGTCCATTTTGTAAAGTTTGTAATTTGTCAATATTAAAAAAACAAAAAAAAAACAAGCAAAATGCTTATTCCCTGGTCTGATCAAAAAGTAACTGAGAAGATCATTTAAGCGACCACAGGAGTTGAGTTCACCGTTGCTCCAAGACAAGTAACTCAACAAAATTCAATTGCATTGGCTTCTCACCCTTTGGAGCATTTTTGTTGCTTAGTAACAATAGAAATCAGTGTTTGTATCTGCATCCGGAGGAAAACATCATTACTGTTGCCTAACAACAATAGAAATCAGTGCTGTAGTTTGAAATTTTAAACAATAAGCTGGTACAGTGTAAAACAAACAATCACCCAGATACGTTTTCAGTCATTCATTAGATAAACTAAAGAAAAACTGAAGATGTTTGCAGCACAGCTGGCAGGGAAAATCAAGGAACTGGATCTTTGGAAAACTCAGAATCCTGGGAGGGTCCCGAGGAATTTCTGATGGAGTCGTTATAAGCAAGACCAACGCTGACGACCCAGGAGGGGACTGATATCAGGGTATGTCAAAGGTGTCCCATATTTCATCTGAAGGTGTAAACAGAGAGGAAAACATCAGAGGGTGAAAGAACCACAATGCTTCAGCTTCTTCTCCTTTTGGCATTTCCCTCCATGGAGCGCCACAGCAAGTCAGTTTCTTCCATGTAACCCTATCTGCTGCATCTTCTTCCGTCACACTACCTATCTTCATGTCTATCTTCATGGGGAAGGATGGCTCAGTGAGTAGGCTGACTGCCCTGTAACTGGGGGGTTGCCTGTTCGATCCCCCTCTAGGAGTTCATGCCGAGGTGTCCTTCAGCAAGACACAAAACCCCCAATAGCTCCTGATGGTGGCTTGCACCTTGCATGGCAGCATCTCCATCAGGTATGAATGTGTGTGTGAATGTGAGCTACAATGTAAAGCGGTTTGACTGCCGACACATTTGGAAAAGCGCTGTATAAGTAGAGCCCATTTACCATTTCCTTCACTGTATCCATGAACCTCCTCTTTGGTCTTCCTCTAGTCCTCTTTCCTGGTGGTTCCAAACCCAGCATCCTTCTTCTGATGTACTCTCTCTCTCTCTCCTCTGCACATGTCCAAACCATCTCAGTCTGACCTCTCTGACTTTAAAACCTCTAACATGTGCTGTTCCTCTGATCCTGTCCATCCTGGTCACTCCCAGAGAGATCCAGTAAGTGCTGAGCACATGTGAGACTCATCGGTGAAATAATGGGTAAAAATGAGACAATCATGTGTCAATCATTTGTAACCTGGTGAGATTCCTTGGCAGGAAGCCTGAAACAGAAAAGGTTTTGTTTCAAAATAAAACACAAAGTTGAGAGAAAACAAATGATTCAAAGTTTATAACTTGACAATGTTTGTAAATGCTGTAACGCGGTTTATTTCTCACGCTACTTTGCGGATTTGCATCGTGCATTGTGTTCTGCATTCTGATAGGCTAAAATGTCAACCCGCTTCTTCTGTACCTGTGCATCAATAACGTTGCAGTTTGATTGTACACGTTCGTAAAACAGCTTGCCAAATTTACATGACACGCGTGCAAATTCTGTTGCAATTTCGAGTTTCAAAAGGCTTGAAAAGAAGAAAACCCTACAGGCGGAGTCAGGATTCAGCGGATCAGTCTGAAGAGCAGTGACACACACCTAAGTCACTATTTGACCGACTGTACGTTGTATTTTTTTCATAATCATTTTTGATTTTCTCCCGTTTAATCCCATTAGTGGGCGTGGTGGCGGGCGGTGCTAATCTCCGCAATTTGAAGCCTTCTGTTCACATTGATGATTAAAATTATTATTTGACAGAACAGAAGTTATTGGTTTAAAAAAATGTTTCTAAAGTACGTTTATTTGTGAAACAAACACTCTATATACATGCAATATATGATATATAAATTTATTTGTATATTTTATATATATTTTTTCTCATTCTTTAACAGTTTAGAACAGTTTTATAAATACGTTACCAGTTTTGTCATCGTTTTTACTTTTTTTAGTAGTATTTTTTTTTATTGCACATTTAGATGTTGCACTCCTTAGTGAAACAACTGTTAACCATTCAAATGGTTGTGCAGTGGGCATTAGCCCAGATAATCACAGAGGTTGTGTCAGGAAGGGCCAAAATCAAATATGCAAGACAGTTTAAGAAATACTATACCGGATCGGTCATGATCGGTCATGACCCGGGTCGAACATCTACTCATCCCCGTACTTGACATCTCCGGGCTGAGGAGTCACCCGTGTTTCCATCAGAATGAAGAACATCTATTGACTTCTTTAGATATTTAGCTGTAGATTAGATTAAGCTAATATTTAAACAATAATCTTTGACACATTGTTTGCTCGTCCCGGGGGAGGGATCTCTCTTTCATGTGGATCCCCATGAGGTTTCTTATTTTTTCCCCACTGATGGGTTTTTTAGGAGTTTTTCCTCACCGAGAAGGAGAGTCTAAGTGCATTAATGTGCTAGTCTTGTTTAGTTAGCATTTGTTAGTTATTTTTCTTGTTGTATATTTGTGTTTATACATTCCTCTTTTTCTTGTGAAGCCCATTGAGACGAACATTCTGTGATTTTGGGCTATACAGATAAAATTGAATTGAAATTGAATTGAACAACAACCGCCATCGGTGCTGTTGACCAACAGGGTGCCGGTGGAAATCGGACTACTGGTGGTCAAAGAAGAAGAGAGAGACGCGTACATCGGAACAGAGAGAAGAGAAACCTCAAGAGTCTAGGACTTAGGATGGGAACTTTGAATGTTGGGACTATGGCGGGTAAAGGTAGAGAATTAGTTGACATGATGCAGAGAAGGAAAGTAGACATCCTGTATGTCCAGGAGACTAGATGGAAAGGCAGCAAGGCTAGAAGTCTGGGAGCGGGGTTTAAGTTGTTCTATCATGGTGTAGATAGGAAGAGGAATGGTGTAGGAGTTATTGTGAAGGAAGAGTTTGTTGGGAATGTTCTGGAGGTAAAAAGAAGTTCAGATAGGGTGATGAGCCTCAAACTAGAAATTGAAGGGGTGATGTTAAACGTTGTTTGTGGGTATGCTCCACAAGTAGGATGTGACATCGAGGAGAAAGGGAAATTCTGGTCAGACATTGATGAGGTGGTTCAGAGCATCCCTAGAAGTGAGAGAGTTGTTATTGGAGCAGACTTTAATGTCCACGTTGGTGCAGGAAACAGAGATGATGAGGAGGTGATGGGTAGGTTTGGTCTTCAGAACAGGAATGCAGAAGGACAGATGGTGATCGACTTTCCAAAAAGAATGGAATTGGCTGTGGTAAATACTTTCTTTACGAAAAGGCTTGAACACAGGGTGACTTATAAGAGTGGAGGAAGGAGTACACAGGTTGATTACATTTTGTGTAGGCGGTGTAATCTGAAAGAGATCAGTGACTGCAAAGTTGTAGCAGGAGACAGTGTAGCCAAACAGCACAGGATGGTCGTGTGTAAGATGACCATAGCAGTGAGGAAGTTTAAGAAGATGAAGGGAGTGCAGAAGACTAAATGGTGGAGGCTGAAGAAGGAAGAGTGCTGCTTGAACTTTATAAAGGAGTTGAGACAGGCTCTTGGTGGGCAGGAGAAGATTCCAGATGACTGGACAACTGCAGCTAATGTGATCAGGGAGACAGGCAAGAGAGTACTTGGTGTGTCATCTGGAAGGAAGATAGATAGAGAGACGTGGTGGTGGAATGAGGAGGTGCAGGATTGTATCAAAAGAAAGAGGTTGGCTAAGAAGAAGTGGGACACTGAGAGGACTGAGGAGAGTAGGCAAGGGTACAGGGAGATACAGCATAAGGTTAAAGTAGAGGTGGCAAAGGCAAAACAAGCAGCCTATGATGACCTATACGCTAGGCTGAACAGCAAGGAGGGAGAGATGGACCTATACAGGTTGGCAAGACAGAGAGACAAAGATGGGAAGGATGTGCAGCAAGTTAGGGTGATTAAAGACCGGAATGGGTGTCTCTTGACAGATGCCAGTAATGTGATGGGAAGATGGAAAGAGTACTTTGAAGAGTTGATGAATGAAGAAAATGAAAGAGAACAAAGAGTAGAAGACGTTACCATAGTGGAGCGGAACGTGGCTAGGATCAGTAAGGTAGAAATAAAGAGGGCACTGAAGAGGATGAAGAGTGGAAAGGCTCTGGGTCCTGATGATATCCCTGTAGAAGTATGGAAGTGTTTAGGTGAGGTGGCAGTAGAGTTTCTGACTGGGCTGTTTAACAGGATATTAGAAAGTGAGAAGATGCCTGATGAATGGAGGAGAAGTGTGCTGGTTCCTATTTTTAAGAACAAGGGAGATGTGCAGAGTTGTGGTAACTACAGAGAAATAAAACTGATCAGTCAAACGATGAAGTTATGGGAAAAAGTTGTCGAAGGTAGGCTAAGGTCTGAAGTACGAATTTGTGAGCAGCAATATGGTTTTATGCCTAAAAAGAGCACTACAGATGCAGTATTTGACTTGAGGATGCTGATAGAGAAGTACAGAGAAGGTCAGAGGGAGCTGCACTGTGTCTTTGTAGATTTTGAGAAAGCGTATGACAGGGTACCTAGAGAAGAACTATGGTATTGTATGAGGAAGTCTGGTGTGACGGAGAAGTATGTTAGAGTGGTTCAGGACATGTATGAGGGCTGTAAGACAGTGGTGAGGTGTGCTGTAGGTGAGACAGAGGAGTTCAGTGTGGGGATGGGACTGCACTAAGGATCTGCTCTGAGCCCTTTGCTGTTTGCTGTGGTGATGGACAGGCTGACAGACGAGGTCAGACAGGAATCTCCATGGACAATGATGTTTGCAGATGACATTGTGATCTGTAGTGAGAGGAGGGAAGAGGTGGAGGAAAAGCTGGAGAGGTGGAGGTTTGAAGATTAGTCAGAGTAAAACAGAGTACATGTGTGTGAATGAGAGGGATCCAAATGGAAAAGTAAGGTTACAGAGAGAAGAGATAAAGAAGGTGGAAGATTTTAAGTATCTAGGATCAACAGTCCAGAGCAATGAAGAGTGTGGAAAAGAGGTGAAGAAGCGTGTTCAGGCAGGCTGGAACGAGTGGAGGAAAGTATCAGGTGTGATGTGCGATAGCAGAGTTTCAGCTAAAATGAAAGGGAAAGTGAAGAAAACCGTGGTGAGAGCGGCCATGCTGATTGGTCTAGAGACAGTGTTGTGGGAGCGGCCATGCTGATTGGTTCAGAGACAGTGTAGTGAGAGCGGCCATGCTGATTGGTCTAGAAACAGTGTGGTGAGAGCGGCCATGCTGATTGGTCTAGAAACAGTGTGGTGAGAGCGGCCATGCTGATTGGTCTAGAGACAGTGTGGTGAGAGGGGCCATGCTGATTGGTTTAGAGATAGTGTGGTTGAGGAAAAGACAGGAAACAGAGATGTTTGTATCAGAGATGAAGATGCTGAGGATCTCTCTGGGAGTGACCAGGATGGACAGGATTTAGGAACAGCACATGTTAGAGGTTTTAAAGTCAGAGAGGTCAGACTGAGATGGTTTGGACATGTGCAGAGGAGAGAGAGAGTACAACAGAAGAAGGATGCTGGGTTTGGAACCACCAGGAAAGAGGACTAGAGGAAGACCAAAGAGGAGGTTCATGGATACAGTGAAGGAAGACATGAAGATAGTTGGTGTGACTGAAGAGGATGCAGGAGATAGGGTTAGATGGAAGAAACTAACCCTTTCTGCTGGGTTACTTTCTTCTCCTGCTGAAAGAAGAAGAAGAAGAAGACTTGATCAAAGGAGACCAGGGCGTTTGTTGGAATTAGGAGGACGAGACAAAGGAGCAAATATCAGAGAGAGTCAAGGAGGAAACACTATGAAGGAGCCGAAGTGTCTCTGCTCTACGATTCAAAATGTCCTAATATGTTGCTTTGCTTGAGATTTTACTTAGCTGTGAGGAATCAACGTAAAGAACGTGAAGGAAGGAGAACCTCTGATCTGAATCTGCTTTATGCCCCCTCCAGGACCTCATCAGACCCTCCCTCAGCTTTCTGAACAATAACAGATTCTTTCTCATCTTTAATTTAATCAGATTATTAATCTGAGCTGCATTTTCGGGATTTATGGAGATGGACAGTTAAAGTCGTTACCGCCATCAGGATGCTTCATCTTCCGAGCATCGCAGGCCTACACCGTCACCGCGGTAACCAGCTGAACACAGAAATGGGAGAGATTGAACATCTACAGGAAACACATCTGGCTTCTACCAGAGATAAAATCTGTTTTTTAAATAAAATTATAGAGTCAGAAAATCCATTTTTCCACCTGATCCACCATCCTGCAGGATCAGTTTTTTCACCCGGTCCTTAACCCCTACCTCTGACCACACACACTTTGTAATTAGTCCCAGATTGTTTTCCAGTCTCTGCAGTAATGTACTGATCAGTGTGCAGAAACACAACCTTTCCAATCATCTCTTACTCACCTCTATCATTTCATCCCAATCTTCAGAGAAATGGAAGAAAGCTGAGAGAGAAGCAGCTGTGTAACCATGGAGATGCTGGGACTCATCCCAGCATCTCCATGGTTACACAGCTGCTGAGGATGAAGACAACTATTAAAAGTCAGTCATTGTGTGACCCGTCGTTAGGGATCAAACGTCATCACTCGATAACTTTCAGCCTTACCGTTGTGTTCTGAACGGTACTGGTAAAGTGATCTAGGAGCAGCTACTTTATATTTGTCTTTAAAACTCAGTCCATTCCTTTTTTAACACTGTGCTCCTCGTGATGGCAGCAGGTCCGTGC
Organism: Neostethus bicornis; assembly: GCA_902685375.1. Classification (NCBI taxonomy): domain Eukaryota; kingdom Metazoa; phylum Chordata; class Actinopteri; order Atheriniformes; family Phallostethidae; genus Neostethus; species Neostethus bicornis. The sequence goes on from LR738551.1 coordinate 616,424, forward strand.
TGCACTCCACATTATTTTTTTTTTTACTGTAGTTTCAAGAGATGATATCCTTCAGCTGTGAGTAATGCAGACTCACAGTGGACGTGTGGAGATGTTCCGTGCTGGAGTGAATCCGAAGGAATGAAGACAACAGATCGAACACCTCATTTGAAATGCTCCATATTCTAACGCTAAATTTCACAGTGAGGCGTGTAGCAACGTTATTGTTTCAACATGTGTGCATGCTAACTTTACACGCCTGGAACACAGAAATAAAGTTGTTTATAAAAGATAAGTACATACAATTAAAAAAAGAGCTAATAAATACAGAAACCAGCATTGTTAAAAAAAACAATTACATCACATTAGCAAACTAAAAGTTCATATTGATCCTCAATTTCAAAATATTAAATAAAATATATTTTGTAGGAGCCATATGTGTATGTGTGTGTGTGTGTGTGTGTGTGTGTGTGTGTCCCAAGTGGTGACTTCTTCGGGGCGTATCCCGCTTCTCGCCTGTAATCAGACAGACTCCGTGTTATGTTGAGTTCTGAGGCCCGACAAAACACCGACACCCCGACAGGGACTTCTCCTTCGTGTTTCGGCATTTCCCTTCAGGGGGCGGCACAGCAAGTCAGTTTCTTCCATCTAACCCTATCTGCTGCATCCTCTTCGGTCACACCAACTATCTTCATGTCTTCCTTCACTGTATCCATGAACCTCCTCTTTGGTCTTCCTCTAGTCCTCTTTCCTGGTGGTTCCAAACCCAGGATCTTTCTTCTGATGTACTCTCTCTCTCCTCTGCACATGTCCAAACCATCTCAGTCTGGTCTCTCTGACTTTAAAACTTCTAACATGTGCTGTTCCTCTGATCCTGTCCATCCTGGTCACTCCCAGAGAGATCCTCAGCATCTTCATCTCTGCTACAAACATCCCTGTTTCCTGTCTTTTCCTCAGTGACACTGTCTCTAGACCAATCAGCATGGCCGCTCTCACCACGCTGTCTCTAAACCAATCAGCACGGCCGCTCTCACCACACTGTCTCTAGACCAATCAGCATGGCCGCTCTCACCACACTGTCTCTAGACCAATCAGAATGGCCGCTCTCACCATGCTGTCTCTAGACCAATCAGCATGGCCGCTCTCACCACACTGTCTCTAGACCAATCAGCATGGCCGCTCTCACCACACTGTCTCTAGACCAATCAGCATGGCCTCTCTCACCACGCTGTCTCTAGACCAATCAGCATGGCCACTCTCACCACAGTGTCTCTAGACCAATCAGCATGGCCACTCTCAGCACACTGTCTCTAGACCAATCAGCATGGCCGCTCTCACCACGGTTTTGTACACTTTCCCTTTCATTCTGGCTGAAACTCTTCTGTCACACATCACACCTGATACTTTCCTCCACCTGTTCCAGCCTGCCTACACACGCTTCTTCACCTCTTTTCCACACTCTCCATTGCTCTGGACTGTTGATACTAGATACTTAAAATCCTCCACCTTCTTTCTCTCTTCTCCCTGTAACCTCACTTTTCCATTTGGATCCCTCTCATTCACACACATGTACTCTGTTTTACTCTGACTAATCTTCAAACCTCCACCTCCCCAGCTTTTCCTCCACCTCCACAGATACCCCAATAGGGACAAGCTATTAAAAAGACAAACAAACCAAATGTAATATATATCATGGTTGGGAAGTGCAGGTACTCGCTGCATGTGAACCACGCGGTGGATGGTGTGTTTATAACTGCAGGTGTAAATGAGAATTAAAAGGTTAGTTATTGGGGAAATTCCAGGGTTGGAATATATGCTATGATGTCGTTCTGTGTCATAAAATGAGGAGGTCAGCGTTCCTGAGTTGATAATGTTTTTAATTTAGCTCCTCTCATTGTTTTTGATAACAATTTGTTCATTATTAAATACCCGTTTTGGACGTATGTTAACTTGTATGCAGATCATTTTCTCTGGATGGAAATATTTAGGAGATTTGTAAACAATAAAAGCATTTTTAAATTGATCAGGAAACACGTTAGATAAAGGAGACATATTTTCTCATCAAGCGGTCATCGTTTGGTCTGGATTGACTTTACTTGACTTTGATTTTACATACTCATTCATCACTTATTAAAATACAACACTATGCAAATTAAATCTGAGTTATTTTTTATCTTTTTAAAGACTCAATGTTCCCGCTGAGAGAAATCTTTTCACCTTCACAGGAACAGAGAATCAAACACACACTCACAACATTCAGAGTGTTCTTTTGAAAAAACAGGTAGTTTGTTTTTATCCTCATTGTTTCACACAGAAAAGAATAAAATCACAGATAAGATATCAGATCAAAGACCGAAATCTTTGGTGTCTCGCTCAAAGACACCTCGACATGAACTCCGGGCGGGAGATTGAACTGGCGACCTTCCGGTCATAGAAAAGTTTCCATACCCACCGAAGACTCCTCCCACCATCTAGAACAACCCAGCTCTGCCCAGAACAATGCCCAGCTCTGGAGCAACTGGTATATGTTGCTCCCCATGTTGAGTCTGCACTGAGACAGTGAAGCTGGGGTGACCTCCTCAGATGGTATGGAGTTCCTGAAGTGTCCAACGTCAGGATTCCCCTCTTGGCGGTACTGACAGACTCCGACGAAAAGGCAAGTCGATACAGCTGGTATCTGCATCGCTGCAGAAGGTGCCAGAAAGCATCACAGAGCTAAGCCAACTGCCTGGGTCTCCGCACTGGATTTTCTGTCTGGGTTTTACTCCCGTAATCTTTGGCCAGCCAAGACAAACCTGCAGGCAGCAGGAACCCTAAAAAAGAACGGTAGTTTATTAACTAAGGAACGTCAAGTTCATTTTCCAAAAAAAACCAAGAATTTTCAGATAAACTAATGAAATGTAAACTGTGTTTGGTTCAGATCAGAAGAAGAAGCAGTCAGAGGATGGTAGATCGCCAGGGAAAGTCCAACCTGACCGTTCGGAAAGAGAGACACCAAACAAAACAAGAGTTCCAATAAGTTTTAGAGCCATATCTGGATTGGAATCTGATGGTCTGCGTTAACGACATCAGAAAATACTTGGAAAAAAAAGGTTTCACTTTCATTTCTCAAAACGTCATCCGAATAAAGACGTCTAGTAGTGAGGCTGTTTATCAAATCAAATTTATTTATAAATCATTTTTTAAGCAAAGTGCTGAACAAAACAAAAAAAGTTTAAAGAATTAAAATCCAGATCAATAAAATAAAGTAAAAAATAAAAGCATTAATAATCATACGAAGACTGCACACATGCATCAACGTCCACACAACGCCACACTTCTCCCAACCCTTCCTCCCCTCCACATCAGATTAGATGTTTTATAATCCGCTGCAAATTCAAAAGAAGTCAAAACAGTAATCCAGGAACACAGAGCCCTCTACGCTGCTGCTGGGAATCGGATCTGGATTGATTCGTGCAAACAGCAGCCAAGTCTCTGTGGTGCAATGGGCTAATATGTTCGGCTATGAACTGAAAGAATGGTGGTTTGAGCCCACCCCGGGAGCTCACCCCGGGAGCCGACCCTGGGAGCCCACCCCGGGAGCCCACCCCAGGAGCCCTCCCCGGGAGCTCAGCTCGGGAGCCCACCCCGGGAGCTCGCCCCGGGAGCTCACCCCGGGAGCCCAACCCGGGAGCCCAACCCAGGAGCCCACCCTGGGAGTCCACCCCGGGAGTCCACCCCGGGAGCTCACCCCGGGAGCTCACCCTGGGAGCCCACCCCGGGCGCCCCTTGGGACGGGTTCCTTTAAGCATAGCACTGACATACTTTAATTGTTGAGCATGAATCTGATTTGGAATTTCCTGTTTTTTCGATCTCCGGTGTCTTTTTATTAAAAAAGTCTCCATGTGTCTGATTCCATGCTGGATGCCAGGATTCGTTCATGTTTCACCAGTCATATCGATATACCTTCAATCTCAGACCACCGCCTCCAGAAATCCTTTTCATCTGTTATCTTTTTCTTTCTGCTTTTCACCATCAAACCTAATGAGCTGTTAAACTTCATGTTGAGGATCAAACCCTCGTCCACATAGTGTTTCTGTTTGGCTGGACATATTGTTTGCTGTCTCTTCAAAAGAAGAATGTTGTGCTCACTGGATCCGGAATGAAATTTGATTTTGAGATTCTGTCAAATGAGAGAAAAAAAGACTTTAAACAATACCTTTGGAGATGTTCGGACCTTTACTTGGACCTGAAGCGCCGTTTCAGATTCCATCCAAAGCTGAAGAAGGCAGTCTTTCCTTTTTCTAACCGAGTGAAGCCTCTTCGCTGATTCTTGTTTGTCAACTTCAAAACTTTTTCAGTCCACAAAAAATGGTCATTTTTTTTTCAGCCAGAGACTGAAAGAGAACCTGATTTTTTTTCTTTTTAAAACAATATCTTATAATCCCTGTGAGTTAAATGTTTCTACTCCAGTTTTACTTTGTTTAAATGGTCAGTAAGTCATAAAAGTTTTTCTTTGTGAAGTTCAGAATGAGCAGGAGTCTCAGTGAGTCACGTTTCTCAGGGACACACACGGTGATTCAGATTCACACAGAAATACTCACAAACAGATTAGTTTCCTGTTTACCGTCACTAACTAATGAAATGTGACAGAATATTTACCATCCAGAGGACATCTCACGTTTGTTTGTTTCTGACGATTTAAACTGTTTTACTACAATAAAATATTTGAATCTGTTAACTTTTAAGAGCTGCTCGGATGCTTTTCTGTTTTCTATTGATGGAATGAAATAAAGACACACACACACATACACACACACACACACACACACATACACATACACACACACACACGCATACACATACACACACATACACACACATACACATACACACATACACATACACACACACTCATACACATACACACACACACACACACATACACATACAGCTCATCGATAATGAACTGAGGAGAAAATGGAAAACTAATCAAAATGTGAAATTCCTGGAGGAAATCGAGCGTTTCATCAGTGGAAATGATGCGTGTGTGTTTGCGTGTGTGTGTGTGTGTGTGTGTGTGTGTGTATGTGTGCCTGTGAGTGTGTGTGTTCGTGTGTGTTTGTGTAGTGAAATTAGCACATCTGTCACAACCCAGTTAATCAACATTAAAACAAAGAGAATCAGGCCCTGCTGCCCAGAACGAGGTTTTGGGGGGCGGGTGTTGGTGTTTACTCAAAAGTCCGTTGTGATGAAAAACAGCTTAAAAATCTTAACAAATTCTCTGATGGAAAAAAAAAATCTGATCAAAACCAATTTAAACTATGTCAATCAGAAAGGCTGCCCTGTCATTGGTTTCCAACAGGAAACACTTGAAGCAGTGGTAGAGAGGAGGTTACTGAACGATATTTTGTCCTTCATGGATAACCCTGATCATCCTCTCTACCATCACGGATAACCCTGACCATCCTCTCTACCATCACGGATAACCCTGATCATCCTCTCTACCATCATGGATAACCCTGATCATCCTCTCTACCGTCATGGATAACCCTGACTATCCTCTCTACCATCACGGATAACCCTGACCATCCTCTCTACCATCACGGATAACCCTGACCATCCTCTCTACCATCATGGATAACCCTGACCATCCTCTCTACCATCATGGATAACCCTGACCATCCTCTCTACCATCACGGATAACCCTGACCATCCTCTCTACCATCACGGATAACCCTGACCATCCTCTCTACCATCACGGATAACCCTGACCATCCTCTCTACCATCACGCATAACCCTGACCATCCTCTCTACCATCATGGATAACCCTGACCATCCTCTCTACCATCACGGATAACCCTGACCATCCTCTCTACCATCACGGATAACCCTGACCATCCTCTTTACCATCATGGACAACCCTGACCATCCTCTCTACCATCACGCATAACCCTGACCATCCTCTCTACCATCATGGATAACCCTGACCATCCTCTCTACCATCACGGATAACCCTGACCATCCTCTTTACCATCACGGATAACCCTGACCATCCTCTCTACCATCATGGATAACCCTGACCATCCTCTCTACCATCACGGATAACCCTGACCATCCTCTTTACCATCATGGATAACCCTGACCATCCTCTCTACCATCACGGATAACCCTGACCATCCTCTCTACCATCACGGATAACCCTGACCATCCTCTCTACCATCACGGATAACCCTGACCATCCTCTCTCCAATCACGAATAACCCTGACCATCCTCTCTCCAATCACGGATAACCCTGACCATCCTCTTTACCATCACGGATAACCCTGACCATCCTCTTTACCATCATGGATAACCCTGACCATCTTCTCTACCATCATGGATAACCCTGACCATCCTCTCTACCGTCATGGATAACCCTGACCATCCTCTCTACCATCATGGATAACCCTGACCATCCTCTCTACCATCATGGATAACCCTGACCATCCTCTCTACCATCATGGATAACCCTGACCATCCTCTCTACCATCATGGATAACCCTGACCATCCTCTCTACCATCATGGATAACCCTGACCATCCTCTCTACCATCACGGATAACCCTGACCATCCTCTCTACCATCATGGATAACCCTGACCATCCTCTCTACCATCACAGATAACCCTGACCATCCTCTTTACCATCATGGATAACCCTGACCATCCTCTCTACCATCATGGATAACCCTGACCATCCTCTCTACCATCATGGATAACCCTGACCATCCTCTCTACCATCATGGATAACCCTGACCATCCTCTCTACCGTCATGGATAACCCTGACCATCCTCTCTACCATCATGGATAACCCTGACCATCCTCTCTACCATCACGGATAACCCTGACCATCCTCTCTACCATCATGGATAACCCTGACCAGACTTTGTCTGCCCCCTACTGGAGCTACCAGCTAACACCTTCACACATCTTTCACTGCATGTCTGGTGTGTTTGTGTATGTGTGTGGACAGGTGGGAGGGGGTTGCGTGTTTGGGGAGGGAGGTCATCAGCATCCCCTGCACACTCAGGACCTGCTGCATTGTTCATCCATCAGTCACACCAGAGTCCCCAGCCAGATTATATCCTGCTATGTTGCTCTGAAGAGCAAAGGTGCCTCCTCCGATGTTCCTGCCTCTCTGAATCCCCTCCCTTCACACAAACACAGGAGCCCTGGCTTCTCTCCTTTATCGGGCAGGCTTTCCTCATGCAGCAAGGTTCATCTAGGGTCAGCTCACCCTCATCAGAAAGAAATTCCTCACTACGGCAATAATGATATTGATATTGACGAGCTGGATGACCAGCTCGTCCAGGACGGTCAGTTCGGTTGGGAGAAATAGTCCTTCCAGCATATGCTGAGTCTATCTCTGGGTCCTCCAACTGGGTGCCCAAACCACCCTCTCTAGATCATCTCTGCACAGAGAAGCAGAGGCTCTACTCCGAGTGGCTCCTGGATGGCAGAGCTCCTTATTCTATCTCTGAAAGACCTCTGAACTTAGATACTGATCACCATGGTGAGGGGTAGGAATGTAGATCCTGGTTACCATGGTGAGGGTAGGAATGTAGATCCTGGTTACCATGGTGAGGGTAGGAACGTAGATCCTGGTTACCATGGTGAGGGTAGGAACGTAGATCCTGGTTACAATGGTGAGGGTAGGAATGTAGATCCTGATTACCATGGTGAGGGTAGGAATGTAGAACCTGGTTACCACGGTGAGGGTAGGAACATATATCCTGGTTACCACGGTGAGGGTAGGAACGTAGATCCTGGTTACCATGGTGAGGGTAGGAACCTAGATCCTGGTTACCATGGTGAGGGTAGGAACATAGATCCTGGTTACCACGGTGAGGGTAGGAATGTAGGTCCTGGTTACCATGGTGAGGGTAGGAACGTAGATCCTGGTTACCATGGTGAGGATAGGAACGTAGATCCTGGTTACCATGGTGAGGGTAGGAACGTAGATCCTGGTTACCATGGTGAGGGTAGGAACGTAGATCCTGGTTACCATGGTGAGGGTAGGAACGTAGATCCTGGTTACCACGGTGAGGGTAGGACACAGGGTTGGACAAGGTAAGAGCTAACACCAACAAACCTTAACGTGCTATATATTTCCTCAATGAGAACATTTCTGTAACTTTGCACTGCAGCAGGCTGCCAGGACAGCGCCAATGGAGGGAGAAATGGGGGGTTGTGTGCTCATGAGCTCTGCTTCTCCTGGTACAAGGGCAAACATTCTACCACTGATCTATCACTGCCTCCTGGTATCATCTGTTTTTGAAAGGTTATGTAACTTGTTAACTATGGTAGAGTGGGTCTTTATTTAACGTCTATTGTTTTCTAATTACCTGCTGTTCTCTTAAACCAAAGCTGACAAAACAGATGGACGCTTTGCTATTGTACACACGCTAATAGCCTGTGAAACTGGTCCCAAAGAGAGCATTGATTCTGGGTTAAGACCGAAGTGGGGGTTATAAACTCTAGGTAAGTTGTATCTTCAGCCTCCAAGGAGAAAAATAACACCCACCTGCCCGCCGACAGGCGATTTTGTGGTCTGAAAATGTCTGCACTCATAACAAAACTTATTCTTTGTTCAACTGCAGTAAGTTACACCTCATTTTAAAGCTTAGACTTTCAAGAAAACGATCGTAACATTCATTCATATGTTTTCACTGGTTTCAAGAAGAAATAACTAATTATCCGCATACATAATCTAACTCTTACAATACATTTCTTTCCTGTGATCCAGTTCTAATGGGCTCAGACGGGTTTAATCCACAAGAAACTGGACTCATTTTGTCCGTAATAATCCACAGAATAATTCTGTGAAGTTGTATTTTCTCAAAATTAATCCAGTTTGGAGAAATACTCCAGAAAACATGATTTATTTTCTCTGAGAAATCTAATGGTAAAACGTAATAGTCCCGGTCCTATCTCTGTAGCAACCGCCACGCTGTGTTTATGACTTCATATTTAGTGTGTTTCATTTCCTCACTAAGTTAGCTACAAAATGAGACCATTCGTGAGATTTTCCGATCACAGGTTTGTCTCACACATCCCTTTGAATGAAACAAGCGGCCCTCACTCAGGTAACAGGGCGTTAGCTTCTAAGCTGCTGGCTGGCTAATAACATTACTCTATACTAAAGTATCAACATGAGAAAATAGCCAATCACCACAGCTTTCTAACGACGTACTGGATTTAAAGGCGGGTCAATCCGGGAGATTTCCATTCAGTTGCATGAACGGAAAATTAATGACCAAAACATGGAGTCCCATTTGCGAATCATGACACACAGTAGAGCTTTACGCACTGCAGGCAGACAAAAACATACAGCGATGCAATTTATTTTCCACTTTTCTTTTGGCGAACTGTATTTCTGAGGTTTTGGAGCATATTTTTATCCAAAAAACATTTCTTGTGCATGATTGTTATGAAAAAACAATTTAAAGTCACAGAAACACTAATATGCGTTTTTTTTTGTGACTAAAAAGGTGATAGAATTGCAAAAATTCAATTTGGCACATATTTGGACAGCTTGTTCCGAATGGACATTTTTATACTAAAAGGTCAATAAATCAAAAACCCTTGTACCTGGAGATCTGAAACTTTACACAGTTGCTGTTAACAATATTTTTATCATACAAATGGAAGGAATTATGCCTACTAAGAAGTATGTCTTGGCTAGGGACATGGAAAATGAAAAAAATTAGGCGAGGCTAAAAATATACACCTTTTTTTATGTTTGAACTACTGTAGGATAGGTTCTGAAGCCCTGACACTCTCCATGTACATATCTACAGAAACTAGAAGGTCTAAGCTTTATTTTGATGTATAGTACAAGCATGTGAATTAAAAGATGTTGCTGTAATAAGCAATGGCATTTGGGTATGTCCAACTATTGTGCACAGCCCGAAGATAGGTGGAAGTTAAGAGGTTATAAACTCTTGGTAGGTTGTATCTTCAGCCTCCAAGGAGAAAAATAACAGGTGTGACAGAAGAGTTTCAATTAAAATTAAAGGGAAAGTGTGCAACACCGTGGTGAGAGCGGCCATGCTGATTGGTCTAGAGACAGTGTGGTGAGAGCGGCCATGCTGATTGGTCTAGAGACAGTGTGGTGAGAGCGGCCATGCTGATTGGTCTAGAGACAGTGTGGTGAGAGCGGCCATGCTGATTGGTCTAGAGACAGTGTGGTGAGAGCGGCTATGCTGATTGGTCTAGAGAGAGAGGCACTGATTCAAAGACAGGAAACAGAGATGTTTGTAGCAGAGATGAAGATGCTGAGGATCTCTCTGGGAGTGACCAGGATGCACAGGATCAGAGGAACAGCACATGTTAGAGGTTTTAAAGTCAGAGAGGTCAGACTGAGATGGTTTGGACATGTGCAGAGGAGAGAGAGAGAGTACATCAGAAGAAGGATGCTGGGTTTGGAACCACCAGGAAAGAGGACTAGAGGAAGACCAAAGAGGAGGTTCATGGATACAGTGAAGGAAGACATGACGATAGTTGATGTGACTGAAGAGGATGCAGCAGATAGGGTTAGATGGAAGAAACTGACTTGCTGTGGCGACCCCTGAAGGGGAATGATGAAAAGAGAAGAAGATTGAATAGTATTCTCACCCCATGGTTATTCAGGTTAGTTTATCTAGAACCAGTTCTCAGGTTCCTTCTATCAGATTGAAAATGATTTCTGATGGAAGTCGAAACGTCTCACTCATCAAACACACCGTCCAGAAGACACTTAGAAGACTTCTCTATGATATAAAACAGAATGTTATTATTTTTGTAAACGTTCTGTTTTATTGTAACTGAAATTTTAATTCCTGTAGTTTGTTACTAAAGCAAACTCGATGTTCACTGCGAGGTCATCAGAGAGGAAGGCGGACTGATGTGTGCTGTCACATCGTGTCCCTGTGGGGAACCAGCAGGAACATGTCCAGATGATCTGTCACTCTGAACTGCCTCATCACATCAGGACTAGCATCGCCTCTCTTTCACTCTGGAGAGTTTAGTTTTAAACAGTCATTGTTTAAAACAGGACACAGTTATCTCCTGCACCCCAAATGAGAAGTAACTTCTGACAACATATGATATATCAGCACCAAGTTTCTATTGAAACACCAGCCATTACTCAGTCACAGTTATCTTCACTGTATACCATAATAATAACAACACATTCTCCATTACTCAGTCACAGTTATCTTCACTGTATACCATAATAATAACACATTCTCCATTACTCAGTCACTACTGTTGTCACAGTAATTGTAGGATTCGTTCTCCATAGATCTGAATGTTTTGTTATTTTACCAGATACTGAAAGTTATTCTCGTAAATTACAGTCCAATCAGATGCAACAATGAAAGCAGGTAGGAGGCATGACATGTTTGATCGACAACCGGAAGCCAGACAGTGAGTCAGACGGGTCAGCTACAGGCAGGGTACGGCTCCAGTGGCAGGGACGTGTACCTTCAAAATGCCCGCTCCAGTTGGCAAGATGGTTTCCATATGAACACAGGCTGGACCAATGACTACATACTTCTCTTCTGTGGTCTTCCGCTTATCTGAGGCCAGGTCTCATGGGGGCAACAGCCGTGAGATATAGTCCCTCCAGGACGTCCAGGGTCTGCCTCTTGATCGCCTCCGAGTGGACATGTGAATATCCTGGTTACCATGGTGAGGGTAGGAAGGTTGATCCTGGTTACCATGGTGAGGGTAGAAACGTAGATCCTGGTTACCATGGTATGGGTAGGAGTGTAGATCCTGGTTACCGTGGTGAGGGTAGGAACCTAGATCCTGGTTACCATGGTGAGGGTAAGAACATAGATCCTGGTTACCATGGTGAGGGTAGGAACATAGATCCTGGTAACCATGGTGAGGGTAAGAACATAGATCCTGGTTACCATGGTGAGGGTAGGAACCTAGATCCTGGTTACCATGGTGAGGGTAAGAACATAGATCCTGGTTACCATGGTGAGGGTAGGAACCTAGATCCTGGTTACCATGGTGAGGGTAAGAACATAGATCCTGGTAACCATGGTGAGGGTAGGAACATAGATCCTGGTTACCATGTGGAGGGTAAGAACATAGATCCTGGTTACCATGGTGAGGGTAGGAACGTAGATCCTGGTTACCATGGTGAGGGTAGGAACGTAGATCCTGGTTACCATGGTGAGGGGAAGAATGTAGATCCTGGTTACAATGATGAGGGTAGGAACGTAGATCCTGGTTACAATGATGAGGGTAGGAACGTAGATCCTGGTTACCACGGTGAGGGTAGGAACGTAGATCCTGGTTACAATGATGAGGGTAGGAACGTAGATCCTGGTTACCATGGTGAGGGTAGGAACATAGATCCTGGTTACCATGGTGAGGGTAGGAACCTAGATCCTGGTTACCATGGTGAGGGTAGGAACGTAGATCCTGGTTACCATGGTGAGGGTGGGATCGTAGATCCTGGTTACCATGGTGAGGGTAGGAACCTAGATCCTGGTTACCATGGTGAGGGTAGGAACATAGATCCTGGTTACCATGGTGAGGGTAGGAACCTAGATCCTGGTTACCATGGTGAGGGTAGGAACATAGATCCTGGTTACCATGGTGAGGGTGGGATCGTAGATCCTGGTTACCATGGTGAGGGTAGGAACGTAGATTGACTGGTAAATCCAGACCTTTGCTTTTCGGCTCAGGTCTTTCTTTGCCACGACAGATCAATGCAGCGTCCTGATTATTGCAGACGCATCACCGATCCGTCTGATCAATCTCTAGCTCCATCCTTCGCCTACTGTGAAGAAGACCCAGAGATACTTAAACTTCTCCAGCTGGGGCAAGGCCCTGTCCCTGACCTGCTTGAGGCTCTCATCTGTACGAGGACTATGGTTATTATTAAAAAATAAAATGATGGAATTCTTAAAACATCTACGTGACAAATTTGGGAATTCAGTCACAGTTTGAGAAACATAAACACAAATCTAAAATACTGTTTGATATTTGGGATGAGCTTTTATAATGTGAGTGTGTGTGTGTGTGTGTGTGTGTGTGTGTGTGTGTGTGTGTGTGTGTGTGTGTGTGTGTGTGTGTGAATGAATGTGTGAGTGAGTGAGTGTGCGAGTGAGTGTGTGAGTAAGTGAGTGTGTGTGTGAGTGAATGTGTGTGTGAATGTGTGTTTGAGTGTGTGTGTGTTTGAGTGTGTGTGAGTGTGTGTGAGAGTGTGTGTGAGAGTGTGTGTGTGTGTGAGTGATTGCACAAAGTAAATGCAATGAATGTAAATGTTGAAAAGACAAACAGTAACTGAAGAAATTGAGAATCTAATGAGAATTTTAATAAATATTAAAGAATAATCCATAAAAACAGAACCTCGGTGCTAAAGGCTTTACCTCCACCTGGACTTTTAGAAATCCTAGGAACCATCAGCAGTCCTGCAGGGTCGTGAAATGTTCGGTACCTGTCTGTAGAACGGGAACCCAGACTTTACAGCCTTAGAAGTTAGTGTGAGATTTTTAAACTTGATTCTGTAAACCAGAGCAGCAGAACTCACAGAGGAAAATCTTTGAATATTTTATGGAGATATTCCTGTGCTGTGGGATGGTGGCTGGGATAGAAATAAACTGTGTGTCAGTGTCTCACAGAGCGCCATGTGTGTGGAAGGCTTAGATGTTCTTGGACGTTCCCGCAGCAACGCTGGGGAGATTTATAAAAATGTCAAAAAAATGAATCTAATTCCTTAGAAATACTGAGAATTTCACAGAAACAGATGTCATCTGAGATAAAAATGGTCCAAAGCCAGAGGCACGGCGTGCTAACCATCCTCACAACCTCTCATCTTTCTATCCATTTATTTGTCTGTCTATCCATCCTCACATCCATCCATCTTTCTATCCATTTATATGTCTGTCTATCCATCCTCACATCCATCCATCTTTCTATCCATTTATATGTCTGTCTATCCATCCTCACATCCATCCATCTTTCTATCCATTTATATGTCTGTCTATCCATCCTCACATCCATCTTTCTGTCTATCCATTTATATGTCTGTCTATCCATCCTCACATCCATCCATCTTTCTATTCATTTATATGTCTGTGTATCCATCCTCACATCCATCCATCTTTCTATCCATTTATATGTCTGTCTATCCATCCTCACATCCATCCATCTTTCTATCCATTTATATGTCTGTCTATCCATCCTCACATCCATCCATCTTTCTATCCATTTATATGTCTGTCTATCCATCCTCACATCCATCCATCTTTCTATTCATTTATATGTCTGTCTATCCATCCTCACATCCATCCATCTTTCTATTCATTTATATGTCTGTCTATCCATCCTCACATCCATCCATCTTTCTATTCATTTATATGTCTGTCTATCCATCCTCACATCCATCCATCTTTCTATTCATTTATATGTCTGTCTATCCATCCTCACATCCATCCATCTTTCTATTCATTTATATGTCTGTCTATCCATCCTCACATCCATCCATCTTTCTTTCTATCCATTTATTTGTCTGTCTATCCATCCTCACATCCATCTTTCTTTCTATCCATTTATTTGTCTGTCTGTCCATCCTCACATCCATCTTTCTTTCTATTCATTTATTTGTCTGTCTGTCCATCCTCACATCCATCCATCTTTCTATCATCTGTCTATCTGTCGATCCATTCATCCATCCCTACATCCATCTATCCATTCATCTATCCGTCTATCCTTCCACACATCCATCCATCCACAGCTCTATCCTCTGGGATTTTCTCCGGTTTCCTCCCACCCTCCAAAACAACACATGCATCAGGGCCCAGGACACAAAGCAAAAAGATTTTAATCTCAATGAGTTCCTCTTGTTAAAATAAAATAACCATTTTAATTTCTAAAGCTCATCATTAGAGTGGTTCATTAAACTGGTCATCGTTACAGGGCTTCTTATCTTTGTTTGCCTAAAATAGCGCCTGGTTTGTGATCAGAATCAGAATGCTTTTATTGCCATGTCAGTGAAAAAGTGATGAAGTGATGAAGTGATGATGAAGTGATGAAGTTGATGAAGTGATGAAGGTGATGAAGGTGGGATTAAACAATCCAGTAATAACTCTATGAATATGTTAATGAGAGCCGCTTGTATCACGGATACAAGCCGCTGAGATGAGCTTACTCTGCAGGGTGGCTTGGCTCTCAGAGATAGAGGGAGGAGCTTGGAGTAGAGCCATTGCTCCTCTGGGTCGAGAGAAGCCAGATGGGGTGCCTCGGGCATCTGGCTATGCTGCTTCCCTAGCTGGTGAGGTGTTTCGTCCCACCTGGAGGAGACCCACAGGCAGACCCTGGACCTGCTGGAGAGACTACAGTATGTCTCACAGGTGGACAGAAAACACTTCGGGATCCTCCCGGGTGAGCTGGAGAATGCAGCGGGGGTGAGACTGTTGCCTCGACCCGGCCTCTGATGAAGAAACAGAACGTCATGAACATGACTTCTACCTGACTCACCGTCCTCGTGTACGTCTTACTCTTTATTATGTATTTAGTTTTAGAAACCAGAAGAAGTAACTAGAGGTAAACAACTTATTCTCCGATATTACATCAGTTATTTTTCTACTGTGTTCTTCCACTCTTATCGGAGTCCAGCGGGGACGAGGTTTACCCGCAGATTCCTGAAGAAAAAGAACTGCATAAAACCATCCATCTGTTCTGGAAACGATGGACATGTTCTCAGACTGGATTTACTGGCAGCTCAGTCTTTAAAGGGCCCATCTCATGCAAAAGTGACTTTCCAGAGTTTTCTACCTTGTAAGAGTGATGTCCGGGCCTTGTGTGTGTGTATGTGTGTGTGATGTCCGGGCCATGTGTGTGTGTGTGTGATGTCCGGGCCTTTTGTGTGTGCGTGTGTGTGATGTCCGGGCCTTGTGTGTATGTATGTGTGTGTGATGTCCGGGCCTTGTGTGTGTGTATGTGTGTGTGACGTCCGAGCCTTGTGTGTGTGTGATGTCCGGGCCTTGTATATGTGTATGTGTGTGTGATGTCCGGGCCTTGTGTGTATGTATGTGTGTGTGATGTCCGGGCCTTGTGTGTGTGTATGTGTGTGTGATGTCCGGGCCTTGTGTGTGTGTATGTGTGTGTGATGTCCGGGCCTTGTGTGTGTGCGTGTGTGTGTGATGTCCGGGCCTTGTATATGTGTGTGTGTGTGTTTCTAGATTGATTTAGCCCGTTTTTCTGTGGATTTCTGGAACGCTCAGACAAAACAACCAATGAGCAGATGTCTAAAGTATGACGCATTTGACGTAGCCAGGACGGACTTCACACACGCCCCCCTCCCTCCTCACCACCCGCCCGCCCTCCTCACTCCACTAATCTACAAGCGTTTTGTAATACTTCAGTAACATTCATCCCATGCCGCCACGGTGCTTGTGCTTCGTGCGCCTCAAAATCCACGTCGGATTCTGGATCCAAAATGTAGGGCTGAACATCGAACATTGAAAATTGACATGATAAAATCTTATTTCAGACGCTACCAAACCGCTACGCACGGGTTTACGCTTGCCTTCCCCCTCCCGCTCAGAGATGGGCGGAGTAAAAGCGGCTCAGTGAGAGCAGAGGGCGGAGCTTGTACTTTCTCAGGACGGGCGGGGGGATGAGCGATACCCGGCCTTTCATAGTTCCGGGTCTGTGACTGCGCTCCACCAAATCAATATATTTTCATAACTATGGTGTAAGGCATGTTGTAAACGTGTGTGTGTGCAGAGGATACAATGTGAAGAGAGGTATTTTGCATGAGATGGGACCTTTAAGAGAAAAATAGAAGATGTTTCATTTAAAGAAGAAACTAAAATGACTAGTGGTTACCCATCCGTTCATCCTTTCATCTCTCAGAACTCTTCTGTTGCTCCACTTTTCTGTCTGTCTGACGGTCAGTGGAGGAGGAGGAGATGCAGAAACACTCAGAAGCTTTTTATTAAGGCAGTAAAATTACAGATCATTTTAAAACGTCTCCATCACTTCTCCTCCTGGATGTTAAACTGTCTGTTAGGTTTGGTGGACTCCAGCATGAGCTCGTACAGCTGGCCGATCTGTTCGTCCTGGAAGTCTTTCAGCTTGCCTTCGGGAAGGTGGGCGCCGTATTTCACCTCACTGAGCCGGCTCCCCGCCGACTCCAGCACCTGGGTCTGCAGGGTGTTCTTGTAGTTCTGGAGAAAAATAGATCGTAGGGATGAGATTAGAAACCTCACGAAAAGTACAGATGGATGTAAAGAGGAAAGCCAGACCCCCCAGCAGGAGAACCAGCCAGTAGGATCTCTGTGTGCTAACAGATTAACTCTATCCTAACTTCATACCTCTAGTTTTTACTGACAGACTTTGTAGCTAGCACAGTCCTGGTACCTGGAGCCACATGAATATTTCAGTTGCAGGTTACCGTATTTTCCGCACTATAAGACGCACCAAAAAACCTTAAATTTTCTCTAAAGTCCACGATGCGCCTTTTAACCCGGAGCGTCTTATATATGGATTAATATTGAGCTACAACAGGTGTCGCACCTGTGGTAAGCAGCCGCCGACTCCATTTCCCCCGTAGAAGAATTATGAATTATGGTCGAATACCTTTACTTTTTACTTAAAAAGTCAAATTTACACCAATTACTTTTGTACTTTTACTTAAGTAGATTTTTTATTGGTACTTTTACTTTAGTATTTTTTTTGCCTAATTATCTGTACTTTTACTTAAGTACAAAAAGTGAGTACTTCATCCACCACTGCATCTTTAAATCCCAGAGAAGCTTGTGTTTGTTTTAAAGTTTAGTAGAGAAACACTGCCTCCATGTGGTAGGAAGACCCTTGCACAGCCAGTGAATCTGAATTTTTATAATAAAAGAACAGGTGAATTAAATCTTCCAGATGCTGGAAAATCAAAGTCTCATTAAATCTTAATTCTGATCCATAAAAACCCGTAGGTAGTCAGGTCCCAGTCCGTCCGTCATCATGAACTCTGAGATGTGGGCAAGTAGAAAAAAAAAAGGAATTTAAAAAAGAAAAAACTGGTAAAACAGTTTGAAATATTAATGTCTCACATTTCCCAGAAGGTTTTTATGATTTAAATTTTAAACAGTCAGACAGTTCTTTTATTAAAATCTTCTAGACGGTTTGATTTCAAATGGATTCAAATTGAATTAATTAAAGATCGCGTTTCAGAACGAGAATCCTAAGTGACCTTTGATTTTAGAGGTCACGCTAAAATCAAATGAGCTCTGAATTATGATGACATAAATTATGGGATGGACTTTTAAAAATCACATTTTACCAGAATATGTATGTTTAAAGAACCACAGACACTGATGACCCGCCTCACGCAATCCGGCGCATTCAACAAGATGGCGGAAAGAAAAACACGAACAAAATCATCCAAAGTTTGGATAATTTTCCGCTAAATGTGAAAAAGACTCGCGTTAATATGCAAAGTATGAAAAACGTTTTGGCACGGAAGCATAAGGTCACTCCACGAACATCTGAAAAGAAAACATGTGTGACTCGAAGCAGGAGACAACAAACCGGAGAAGTGATTAAGATTACATGACGTTATTTATTTCACAGGTCGCTAAATAGACTTTTTATAATCTGCAAAAAACAACCCAACATGGACTATTTTCTGTGGAAAACGGTTGCACTCCGAAGCAGAGCGCTTCACACACGAACCCTAATTTTGAAATGATCGTGTCCGATATGAGGACGCTGTTGATGGTGGAAGGCGAGAGGTTTCAAAAAGTGATCGTTAAATGTAGGATCTGGCTTTAAAACCAGGTAAAAATAGAAACTCTGACTCAAATGTTCCTTCAACAGGCCTCACACACACTGTGGTACAAAAAACAAGCAGACGTAAAAAAACAAAACAAAACAACATACCGCACTTTATGGACTATAAGCCGCTACTTTTTCATAGGTTTTGAACCATGCGGCTAATAAAAAGGAGCGGGGCGCTCAAACCGGAACTAGAATCAAAACTAAGATAAAATAAATGCAAAGAAGAATCCGCTACTTCCTCTTTAGCAGATATAACTGGTAGAAGCAGATAGAAGGACCACAAAATTCCAATCCTATTATCTTCATCTTCTTCACCCCTTCATCATACGAACTTCTTGGAACCCATACCAAGAAGTTCGTATTGATGCCAGTTTTAAGTTGAAAGCCATCGATGTCGCTATACAGGAAGGAAACCGCGCTGCTGCTCGGAAGCTAAGCGTCAATGAGTCTACGGTGAGACGCTGGAGGAGGCAGCGGGAAGAGCTTTTTCACATCACAGAGTCTGTAAAAGCAGCAATCAAGAAAAAAAACTCAATTCCAGTTGTGATTCCTGGAGGTACGACCAAGTATTTGCAGCCACTTGACGTCTGCGTCAACCGGGCATTTAAAGCTGCACTTTGGGGTGAAACTTGGATGACAAGCGGTGAGATTCAAAATGGTTTTGTACCTGTAGTAAATATCTAATCTAAAAACGTAAATATCTGTGGCTCGCAAAACTTTTTTTAATGAAGTGGATGCGGCTTGTATGCAGGTGCGCCTTATAGTCCAGAAAATACGGTAAGTAACAAGAAATAAAAAGATTTAAAATCACACGCTAAAAGCTGATGGGAGGATACAGTACAGAGCTTTGAGTTACTTTGAAATAAATAATTTTATATGGATTTTAATGTAAATTTGTATGACCGTCCTGAAAGGGGGGGCAGGGGGTGACAGAGGAGTGATGAAGGAGTGATGAAAAGTCGTGATTTTGCAAATTTTTTGCGACTTTTTTTAACGACTTTTTTTGGAAAAAACTCGCGAAAAAAGACAGTTGTTCCTAAAAAAGTCGCAAAAAAAGACAGTTGTTCCTAAAAAAGTCGCAAAATCGCGATAAAATGGAGGATTATGAAGGAGTGATGGAGGATAAAAAGTCGCAATTTTGCGACTTTTTGCGATTTTTTTACAAACAACTGTCTTTTTTTGCACTTTTGCGACTTTTTTCATCAAAAATGTCGTGAAAAGTGTCGTGAAAAATGTGTCGTGAAAAAAAAAGTCGTCTTTTTTTGCGACTTTTTTACGAACAACTGTCTTTTTTTGTTCGTAAAAAAGACAGTAAAATGAAGACTTTTTTTTTACGACTTTTTTGGAAAAACTCGAGAAAAAAGACAGTTGTTCCTAAAAAAGTCGCAAAAAAAGACAGTTGTTCCTGATCTGATTAGGATCACCTGGGGATGATTCCTCATTCCACTCACCTGTGCACCCTACTAACTACGTATTTAAGGGGAACCATCCCTGTCTTCCTTGTCAGGTCTTACTTTCACTTCCAGCCAGGTCACCCTGGTTGCCTAACCATGTTTTGTATTTTGATTTTAGTTAAACTTTTGAAACCTTAAGTTAATCATGTTTTTCTTGTTTTACAGACTTTTCTGATTTAAGTTAATAAACCATGTTTGAAGTCCTGCATTTGGGTCCTCCTCTTTCCACCATCCCTGAAAACCCTGACATTTACAGTTTGATTTGTGTGAGTTTTGTTTTTGCAGGACAGTGATTTGTTGAAGGATGGATTGTATTAATTAAAAAATAAATAAATGAATTCCTCTATTCATCCCTCACCGTGCTGCACTCCTTACACCGCAGCAGGCTGCCCTTCAATGGCGCCAATGGTGGGAGAAGCGGGGGTTAGGTGTCTTCTCCAAGGACCCTAGACGGTGGTCTCAGTGGGAATCAAACCCGCGACCTTCTGGTCTGCGGGCGAGCGCTCTAGCGCTGATCCACCGTCTCCCACCTTTTAATTAATATTAACCTTGTTTTAATGATAATAAAACATGATTAGAAGGTTTTAGTTTTCTGATCAGGTGAAGAAGTCTGAGTGTGTTTAGAAGGACAGGTGTGTGTTCACCTGCTGTTTTTTTTTTTTAACCTGTCCCGTCCGGCGTTGTGACAAGCAGAATGATGATCTGTATGTCAGGGTCAGCACCATGTGCCGACCCTGACAAGCTTTAGTTATTTTAAATGTTTTACAATCAAAATATCTGTGCTTTCTGTGCTTCTGAACCTGACAGGAGAGGGGCGGGGGCAGGTGGGGTGGAAAAGAGGAGGAATAGGATACCTGGTGTTCTAAGATGTTCTAACTCTGCACCTGTTCCACTTGGTCTACCTGAGAGGAGACAGGTTTTAAAGGTGCAGGAACATCTCCTTTGTTTTTAAAATGTTGCACCCCTGTGATGAGCAGGGTGTCCACCACACCACGGATTTAATCAGAATTTATTATATTTGTTATTATTATAAATGTGAACCAGCTCACCTCCCACTCCTCCATAAACCTGGTCACCTCCTGGTCCTGGGCCTCCCTGTGCCTCCTGAACTCCTCCTTCACATACTGGTCTCCCAGAGCCCGCAGGTCTAAGGGCAGGAACCGGTGCAGAACCAGGATCCTCTTGTACAGGGAACGCACGCGCGTCAGGTGTGCTGCCATGGTAACACACACACACAGGGACACACACACACTTGTCAAACATGCAGCCACTTCCTCATTCTCTTCTTCTACACTCTACAGCAGTGCAGCAGCACCACCTGCTGGAGGAAGGTAACACTGCAGGGTGCACACACTGTTTTTTAAACTTTAATCATTTAATCAGCGGAAAAAATTCAAAACATCACCAACCAAAAAAATTAAAAATGATTCTTTAAAGCTGCCTTTATTAAAACTATGTAGTGATTCTCATTAAAGTTTTATCAAACGGAATCAAAGCAACACATAAAAACCTATTTTATCATCTTTGATTGTAATTTTTAAACATTAGTCATCACACACACACACACACACACACACACACACACACACACACACACACACACACACACACACACACACACACAAACACACACTGTGCCTCAGAAGTCATGCATTCACTTTTTTTTAAAATTCATGGTGCATTTATTAAGTTTGGTTGTCATCTTCTTATCCGTCTGTCCCTTTCAGGGTTACAGGGGGTGCCGGAGCCCATCCCAGCCAATTTAAGGCAAAGGGCAGAGTACACCCAGAACAGGTCGCCAGTCTGTCGCGGGGCCACACACATACAACCATCCACACACACACTCATTCCTAGGGGCAATTTTAGTACTGGCCAATCAACCTAGCATGCATGTATTTGGAGGGTGGGAGGAAACCGGAGTACCCGGAGGAAACCCACGCAGACACGGAGAGAACATGCAGAGAGAAGTTAAGGAGGATCCCCGATATGAAGGAGTAAGAAGTTAAGGAGGATCCCCGATATGAAGGAGTAAGAAGTTAAGGAGGATCCCCGATATGAAGGATAAGAAGTTAAGGAGGATCCCCGATATGAAGGAGTGAGAAGTTAAGGAGGATCCCCGATATGAAGGAGTGAGAAGTTAAGGAGGATCCCCGATATGAAGGAGTGAGAAGTTAAGGAGGATCCCCGATATGAAGGAGTAAGAAGTTAAGGAGGATCCCCGATATGAAGGAGTAAGAAGTTAAGGAGGATCCCCGATATGAAGGATAAGAAGTTAAGGAGGATCCCCGATATGAAGGAGTGAGAAGTTAAGGAGGATCCCCGATATGAAGGAGTGAGAAGTTAAGGAGGATCCCCGATATGAAGGAGTGAGAAGTTAAGGAGGATCCCCGATATGAAGGAGTGAGAAGTTAAGGAGGATCCCCGATATGAAGGAGTGAGAAGTTAAGGAGGATCCCCGATATGAAGGAGTGAGAAGTTAAGGAGGATCCCCGATACGAAGGAGTGAGAAGTTAAGGAGGATCCCCGATACGAAGGAGTGAGAAGTTAAGGAGGATCCCCGATACGAAGGAGTGAGAAGTTAAGGAGGATCCCCGATACGAAGGAGTGAGAAGTTAAGGAGGATCCCCGATACGAAGGAGTGAGAAGTTAAGGAGGATCCCCGATACGAAGGAGTGAGAAGTTAAGGAGGATCCCCGATACGAAGGAGTGAGAAGTTAAGGAGGATCCCCGATACGAAGGAGTGAGAAGTTAAGGAGGATCCCCGATACGAAGGAGTGAGAAGTTAAGGAGGATCCCCGATACGAAGGAGTGAGAAGTTAAGGAGGATCCCCGATACGAAGGAGTGAGAAGTTAAGGAGGATCCCCGATACGAAGGAGTGAGAAGTTAAGGAGGATCCCCGATACGAAGGAGTGAGAAGTTAAGGAGGATCCCCGATACGAAGGAGTGAGAAGTTAAGGAGGATCCCCGATACGAAGGAGTGAGAAGTTAAGGAGGATCCCCGATACGAAGGAGTGAGAAGTTAAGGAGGATCCCCGATACGAAGGAGTGAGAAGTTAAGGAGGATCCCCGATACGAAGGAGTGAGAAGTTAAGGAGGATCCCCGATATGAAGGAGTGAGAAGTTAAGGAGGATCCCCGATATGAAGGAGTGAGAAGTTAAGGAGGATCCCCGATATGAAGGAGTGAGAAGTTAAGGAGGATCCCCGATATGAAGGAGTGAGAAGTTAAGGAGGATCCCCGATATGAAGGAGTAAGAAGTTAAGGAGGATCCCCGATATGAAGGAGTAAGAAGTTAAGGAGGATCCCCGATATGAAGGATAAGAAGTTAAGGAGGATCCCCGATATGAAGGAGTGAGAAGTTAAGGAGGATCCCCAATATGAAGGAGTAAGAAGTTAAGGAGGATCCCCGATATGAAGGAGTAAGAAGTTAAGGAGGATCCCCGATATGAAGGAGTGAGAAGTTAAGGAGGATCCCCGATATGAAGGAGTGAGAAGTTAAGGAGGATCCCTGATATGAAGGAGTGAGAAGTTAAGGATAAACTAAAAGCAGGAGAACTGAAAAGATAAACACACACCGGTAAGAGTGAGGTGTGGAAAAGATTCAAATTTATTCTTCAAAATGCTACAGAAACTTGCGTTGGCTTCGCTGGATGTAGTCAATGTGGCACCAAAAAGACTGGCACCTTGATGCTAAGCGGGCATTTAAACAGCTGGACTGGTAAAAGTGATGATCGTTAAAGATCTATTTTATCACTTGTTTCAAAGACCGTCCCTCCTCTTCGCGCTAAGCAGGCCATCACAGACAAGTGTGTTAGGGGTCCGATAGTGTGGTTTTTTTTTTTTTATTAAAAAAGCGTGTTCCTGAAAATGTTCCTATTTATGAATAACCCTCCTCCTCCCGAGTCCTCAAAATGGAATTCACAAATCAAGTTAATTGATCGGGCTCGAGACGGTTTTAATACCCGCGGGCCGGGTTGGATTTTTTTAGTTCCAATCTCACCTCTAGACGGGTGGCAGTGTTTGGTGTCACAAGTTGAAGTGATGGACCAATAGGAAGTTGGATTTTGATTGCGTTGGCTCTCCTCATCCAACCACATTCATATTAAATGAATTGATCCGGATTGGTTGTCAAAATGGTGATAGTAGCAACAAGATTTTATAAAAGTAAAGAAGTAAAAGTTCAGATAATCGCATGAAAAAGTAGCGAATAAAAAGTAGACAAAACAAGTCTGGTTCTGTCTGAGGACTCGACAGGAACTCAGCTAATGTGTTCCAAACAAAAGAATGCTATGAAATGAGTGCGCGTCATTTGGAGGCCTAACTTTGACTTAAAATCTCGATAGTGACACTGACTGAAAGATAAGATGGTCCTTCATTCTGATTGCCTTTATGGTTACCTTCGAACGACATGTCGTCGACGGCAAGTGGTGCAGTGTGGAAGGCGGCAGCAGCAAGTGGAACCCCTTGCACTTTGTCTTGTGCCACCAATTTACCTCAAACTTAATCAGTTGTGGAGGTGTACAATTTTTCTCCACCTATATGGACAGTTCAATGGTGTGATCTGCGCTGTCAGTAACTGTTGCTCTGCCTATACGTTTGATTTTAAATGTGCACCCAAATTGAACATGAGCTCAGTGGGAAAGAAATCTGAGCTACTGTAAATTAATACAGCTGTAAATTGATTTTAATTTCTCTGATTAAAGTATCATTACCTTTTAAATACTTCCACGCATGACGGCATCAGTCTTATTCCCTCTCTGGTAATGAGTCAGACTTCTGATCCAAAATAAATTAAATTATTCTAATAACACATTGTGTGAGCTATTCAAGAACAATATGTGTTCCAAATGACTAAAACCAACCAAGAGGAGACTCATTACAAAACTGATATTTAGAGGGTCTAAAAAGTAAATAAAAACAACTCTGTCAATAATAGAAATTCAAGAGTTTGTATGTATGCACCATCTCTGACCGAACACTGCAGCACGGTTAGAGTTCCATTAACTATAAAAAACGAAGCTAATCATAAAGTTGTTGTCCCTTCAGGGAGTGTACCGTACTAGCCTACTTTTGTATCATGTTTTGGGTTGTTTGTAAAGAGCCACCAGTAATAGTATCCACCTCCTCCAAAAAGGAAAGATTTATAAGATTTGTTAAGGGATTCATTTTTATTTTGGAGATGGCTCCCTGAATGAAACACAGATTACACTTTAGATGGACTGATGAAGGACAACACCATTTAAGGCTAAGTGATGTAACTCCATCGATTCAAGACCACAACCGATTAACCCACATGATGCAGAGGCGGTCAAGCAACACGTCCTGGATTTTATGGATGCTTCAGTGATTAGATCCATCAGAATCCTCATTTGCGAATCCTATTGTAGTTTTCAGAAAGACGGGCTGGTCCATTTGTGCATCGATTACAGGAAGATCTCCAAAGTTGGACATACAGTACTTGGACTGCGGGAGACCTTTTGAGCTCTTTGCTTGGAGGAATGTCTACGAGTGCAAACAACCTAATATGAGGTTAGGTTTTGTGCCTCAAAGTTGATTCGCGAAACAAGCCTTGTTCTTTCTTTGGTTTAGCGTCAGTTATCCGGTCCTTGATTCCTGATTGTCAGGAACCAACAATAAGTAGGACTCAGATGCAGAGTTCTTTACAAAGGTTTAATCCAACAGGAAGATCATGAACATAATCCAAAACACTCTGACACAGGACAAGGGGAGACAAGGACTATTTAACACAGAAGGAAGGGGATCTCAGGTGGAAACAATGAGGGACAATTAGACATACACAGCTGTGGGAAACACACTAGGCAGGAAGTAACAAACATGAAACAAGAGGAAAGTTCGTTTTCAAAATAAAACAGGAAGTGCAAAACACAAGACATTACAGTACCCCCCCCTCAAAGACCGGCACTGGACGGTCCAGGACCACGAGACCTGTAGAAGTCCTTTAGGAGAGATTTGTCCAAGATGAACCGCTCTGGAATCCACTCCCGCTCCTCAGGACCATACCCCTCCCAGTCCACCAGAAACTGACGCCCCCGACCCCTGCGACGGACATCCAGAATCTCCCGCACAGTGTACACTGGGCCACCCCCGATCATTCTGGGCGGCGGTGGGGGCACAGTTGGAGGGACAAGTGGACTATCCACCACTGGCTTCACCTTGCTAACGTGGAAGGTAGGATGAACACGAAGGGACCGAGGCAGACGAAGGCGAACAGCGGCCGGACCAACAACCTTGGTAACGGGAAATGGACCCACAAACCGGGGAGCCAGCTTTCT
Source organism: Neostethus bicornis (assembly GCA_902685375.1). NCBI lineage: Eukaryota > Metazoa > Chordata > Actinopteri > Atheriniformes > Phallostethidae > Neostethus > Neostethus bicornis. The sequence goes on from LR738551.1 coordinate 642,954, forward strand.
ACAGGGCACTTGTAGGTTGAGATCCTTGGTGGAGAGCCACACCCGCTGTCCGGGTCGATAGATTGGGGCAGGACAACGCCTACGATCGGCAGCCTTCTTTTTCTTTTTTTTTTTTTTTTTTTTTTACCTGTCCTGTCCGGCGTTGTGACAAGCAGAATAATGATCTGTATGTCAAGTATTGCTGGGCAGTTTTGTTCTACCAGGGTCAGCACAATGTGCCGACCCTGACAAGCTTTATTTGTTTATTTTAAATGCTTTACAATCAAAATATATATGCTTTCTGCGCTGGACCTGACAGAAATTAATAAGGAGAGGGGCGTGGGTAGGTGGGGTGAAAAAGAGGAGGGATAGGGTACAGAAGAAGAAGAAGAGAGGGGGAGAAAGTAAAAAGAAAATCTGAAGTTGTAGTATTCTGCATCACAACCAACCTGCTGAATTATCTGAGGGGAAAAAAAAAAAAAAGTACAAACAAGAGTTTAAACCAGTGATAAAACTGACACATACAACAAAACCTTCTATAGCAAATGATGTACAACACAAACACATGTTACTAGAGTTATAATAATATTGGTTGAAAGCAAGGACCATAGCGGACAGTAAACAGAGTGATATAGTGTGCGAGTGTGAGTGAAAGTACATGCATGCTGCCGATGTGAACCATGTGCTTATTAGGACCAACGGATTGTCCCCAGCCCCAAAGGATTGGAACGAGGGAGGCAGAGACACACGCTACCCGGGCCCACGCCCATCCAGATCCCGGGACCCCGAAGCCGGGCCGAGGAGTCGCCCACCCACCCAGCAAGAAGCATAGAGAAACCCCTGCCAGAACCACTCCAGCACCAAGGAGCACGGGCCTCCCCGATGCCAGGACCCACAGGCCTCGGGGCAGACGCGACAACCGTACCCCACGGCCCTAGGCGAGCCCAGGGGTGACAGAAGTCAAGGCCCGGACCGAGAGGGGAGCACTCACCCCAAGGGCCCAGGGACCCGACAATCCCCGAGCCGGGGCTCAACCGGGGGCCCAGCAGGGCCAGGCTACCCCACATGCAGCCGCCACAGCCCAACACACAGCCAGGTGCCCGACCCAGGCAGCCCAAAGACCACCTCTGCACACCTAATGTCCCTCTTCACTACCCTAGTCCCTCAACTGTAGTCCTGCCAACTCTCTAGTGATGCTCACCCCAGTGCACCTCTTAACCCCAACTGGTGACGAGGGGCCCCGGCAGGGCCAGGCGAGACCGCCCCCGGGCCCGTTTCCCCCATACAAAAACCACACAACCGTATCTCTGGGTGTCTCCCGCCCCCCGGAGGCGGGCAACACAGAAGTGACTGGCCTCCAAGTCCCGCAAACCCAGCCCCCCTCCAGGCAGCAGAGCCCCGAGATCCCGGCCGACCCGAAGGGACACAGACGGGTGAAGACCGGCCGCCCTCCCCCGGTCCCACCTGTGTATGTATGTGCTGCAATTGAAGTGGGCGAGAGAGCGCTTGCAGGTGGCGGGCCCTGTCGCTGCCAAGCGGCATTGCCCCCCAACCCGAGGACCTCTCTGTGTGTAGTTTAGTTTGGAATGTGTGTGGTGCCATTGTGCCATGTTCAGTGTCTAAGGTGGGATTTAAAATTGAGGGGGAACGGCATGGGAGGGAGTGCAGGTGTCCCCACTTGGCACTCCCTCTCCGAAATACCCCTCAAGACCCTATATGAATATAAATGACTAAGATGCAGTTAAAAGTGGAGTGGAGGATGGGTGCAGACGGGGACTCAGAAGGGGATCACCCTCCCCAAGCCTCGTCAGCGTGCCCCACCCATCCAGACCCCGCGCCCTAAGTGACAGTGAGCATGTGGCAGTGTGGGACCGGGAGAGAGCAGGCGGATGGGCACAACCGGAAGGAGGGAAACATCCCCCCGGGCGACCGGCTCCCCAGCCGGACACGGTAAGCGCCAGGGGCCCTCCGAACCAGCCAGGCAACCACGAGGCAAACAGCACGCTCCAAAAAGAGGCAGCCATGCGGGACACAGCCACCGAGGTAGTGTCCTCCGCCACACAAGAGCAGCAGGAGACCCCAGAGCCATCAGAAACAACCTCCAACAAGCCCAAGGACCTGGGCCCACCCCACCCTCCGAGGCACCCCGTCACCACACAGCCTCGTCTTACCTCTCCTTTCTTTCTGCTGCACCCTACTTCCTTCCCTGGTCCCCTCCACAACCCCTCCGTGCAGCAGGTGAGACGTGGAACCCCAGGTCGGGCACCAGGCGGTCCGACTGCAGTGACCACTGCAGGACAGCCTAGGCCCCCCCAGGACCCAGGCAAGAGCCCCAGCCCGCAGAAGCAAGCCCCCAGCTCCCCAAGGCCGACCCCCCCAACCCAGCCCCCACCATGACAACCAACCCCAACCAGGGTCCCACCAACGCCGTCTCAGGCCGGCAGCCACTGCCAGCCCCGTACCCCAGCAGGAGCCGGCACAGAGATCCCGATTCCCTCGCTAGTCAAGCGAGCCGCCCCACGCCCCGGCCAATTAGAGCCCCGGGACCAGGTCGACACCAGACCCTCTGGATGCATGGAGACCCCAACCGCCCCCCGCTCCAAGCCCCCGGAACTAGTTTAAACCCGTACCTATTATCACCATGTTCTTACTGAGTGATGTGACTAATCAGCTGGGACCAGAGGGTCACTGAGGTTGAATCATGTTTAAAAGATGCAGACATGATCTCTAAGCTGATGTGGTCTGACAGGAGGTTTTTGTACTGGTTAATGCTAAGAGTGGTTTTGGATTTCCAGTTCAGGAGGATAGTTTTCTTTGCGATACATAAGGCAGTGAGAACCATTTGTGCCTTGTGAGTTTCAATGTTCATTTCACTTAGGTCGCCTAACAAACAAAGCTTTGGACAGGCAGGAACTTTAAGTTTAGTTAATTTGGATAAGTCCTCACAGACTTTATGCCAAAAAGTTTGCACGGGTGCACAGTGCCACAGGGCGTGCATATAGTCATCAACGTTATTACCTGTGCACTGTGTGCAAATCATAGACTGTACAAGGCTCATTTTAAATAGCCTACGTCTTGTGTAATGAGTTCTGTGAAGAATCTTGTACTGGATAAGTTGTAAGTTTGGACTGTTGGTCATATTAAAGGCATTCAGACAGATCTGCAGCCAGAATTGATGACTGGAGTTTAGTGATAGATTAGATTCCCATTTTGACATCGGGAGGTGGATTGTGTCGTCTATTTTAGATACTAATTTGTAGACTTTCGAGGTGAGTTTAGGATTGTTTAGATTCATGAGTTGTGTCACTGTGAGTGGAAGTTCAAGGTCCAATTGGTTCAAGCGGTACTTAGAAGTTATTACGGATTTAAGTTGCCTGTATTCAAGAAACTTACTGTTGCTGATCCCATGATTTGATGATAGAGATGAGAGGGAGATGAATGCTTTGTTATGAATTATATGTTGAAACTGTTGGATTCCTTTATCCTTCCAAGAATTGAAGCACACCACGCTTTTGTTTAATAGAATATCAGGATTGTTCCAAATGGGGGTGAGCTTACATGGGAATATTGTATAGTTGTTTTTTTTAAGAAATTCCCACCAGACTGTTAGTGTTGAGCTGATGTTTAAACTTCTGAAACACTTGTGGCGTTTAATGCCTGAACTAAAAAAAGGTAGATCAGAGATGTTAAGGTTCTCGCAAAGAGTGTGCTCTATATCTATCCACGATTCGTCCAATAGGTCAGGTTTCAGCCATTTTAAGATATAATGCAGTCTATTTGCCAAGAAGTAATCCTGAAAATTAGGCAGCTCTAAGCCACCTCTGTCTTTTGATTTCTGAAGCGTTTTCAAACTAATCCTGGGTGGTTTGCTCTTCCAGAGGAATTGAGAGATACAGGTGTCTAGAGATTTGAACCAAGTGGTCGGAGGTTTGGTTGGAATCATAGAGAACAGATAGTTAATTTTGGGTAGAATCATCATTTTAATTGTGGCCACTCTCCCCATTAGTGAAATGGGAAGAGTTTTCCACCTGATGAGGTCTGCTTCGATAGTTTTAAAAAGTTGGGTGTAATTTCATTTGAATAGACGAAGGCGAACAGCGGCCGGACCAACAACCTTGGTAACGGGAAATGGACCCACAAACCGTGGAGCCAGCTTTCTACAGGGCACTTGTAGGTTGAGATCCTTGGTGGAGAGCCACACCCGCTGTCCGGGTCGATAGATTGGGGCAGGACAACGCCTACGATCGGCAGCCTTCTTAACACGATCTCGTTGGCGGAGCAGAACTTGGCGGGCGGCAGCCCAAATGCTGCGACAGCGCCGAACTAGGGCGTGGGCCGATGGAACAGAGACCTCCGGCTCCAGGTCTGCAAAAAGGGGAGGGTCATAACCAAAAACACACTTGAATGGAGACATACCCGTGGCTGTGGTAATCAAGGAATTGTGGGCATACTCCACCCAGACCAGGTTCTTGCTCCATGTTGAGGGGTTCTGGGAGACCAAACATCGGAGACCAGTTTCCAGCTGTTGGTTGAGGCGTTCAGTCTGGCCGTTGGATTCCGGATGATAACCAGAGGTCGAGCTGACCCTGGCGTCGATGAGTCGGCAAAACTCCCTCCAGAACCGGGACACAAACTGAGGCCCCTGGTCAGAAACAATGTCCTTAGGGAAACCATGATATCGGAAGACGTGGTTCATCATTATCTCAGCCGTCTTTTTGGCCGAAGGCAGTCTGGACAGGGGAATAAACCTGACCATCTTTGAAAACCTGTCAACCACAGTTAGTACAGTGTTGTTACCTTGAGAAACCGGAAGCCCTGTGACAAAGTCCATGGATATCTCAGCCCATGGGCGAGAGGGAATGGGAAGTGGTTGAAGCAGTCCCATGCGGGCCTTGGATGAGGTTTTGTTTCTGGCACAGACTGAACATGCTGCCACGTACTCCCGGACCTCCTTCGCCATGCACGGCCACCAGAATCTCCTCGAGATGCTGTACATAGTCCGCCGGACGCCTGGATGACAAGAAAGTAGTGAGGCATGGGCCCAATGAATCACCCTTGAGCGTAACGCCGGAGGAACAAATAGACGATTGTCCGGACATCCAGTAGGCAAAGGCGTCCCACTGTTGGCCTGCTTGACCTCATTCTCTATCTGCCAAGTCACCGCTCCAACCACACAGGTTTGTGGAAGGATAGGCTCTGGTTCCTTGGCAACAGGCTCGGGGTCGTATAGACGAGACAGGGCATCAGGCTTGATGTTCTTGGACCCCGGCCTGTAAGATAAAGAGAAAGAAAAGCGGTTAAAAAATAACATCCACCTGGCCTGGCGAGAATTAAGTCTCTTTGCATTGCGGATATACTCAAGGTTCTTATGGTCCGTCCAGACAATGAAGGGATGGGCCGCTCCCTCCAGCCAATGCCGCCACTCCTCCAGAGCCACCTTAACTGCCAGCAACTCCCGGTTGCCAACATCATAGTTACGTTCAGCCTTAGACAGTCGCCGAGACAGGAAAGCACAGGGGTGGATTTTGCTGTCGATTTCTGACCGCTGGGAAAGGATCGCACCAATCCCCTCGTTAGAGGCATCCACTTCAACCACAAATTGGCGGCGAGGATCTGGAAGTGTGAGCACTGGAGCCGAAGAGAAGCGTTGCTTAAGAGTCTGAAATGCTGTCTCAGCATCAGGTGTCCATCTGAACAACGCTTGACGAGACGTTAGAGCATGGAGCGGAGCGGCCACGGTGCTGAAACCTCTGATAAACCGTCTGTAGAAGTTAGCAAAGCCTAAAAACTGTTGTAGTTTCTTGCGGCTCACAGGCGTTGGCCAATCCATCACAGCACTCACTTTGGCAGGATCCATCTCTACCTTACCGGCTGACACTATAAAGCCGAGGAAGGAGATTGTCGTGGCATGAAACTCGCTTTTCTCTGCCTTGACGTAGAGGTCATTTTCCAAGAGACGCTGAAGGACCTTAGTGACATGGATTTTGTGAGACTCCAAGTCAGGGGAATAAATGAGAATGTCATCCAGGTAAACATAAACAAAGTGATCCAAGAAGTCTCTTAGGACATCGTTGATCATCGCTTGAAACACTGCAGGAGCGTTTGTGAGGCCAAAAGGCATGACCAGATATTCATAGTGACCCCTAGGGGTATTAAATCCGGTTTTCCACTCATCCCCTTCCCTAATCCTGACCAGGTGGTATACATTGCGTAGGTCCAGCTTGGTAAACACCTTGGCCTGCTGGAGCTGGTCAAAGACAGATGACATGAGAGGAAGGCGATATCGATTCTTTATTGTAATTTTATTGAGAGCACTGTAATCAACGCAGGGTCTGAGAGATCCATCCTTTTTCCCCACGAAGAAAAATCCCGCTCCTGCTGCAGAGGAGGACGGACGTATAAGACCCGCTGCGAGAGATGTGTCGATGTAATCGTTCAGTGCGTCTCGTTCAGGAGCGGAGATTGAGAAAAGACGCCCCTTTGGAATGGTGGAACCTGGAACCAGATCTATAGAACAGTCATATGGGCGATGAGGTGGAAGACTTAGAGCTTTAGACTTACTAAAAACTTCTCCCAGATGGTGGTAGCAGACTGGCACCGTACTCAGGTCTGCAGTTCTCGGACCTGAAGTGGGATGAGCAGAGACTGGATTACTAACAGTAATGCATTGTTTCAGGTTAGTGAGGCAATTATGCTGTTTCTCACAATCTGGCCCCCATCTCAAAACCATTCCTGTATTCCAGTCTATCTGGGGATTATGCTTGCACAACCACGGGTATCCCAGAATCAGCGTCTTAGACGGACATCTGAACAAGTAAAAGTTCATCAATTCTTTGTGTTTCTCAATGGAAACCAGAAGAGGTTCAGAGACGTGAGTTATGTTAAACAGTCCTTTCCCATCGAGAGCTCTGGCCTGGATGGGTTTTCTTAGCAGTTTTGTACACAGTCCCAAATTGTTAGCTAACTCCCAAGACATCAAACTCTCATCAGCGCCAGAATCTATGAGTGCTGGTAGTTCTACGGTGTTGTCGTGGTGAGTTATCTCTACAGACGTGAAGCTCCGTGTGGAATGAGCAGTAGTGGAAAACTGACTCACCGTTGTAGATTTCTTCATCGGACAGGAGGAAACAAGGTGATTCCGCTCCCCACAGTAGTAACACCGACCTTCCCGCCGGCGCAATCTCCGTTCCTCAGTGGACAGTTGCGCCCGACCCACCTGCATGGGTTCAGTTTCACCCTCCCTGGGTGAAAGGCGATGTGGGTTGAATTGAGAATGGTGGACTCCTTGTTCAGCTGAGGTGTGAGACAACTCCACATCAGTAGATCTATAATGCTGTTGGCGAGACAGCTGGCGTCCCCGGTTATCTGTACGTATTGCGAGTGTGATGAGAGAATCCAGGTCCGGTGGTAGATCCAGCGGCACCAACAGCTCCTGAATGTGCCGAGCCAGTCCCTTCAGGAAGGTATCATACAAGGCAGTGGGACCCCACCCGCTCTCCGCCGCCAACGTGCGGAAACGAATGGCGTAATCACAAACCGTTTCCTTGCCTTGACTTATCCCGGTGATTTCTCGGCCCTTCTCCCGGCTGGTGGACACCGGATCAAAGGTGTTCTGCAGGGCGGTTTTGAAAGCAGCAAGTGATGAGCAGAGAGGAGAATCGCGAGCCCACTCCATGGCCCAAGAACGAGCTCTTCCTGATAGGTAGGAGATCATGAAGGCAATCTTGGCTCTGTCAGATCCCAGGCCATGAGGAGAGTGTTCAAAATGTATTGAACAAGCTGTTAAGAACTCCTGGCAAGATCCCGGCTCTCCAGAGTAGCTCACAGGAGGAGCGATCTTATCCTCAACATTCCTGGTAGACATGGTGAGAGGATGAGCTGGTGCTGCTGAGGAGAGACCCGGTGGAATGGGATTCCATAGCTGACCTGAAGGAAGATTCTGGATGTGAGAGGAAATCTGGACCATATGGGATGCCAGGTTCTTCTGGTAATCCTCCTGCTGCGCAAGGCGGGCTTCCAGGTTTTGCAAAACAGCAGCCAGTTGCTTGTTCTCTGCTGAGTCCATGGTGGTCAGAGTGTAATGTCAGGAACCAACAATAAGTAGGACTCAGATGCAGAGATCTTTACAAAGGTTTAATCCAACAGGAAGATCATGAACATAATCCAAAACACTCTGACACAGGACAAGGGGAGACAAGGACTATTTAACACAGAAGGAAGGGGATCTCAGGTGGAAACAATGAGGGACAATTAGACATACACAGCTGTGGGAAACACACTAGGCAGGAAGCAACAAAACATGAAACAAGAGGAAAGTTCGTTTACAAAATAAAACAGGAAGTGCAAAACACAAGACATTACACTGATATTGTTTTCTTGGGCATGTCTGATCCTGGGCCGACATTCTTCTTGGTCTATCTCTTCACCAAGATGCTCTCTGGAAAAATGCAGATGGCTTACCGCCACAACAAGAGACCAGTGTCCGTAGTGCTCGGGAATAAAGGCCTTTCTGCTCAAAGTGATTTGACATCCTAGAGTTCTCCCCATGACCTGTTTTGTATTCCCTGGTTCAGGTATTTTTCTACAGTGTGTTATTCATACAGCAGTATGGTGATGTTGATTCATTTGGAGTCTATCCCATGAATTACTTCATAAAAGCTGGGCCTGCTTACTTCCCATCATCATCATCATGCCATGTGGGAAAAAAGTAATCTTGAGTTTCCTCAAAAATATCTCCATTTTCACACGTTTGAGTTCAGGTTGGTCTGACCGGCCAATTAAATGGGCCGCGTTATTCTTAGCAGCCAATCCGTAGGTGGATTCTTTGACTTGTTTTGTCCTCTATTTTAAATGAGGCGTGGGAGAGTTTTAGCTTCACTAGTAAAAGAGGAAGAACTTTATTTTAGGACTTTATTCTCTTAGGTCCAGTTTTTCCAGATGTTCTATTATTTGACGACACAGAATTTCAACTTCAGATTTCCGATAACTGCACCTTTCTCATTGGTCAGTTCACCTTGATGTGTTCGTACGGTCCTGTTTTTCTGTAATTATTTCTCAGCCTGACTTAAATGCGCCATGGAGGGCGCTGGCTTCAAGATCAGATCTGCTGGTCATTTCTTTGACCTTTTTTAGTGCTTTAATATTGCCCTGCAATTTCCATGTGGCATTTCTGATAAGTCAGTTGGAAAAATCTGGACCTTAACGAAACTATTGGGCAAGTCTGCTTTTTAATATGGTAGTGTTTCTCCATCATTTTGCTCATCTTTCTGCAAGATATCATAGGCCTTTATCGGCCTGCAGCTCATGGAACTGTACAGCTGCCCCCTTTTTGGCAAAGTTACAGTTTTGCCATATTTTTGGCAGTTTGACCTCCCGCTTTCACCCGTCAAAATCCAGTTCCAAGTATGATGCCTCCGGCTGTCGACGTCTTTACAACATCCTTTGGGATTATCTTCTGTGTCTTGAGTTCTTTGTAGCTCCAGACAGAATGAGCTCCCCTCAGGCGCTCTGCATTCTTTAAGTATCTCATCCTCTGGAGGTAATGTAGATGAACATAATATCATTTGGGTCTGTGTACAATCCGGATCTAAATTTCAGAAAAACTCCTGACTGGATTGAGAACATCAGGGCCTTTCTGATGTTCCCCAAAAAAAAAAAAAAAAATCATGGTCTGAATTTAAGCATTTCCTGCTGAAAATAAGGATTAAAAAGTGAGGGAAAAAATGCATAAATTAACAATAAAATGGCTCAAATCTGAAAGCTATTTTTTTTTAAAAAGGGCTTTCATCTGTTGCCTTGTAGTTTGAACGTGGGATCTCTGATAGACAAACGGACAATAAAACCGCAGCAGGTTCCTGTTCTCTTTCATACCTGGCATTTAATTTCCTTCATATAGGCTCGGTCTTTACTGTTGCCTTCAATCCTCCATACGGTAAACATGACGAGGCAGGGAAGCACACGAAATTACATACCTTCCTCCTTAATCTCTTGTTTTATACATCGCAATGACACCACGGACCTTGCAGATTTCAAACTTTTTGGTGGCTCAAACTCCAAACTAATCCAGGATTTTCTGAGGAAGCATTCTCTTTTGTTTTTTCCCAACGCTGGAGCAATTCCCAGAAACCTTTTATCATCTTGTTTGAATGAATCGTCTGAGACAATGATGTCTGCACCACGGTGCACTCTCACATGGGATTTGATATTCATGGGTTAACCTACACTAACTTCTACAGGGAGGTGTTTGCATTTCTGGAAGTGAAAAGGAGGTTGGCAGTACACTGCTTCCTGATGGGCTTCATGACCTTTCCATTAAGCGGAGATTTTTCAGGTCCTTTGACTTCTTTGCTACCCTTCTGAATTCACATGTAAACCATGAACATGTAAACTTGTATGAATATATCCATATTTCAAAGAAACAACTCTGTAAAGCTGCATGTCCCACTGGGTGCTCTGTAACTTTTGTTTTAATGGTCCAATGAGAGACTTCTGTATTCTGGTGAATATTTTTTTGTATTCTTCTGTCCATTCAACTAGAAGGAAAGAAATTCCTCTGACAAAAGATTGTGGAAAAATTAACTGTTCATCTTTGTTTAACAATCATGTCTGATTGGACACTTTTTTTCATTTGATTTTCTTGTCAAGAGTTAGCGCAGCACCAAAGAACCTTCTCTCCGGTGCAGTGTGGTAGGCTTGGATTATCTTGTGTCCCCATTTTACCATTCTGAATTCACATGTAAACCATGAACATGTAAACTTGTATGAATAATTATGGAGAAAAAGTAAAAAGTAAATTGTAGTTATAAATTGTTTTTTTTTTTTTGGCTTTTTACATGAAACTCTTGGGTTTTTTTTTTTTTTTGATACATGTCAGCATTTATAAACTTCAGAAATTTACTGGAGTCTCATTCATTCTCTGCTCAGTTGATGAGATTAATTACAAAGTTCAAATTACACACTTTATCAGCTTCTGGAATGTTTTTGATTTGTGAATTAAACATGGTGAAAATCTCCAAAAAAAAAGTAGACAAAACAAAAAATAACCTACTTCGTTAAAGATAATGAGATTTTCTACTAGAGTAAAAGTAACGAAGTAGTTGTACGTTGTTGATACACATGCTCAGTATCCCCGTCAGGTCCAGCTAAAGAACCACAGACATTTTGAATGTAAAGCATTTAAGGCTGCCCTTTGTCACCGATAGGCGCAGCCGAGGCGTTGGAGGTATTCAGTTTGGTGACCTCTGGATCGGATCTCTGCTTTTTGTGGATGATGTGGTCCTGTTGGCTTCATCAGACCGTGATCTCCAGCTCTCACTGGATTGATTTGCTGCCGAGTGTGAAGCGGCCGGGATGGGAATTAGCGCCTCCAAATCTGAGACCATGGTCCTCGCCCGGAAAAGGGTGGAATGCCCCCTGCGGGTCAGGGACAGGGTCCTGCCCCAAGTGGAGGAGTTTAAGTATCTCGGGGTCTTGTTCACGAGTGGTAAAGGATGGAGCGGGAGATCGACAGGCGGATCGGTGCGGCATCAGCAATAACTAGGACGCTGCATCGGTCCATCGTGGTAAAGAGAGAGCTGGGTGGCTGGGCTCTCACTCAGAGATCGGGTGAGGAGCTCCAACATCAAGGAGGAGCTCGGTGTCGAGCCGCTCCTCCTCCAGGTCGAGAGAAGCCAGATGGGGTGGTTCGGGCATCTGGTCAGGATGCCCCCCCGAGTGCCTCGCGGGCGAGGTGTTTCGGGCACGTCCCACCGGGAGGAGGCCAAGGGGCAGACCCCGGACCTGCTGGAGAGACTATGTCTCACAGCTGGCTGGGGAACGACTTGGGATCCTTCCAGGTGAGCTAGAGGATGCAGCCGGGGAGAGAGAGGCCTGGGCTGCCCGTTTGAGACTGTTGCCTCAGGAGGAGAGGTACCCGACCCCGGAACAAGTGGAAGATGACGGAACGAAATAAAGCTTGCCAGGGTTTGATAGTCCAGTTCTATCATAGTAGATGGGTCCCTCGAGCCCTGAAAGCCCAAAGCATCCTGCAATTATTAGATGAGGACCCTCCAGGCCCAGCTACAAATGCCATCTATAATATTGGTATTTCTCAGAGTCCTCCGTCATCTGCTTGTTTACCTGAGTATGCTAGGTCTTCATGGCCTGGATCTCCTGCATCGGCATCATGACTTTTTGTAAAATCTGATCTTAAGAATGTTTTTTGTTTTTCAAAGACCTAGGAGTAATCTCTGAAGAGGTGATTACTGCTAACTACACGTGCAGCAGAATTTAGACTCTACCTGCTGGTGAATGTAGACTCTGCTTTCCCTGCTGTTGTTGCAACAAAATCTTTCAAAAACAATTTCAAATGCCACCTCTGACCTTAGTAGGCTGGCAAAGTGGTCTGTTAGCTCCACTGCTTCATTTCAAACATCCTTATTTTATCATCCTTTGTGGTCGTTGCGGTCGCTTCCTTCACAAGTCTTTTATTGTTGTAAAATTTGATCAAAGAAAGATTTTATAGACGTTTTGATAAAAGACTAATAATCTCTGAAGAGGTGATTAGTCTCTACAGAGGATCTACTTTCTTTAAGGGTTGTCAGTGCCAGCTCTCTTCCTGTTGGTGAACGTAGCCTCCCTTTTCATCCAGTTCTACATCTACGTAGCAATGTCTTGATACAATCTCATGGTCTTCTCTCTGTCTTCTTGACTGGATGTGTATGCATCCCTGTTTTACCACAGATCCAGTTTTCTTGGATCATGCAGCAGGTTGTCAAAGCTCAGCACCAACATTGCATAAATCCCAAAAAAAGAAGTTAATAATAATTAATTTAAAAGCTCCTTTCAAGATTCCCAAGATCACTGCAGAGTTCACAATAAACATTAGATAAGAAATTAAGTTAATCATTAATTAAGTCAAAGTTAAAACACTGACTTTAGATTAGATTATAAATTATTATTATAATTATAAATTCTAGATTATAAATCATGATAAAGGTTTTTGAGACAAATAATGTGCTCTTAAATTGGGCACTTATCATTTATTCTTCCAAGCCATGCGGTTTGGACCAGAATGGACTGGTTTGAACTTTCATGGGGACAAACATATTCAAGAGCCATTTAATCCACCTAATGAATATCTGATGCAAAAAAAAGTAACGTATTTAGCTGCTGTAACATTCTCCTCCTGCCGTCCAGCTCTCCCGGTTGACCACTACAGCCACAACCCTCTTCCTTCAGGAAATATGTGAGCCTACCCCAACATGCAGTTAGTTACACCCAACGGACACCTGAAACCAGGCCTGATAAGACAGAGAGAGGGGGAGACCCGATATTCACCTGCACTGAGATAGATTATGTCGACTGAAATGACTTCCTTAAAAGAAGATCTGGGGGAAACTCATTTTGGGTAGAATTACACCCTAAAAGCATGGACGTTAAAAGACAACTGGATCGCAAGGCAAGCCAAGAATTTGGAGATCATGCTGATTACAAAATAAAGGAAACATGATGTGGGTGATGGATCAAGTTCAGAAAGATCCTAAGACAGCAACCCTCTGACCAGCAGCCACAATGAAAAACTACGATACAGAACAGTTTCCAATTGTGATCAAAGGTGCGCAGGGTCACTGTGTGCCCTGACAAACATAAGACCTCACTAACAAGACTGCCAGCCTCTCTGACATATACCAAGGAGCAGGGAAACTGTTACGAAAGTTCGAAATACCCACAACTTAATGACTTTGTGATAGAAGATCTCTCATCTTTTGCGATGAGATAGAAGTCTGTTTTGATTCAGACTCAGACTGTACCAAAACACAAGAGCTTCAAACTAGGGCGTTTTACTCGATCAATGCAGAAGAAGTCAGCCAAGGACGAGAACTGATGAGTGACATGTTGGAAAAATTGGAAACATTAAAAGACAACTGGATCGTAAGGCAATCCAAGAATTTGACGATCATGTTAATAACGAAATAAGGAAACATGATGTGGGTGATGGATCAAGTTCAGAAAGATCCTAAGACAGCAACCCTTTGACCAGCAGCCACCATGAGAAAATATGATACAGAACTGTTTCCAACTGTGATCAAAGGTAAGCAGGGTCACTGTGTACCCTGACAAACACAAGACCTCACTAACAAGACTGCCAGCCTCCCTGATATATACCAAAGAGCAGGGAAACTGTTACGAAAGTTCGAAGCACCCACAACTTAATGACTTCGCTTCTATGACACAGAAGTCTGTTTTGATTCAGACTCAGACTGTACCAAAACACAAGAGCTTCAAACTGGGGCGATTTGCTCGATCAATGTAGAAGAAGTCAGCCAAGGACGAGAACTGATGAGTGACATATTGGAAACATTAAAAGACAACTGGATCATAAAGCAATCCAAGAATTTGAAGATCATGCTGCTTACAAAATAAAGGAAACATGATGTGGGTGATGGATCAAGTTCAGAAAGATCCTAAGACAGCAAACCTTTGACCAGCAAACACGATACAGGACTGTTTCCAATTGTGATCAAAGGTAAGCAGGGTCACTGTGAACCCTGGTAAGACCTCACTAACAAGACTGCCAGCCTCCCTGACATTTACCAAGGAGCAGGGACATTGTTACGGAAGTTTGAAGCACCCAAAACGTAATGACTTCTATGTACAGCACTGCCCTAGATAAACACTCTCTGAATACACTGACTCTCTCGGATGAGGACGCTGCATTGTGACGTTTGCAACAATGAAGAATTTATAAAATTATCTGAAACATCGAAACTTTCAACAATTAAATCAGCCGACCTTCAATTAAGAAAAAAAGAGATGCACGATTTGTTTTCAAGACGATAGGACACTCAGTGATTCTGGAACAGGTGCTTTGGATCCAGAAGAAAGACTGGTTACCAAAGTAAAGATGGGCTAAATGAGGAGTTTGCTAATATCAAAGAACGAATCAACAAAAAAAAATGTGGACACTGGTAGAGAATCTAGGATTTGACAGAGTTTTTACAGACATTTTTTCAGAGTAAGTGAAGATGAACCCAACTACAAAGCAGAAAAAAGAGACATACTGTAGGTTTCATAGCAACAAATTTAAACAGTTAACTTCAAGCTTGTGGGATTTTTTCAGGAGGAATCGGATTGTTCCACATTCCAACTTAAACAACTCTCAGTCACTGAAGAATTAAATCATTTGTCCCAAGATCTCTGCCAGCTTTACCAGAGTGGATAGAGGTCCAGTCAAGAACTTCAACCAAGGAGGAATCTCATCTCAGTGTAGAAGTAGATGAAACCCACCTAACATGTACTTTTACTGCAGTAACACTGATCGATAAAGTACTCACTGGTTTCTGAAACATAGAAAACAAAGCTTTCTAAACCTTTCAGGTCCTCTGTTTGACAAAATGTCTGCTGAAGTCAAACAAATTATTCAAAGTTTGAACCATCAAGTGGACTTTGAACAATAAGAGACTTTAATAAAACTTCATCATGATAAATCTTCAAACTGGGGTGATTTTCTTGGTCAATGTAGAAGAAGTCACCAAGGACGCAGAAGGAGAACTGATGAGTAACATGTCAGAAATACTTGTATGTAAATTAAAAGAAAGTAAAGCATCAAAACTCCAGGAATCAGAACGTGTCGGAAACACAAAGCAGTGATTACACAGAGGACAGCAGAGCCCTGGATGAAAAACTCCCTGAATAAACCAACTCTCTCGGATGAGGACGCTGCATTGTGACGTTTTCTTTTGTATCAAAGAACGAATCTACAAAAAATGTTGAAGCTGGTAGAGAATTTAAAGTTTACAGAGTTTTAACAGACTTTTTTTTTTATTTTCAGAGTCTGAGCACTTTAAGTGACGATGAAACCAAACTAGAACGAAGAAAAAAGAGGAACAAGTTTCATTGAAACGAATTTAAAGAGTTACCTTCAGGAATATCTTAAGGAGGAATCGGCTCTCTGCCAGCTTTACCAGAGTGGATGGAGATCCGGTCAAGTGGTCACCTAATGAGGAATCTAGTCTTAGTGTAGAAGTAACACATGTAACATGTAGTATTTACAGCAGTAGACTGATTGATGAAGTACTCACTGGTCTCTAAAACATAGTGGACAAGGATTTTAAAACCTTCCTGATCCACTGTTTGACAAAATGTCAGCTGAAGTCGAACAATTTTGTTGTGGTTCCTTCAACCACCACCAGAGGGAACCAAGGGACCATCTCACCTTTCCCCCAATTCTGGCTAATTGGACCATCTGCACCTGTGGACTCACCTGCATCTAATCTTCTGGCTGCCTATTTAAAGGAAGTCTCACCTGCCTTCTTCGTCAGGTCTTACCTTTTCCGGCCAGGTCACCCTGGTTGCCTAACCATGTTTGGTATTTTGGTTTTTAGTTGGACTTTTGAAACCTTAAGTTAATCATGTTTTCTTTACAGACTTTCCTGATTTAAGTTAATAAACCAAGTTGAACCTTCCATAATGCCAGCTGTTCGAACAATAAGAGACTTTAATCAAAGTCTTTATCAACAAATAAACAAGAGAGATTTTTACATTTTTATACATCATGATTTTCAGAATGGAGAGATTTGCTCAGTCACTCAAAGAATGAAGTCATTTCTCCAAAGATCTCTGCCAGCGTGTTAACAGGATGGATGGAGATCCTGTCAATAAGTGATCCGGGATGAATGTAGTCTGAGCAGTGCAAGTAAAAAAAAGATGAAACCCAACTTAAATGAAGAAAAGAGAAATGTGAGTTTCATCAACAAACTGGTCAGTAAATTACTCCTGTCTTTAACAACATGGACATTCCATCTATGAGTAAGAAATATAAAAATATTTATGATCCCCTGTTTGAAGGAATGTGAGCTTAATATCTTCAACGAATCAAAGAGAAACAGGATGAAAAGATCGAAGAGATTAAAGTCCTTATTTAAACAACCAGTTTTCTGAATTTAAATGTTTTATTTTATGAGTACATCATGTTGGAAGCCTTCAGTAAAGAAACATGAAACACCAGAGAAATTCAAAGAGTTCACGTCAGGTCTGTGGAACCATCAGAAGTTCTCCAACCTCATCCATCCAGAAGTTAGAAGTAAATCACGATGTCATGTCTCCCAGCAGTTACAGAGTTAATAGAAGTCACCCAGGAACGAATCCAGTCAGAGGAGAAAAGACTAAAAAGAACCCATTAGAATGAAAAAAAGAGGAATGCCAGTTTCCCATCGAGAGACTGATCAATAAACTACTCACTCTGGTCTAGAAATACGTGAAAAATCATCTACAAATGAAGTTAAACGAATGCTTTGGTTTTTATTATTGAACCAAAGCAGCTGAAGAAGCTACAATAGATGAAAATATAAGTCCTTTTTAAAGATCCTAAAACAGCAACCCTTTGACCAGCAGCCACCATGAAAAACTATGATACAGAACAGTTTCTAATTGAGATCAAAGGTACGCAGGGTCACTGTGTACCCTGGTAAACATAAGACCTCACTAACAAGACTGCCAGCCTCCCTGACATATACCAAGGAGCAGGGACATTGTTACGGAAGTTCGAAGCACCCAAAACTTTCACTTCTATTAGATAGAAGTCTGATTTGGTTCAGACTCAGACTGTACCAAAACACAAGAGCTTCAAACTGGGGCGATTTGCTCGATCAATGTAGAAGAAGTCAGCCAAGGACGAGAACTGATGAGTGACATGTTGGAAATACTTGTATGAAAATTAAAAGAAAGTAAAGCACCAAAACTCCTGGGAGAGCATGTCGGAAACAAAAAGCAGTGATTACACAGAGGACAGCAGAGCCCTGGATAAAAACTCTCTGAATACACTGACTCTCTCGGATGAGGACGCTGCATTGTGACGTTTACAACAATGAAGAATTCATAAAATGATCTGAAACATTGAAACTTTCAACAATTAAATCAGCCGACCTTCAATTAAGAAAAAAAGAGATGCACGATTTGTTTTCAAGACGACAGGACACTCAGTGATTCTGGAACAGGTGCTTTGGAGCCAGAAGAAAGACTGGTTACCAAAGTAAAGATGGGCTAAATGATGAGTTTGCTAATATCAAAGAACGAATCAACAAAAAAAAAATGTGGACACTGGTAGAGAATCTAGGATTTGACAGAGTTTTTACAGACATTTTTTCAGAGTAAGTGAAGATGAACCCAACTACAAAGCAGAAAAAAGAGACATACTGTAGGTTTCATAGCAACAAATTTAAACAGTTAACTTCAAGCTTGTGGGATTTTTTTCAGGAGGAATCGGATTGTTCCACATTCCAACTTAAACAACTCTCAGTCACTGAAGAATTAAATCATTTGTCCCAAGATCTCTGCCAGCTTTACCAGAGTGGATAGAGGTCCAGTCAAGAACTTCAACCAAGGAGGAATCTCATCTCAGTGTAGAAGTAGATGAAACCCACCTAACATGTACTTTTACTGCAGTAACACTGATGATAAAGTACTCACTGGTTTCTGAAACATAGAAAACAAAGCTTTCTAAACCTTTCAGGTCCTCTGTAAAAAAACAAAAGTATCAAAACACCAGGTTCCAAATGCTATGAATTTAAGTAAAACTTCTCACTACAGGTTTGTGGGAAAACATCAGAAAACTCTTCAAGCAAAATTGAATAGTTCCACTTTAAAGAAGCATGATAGTCTGCCCGGGTGGAACGGGTAAACAGAGACAAATCCTTTTCAGTTAAGTTTTTGAATAAAACAAATAAATAATCTAGGCTGACTCAGCATGGTCTGAGGTCAGGGAAACTAGACAAAGAGACCCTCGCCATGTTTCAAAAGGACTATTCATGATGAAATAACTTTCAAAACCAAAGTGAGATCAACAACACAAATAAAAAAACAAGCTTCTATGTGTCCAGTACCTTCAGTAACTAAACACACACACAGAGCAGGAAGGACTGAACACATGAGAGGATCAGCCAATCATAACCTCAGAAAGGATCAGCCAATCAGAACCTCAGAAAGGATCAGCCAATCAGAACCTGGTTAGATTCCAGCACAGGAAGCTTGAAACATAGACCAGTTTTTATTTCAAAATAAAAGAAGTGGAGAAAACACAAGTGATTCTGAAGTTCATTTAATTTTCATAAAATGATTTAATTTATTTGGTAAAAACAAAACCACTAAGTTTTTACATTAACTTCTTTTTAAATTGTTATATTTGTATTGTTAGTACTTGACCTGATAAAATATTCAACTTGTATTTTATCAAAACAAATACGAACATTCGAACAAACAAAAACACCAGATTTTCTGGAAACGTGTCACAAAAGCATTTTGTTATTTAACACATGATGTAAACTGTTTCATTCCATCCTCTTCCGTTTATTCGTTGGCCCGGTTCACAACAAACCAAGGAGCCCTGCTCGCAGGGCAACAGCCTCAGTCGGGAAACCTCTCGCCCTGACTGCATCCTCCATCTCACCCAGGAGGATCCCAAGGTGTCCAGC
Organism: Neostethus bicornis; assembly: GCA_902685375.1. Lineage (NCBI taxonomy): Eukaryota > Metazoa > Chordata > Actinopteri > Atheriniformes > Phallostethidae > Neostethus > Neostethus bicornis. Next base: position 662,381 of record LR738551.1, read on the forward strand.
AGGTCTGGGGTCTGTCCCTGGGTCCCTTCCCAGTGGGACGTGCCAGACATACCTCGCCAGTGAGTTATTTCAGCAAGCTAGGGTGGATCAGATGCCCGAACCGCGCCATCTGGCTAATCTCAACCTGCAGGAACAATTGCTCCTCTATCTCTGAGCGGGAGTCAGGCCCCTGCAGAGGAAACTCATTTAATCCACTTTTATCCGTGATCTGGTTCCCTCAGTCACCACACATACTGGTTACCATGGTGAGAGAAGATCCTGTTCCCTCACCAAAATCCTGGTTACCATGGTGAGGGTAGGAACGTAGATCCTGGTTACCATGGTGAGGGTAGGAACGTAGATCCTGGTTACCATGGTGAGGGTAGGAACATAGATCTTGGTTACCATGGTGAGGGTAGGAACGTAGATCCTGGTTACCATGGTGAGGGTAAGATCATAGATCCTGGTTACCATGGTGAGGGTAAGATCATAGATCCTGGTTACCATGGTGAGGGTAGGAACATAGATCTTGGTTACCATGGTGAGGGTAGGAACGTAGATCCTGGTTACCAAGGTGAGGGTAGGAATGTAGATCCTGGTTACCATGGTGAGGGTAGGAACGTAGATCCTGATTACCATGGTGAGGGTAGGAACGTAGATCCTGGTTACCATGGTGAGGGTAGGAACGTAGATCCTTGTTATCATGGTGAGGGTAGGAACGTAGATCCTGGTTACCATGGTGAGGGTAGGAACGTAGATCCTGGTTACCATGGTGAGGGTAGGAACGTAGATCCTGGTTACCATGGTGAGGGTAGGAATGTAGATCCTGGTTACCATGGTGAGGGTAGGAATGTAGATCCTGATTACCATGGTGAGGGTAGGAATGTAGATCCTGGTTACCATGGTGAGGGTAGGAACGTGGATTCTGATTACCATGGTGAGGGTAGGAACGTAGATCGTAGTTACCATGGTGAGGGTAGGAACGTAGATCCTGGTTACCATGGTGAGGGTAGGAACGTAGATCCTGGTTACCATGGTGAGGGTAGGAACATAGATCCTGGTTACCATGGTGAGGGTAGGGACGTAGATCTTGGTTAGAGGGATTGGTGACCCTGGGCATGTTAGAAACATTCCCATACAGGAGGAGAAAAGTATAACAACCAACAGCAGCTTCTAATCAAACCATTTGTCATCCTGCTTTGTTTGCAGCAGTGCCCTGCAAGCTATTACCTGATGTTGAGCAGATACACAGCAAAAATTGTTATTGTTTGATATGAGTGATTGTGGTCTGCTTTAAGGCAGCAACTACCAAATATTTTCAGAATCGATTAATCTGGCAATCATTGGACTGATTAATCGATTAATTGGGTAAAATGGCAACTTAGTAAATATTACTTTTACAGCATTTTATTCAATGTAATAATGCAAAACACAACTCATAGCCACTTAAACAACATGTTGGGCTTGTTCAAGTAAGTAAAAATGTTGTTCGTTTTGTGAAATAAAGAGGTAGAATATTACCATTTCTACAATAATAATTCTACTTACTGTATACAGTAAATGTAAATCATAAGCACCCATAAAATGTGTTTTGTAGTACTGGCTAATAAAACATCGAATGTAATCTGTTGACCATCCAGTGTCACATTTGAAAACAAGAAATCTTTACCACTTCTAGATATGCAAATTTGACCTTGTTCAGAGATATAGTACCAAACACAAATGGCCCCAGGTTAACACGAGTAAAAAATATACAAAAACCATTTAAGTTGTGTAGTATTAGTGCAAAAAATAAGAAAAAAAACCACCACCTCAACTGTAAAAATAATAACTTTAATAAATAAAATGACCTGGGTCCATACTTTAACTATACTGTAACAAACAGACGGTGGCCGCGTGGTTAGCGCGTTCGCCCGCGGACCGGAAGGTCGCGGGTTCGCGTCCCACGGAGAGCACGTCTAGGGTCCTTGGAGAAGACACCTAACCCCCGCTTCTCCCACCATTGGCGCCGTTGAAGGGCAGCCTGCTGCGGTGTAAGGAGTGCAGCAAACAAATTTCCCGGTGAGGGATGAATAGAATTCAAAATAATCCAAAAAAAATAATCCAAACAAATCAGTGTTTACAGATCTACTAATCGATAAAGGGGTGCCAAACTAACAGCACTCATTGGTTGTAGGAAAAAAGTGCATTGCAGCGTATAGGGAATCTAGTGATCTTTTTTTTTTTCAAAACTCCTCGTCTTCCTACTGACAGCGGCCTCATATGAGACACGATCATTTTCAAAATAAGAGTCCCTGAGAGAAGCGCTCTGCTGTGGAGTGCAACCGTTTTTCCACAAAAAATAGTCCATGTTGGGTAGTTTTTTTTTTTTTTTTGTAGGTTATAAAAAGTGTATTTAACGACCTGTAAAATTATTTTTATTAGAAATAACATCATGTATCGCTCCGGTTTGCCGTCTCCCGCTTCGAGTCCGACATGTTTTTTTTTTTCAGATGTTTGTGCAGCGTCGTTATGCTTCCGTGCCAAAACATGTCCGTTTTGCAAACTTTGCATATTAACGCAAGTCTTTTTCACATTTAACGGAAAATTCCGAAACTTTGAATGATTTTGTTTGTTTTTCTTTCCGCCATCTTGTTGAATCTGCCTGATCACATGAGGCGGGGTGACATGAAGGCCAGTGATTGGCTGCTATCTTCTTCTCCTTTTTTGGTCGCTCGCATCTTCAATTTGTTCTCTACTGCCCCACATGGAGACCAATTTAAGTGTAGTTGACAGCAAAATGTTTCTACACGATTAATCGATGACCAAATTAGTTGACAGCTATTTTAATAATCGATTAAATCTATTAGTTGTTTCAGCCCTGGTCTGCTTACTGATGACTTTATTTGAAACATTTCCTGCTCTCCACAGCTTAAGCCCTAGACATGAATCTGACCAATTGGATTTGTAGAAAAAGTGTGATCATCTTTAAGTAGGAAGAGGGTTTGAAGAAAGAACAGAGAGCGATGTGTCTGCACTGAACCCTCTTCTGTTAGAAAACACATGAAAGGTTTGGTCTGATTCCAGTCGTTATTATCAAGACGTTTCTTTCAGATGTATTACTTCTAATGTAAGATAAACTCATTTAAAGTTTTGTAATCGATACTAAATGTGTCTGAAAGATAATAATAATAAATTTTATTTGTCTAAAATTTAATGTGAAATAATTTTAAAGAGTCAATCTGACTGGTGGTGTTTTTCTTCTGTCGTGAGGCGGTGTGCAGGTGAAATGAGGACAACCCAAATGCAGGACAGAAAACGTAGTTTATTTGTTTATTTTGTCCAGTATTGCTGCAAAAGACAAACAAGTTTTAGTGGCATGGCAAGAAGTTATTGTTCAGAATGTGTTCTTGGTCAGGCAACCAGGGAGACCTGGCTGGAGGGGAAAGAGGGGTATAACCCGACATGGAAGTCCGGGATGATTGGTCTTGAATAGATGGCAGGGTCCACAGATGTGTGGCATCAGGAATCAATCTCAAGTGTCCCTAATCAGGGTGATGACGGACTTCCAGGGCTCCCTCTGGCGGTGAGTGAGGGGATCACGACATCTTCAAACGTTTCACTTTCAAACTAAAGTTTTTCTTCAAACATTTTTCTCTGGAATACATTTTATTTATTTTTTGATCAAGTCATGCTTTTGACTTCTGGACAAGTTGAAAATAAACAGGATGATTTTTTTAATCCGGTACAGTACACGGGTTTCCATCTTTGAAGGAACTTTGGGGAATCTTTGAAGGGAATTAGAATCCCCACAAATTTCCTACTTTCTTTATAATTATAAATTTTTTTATTTGTAACACACTTTCTATCTCCAGTGGAGATCTCAAAGTGCTACAATGACCAAAAGCAACAACAAACAGCAAAATTAAATAAAACCACAAAAAACACTAAAAACTTTGTTGAAAAGCCTTTAGAAATAAAAATGTCTTCAGTCTTTTCTTAAAAACAAGGTTGATTGGCCGGTGCCAAACTGCCCCTAGAAATGAGTGTGTGTGTGTGTGTGTGTGTGTGGATAGTTGTATGTGTGTGGCCATGCGACAGACTGGCGACCTGTTCGGGGTGTACCCTGCCCTTCACCTTAAATCAGCCGGGATGGGCTTCGGCACCCCTCAACCCTGAAAGGGATGGACGGATAAGAAGATGACTGACTGACTGAAATATTTACAGCCGTATGGAGCGCAGGTTGCAGTCTTTGAAATCGTTCAGTAACTTTTCCTCCCGAGCACAACGCAGGCTCGATCAAACCCGTATTAAAAGAAGTCTTGTAAATAAAATCCAAATTTAATAAACACAGAAAATTCAAAACAGCATCTATCATAAACTATCCATTAATATGTTATAGAGATTTCTCTCTGGTTGTGATAAAACATTTCACATGACCCTCTTTTGGAGTTCACTAAAGAATGTCATAGATTTGATCAAACCTCTTCGCCAGCCCACCAAGGTTATGGATGGCATCTGGAACTGGTTTCTAAAGCAATAATAGTACAACCGGGCAGGCTTTCAGGGCATGAAGCACCTGATTTCCATGATACCGCTGGGTGAAAACAGAGGCAGGGAGATCCTGAACTGCTCTGCCAGTGTGATGAACACAGGGACTGGGAACTTTTATTGTGGATAATGCCGAGATTGGACGAACTTTTAAAAGGGTCCCATATAATTGGGTACATAATATTGGGTGGAGACGGTAGCCGCGTGGTTAGAGTGTTCGCCCGCGGACCGGAAGGTTGTGGGTTCGCGTCCCACGGAGAGCACGTCTAGGGTCCTTGGAGAAGACACCTAACCCCCGAAGCGGGGAGAAGCTCCCACCATTGGCTCCGTTGAAGGGCAGCCTGCTGCGGTGTAAGGAGTGCAGCAAACAAATTTCCCCGGTGAGGGATGAATAGAGTGATTATTTTATTTTTAAAGGGTTGGATTACTGCAATGCCCTCCTTGTAGGGATCCCATTCAGGGGTTTACAAAAGCTCCAGCACATCCAGAACTGCGCTGCCCGGATCCTAATAAGGTGGCGCAAATATGACCATATCACTCCCATCCTCAAATCCCTCCACTGGCAACCCGTTAAATACAGAATTCAGTACAAGCTCTGCCTCCTCACCCATCAGTGCATACACGGCACTGCACCTGTTTATCTCCAAGAACTCCTAACCCTCCACACCACTGTCCGAGACCTGCGCTCCTCCTCCTCCTAACCCTCCACACCACTGTCCGAGACCTGCGCTCCCCCTCCTACTGTCTGCACCAACCAAGGACCAAACTCTCCACTATGGGGGACAGGGCCTTCCAGGCAGCTGCTCCACGGCTTTGGAACGCTCTTCCCGAGAGCTTGAGGGTGGGAGGAAACCGGAGTACCCGGAGGAAACCCACGCAAAAGCGGGGAGAACATGCAAACTCCAAACAGAAAGGACAGTGTTCCAAGCCTCGTCCCGACCCTGGACTCGAACCCACGACCTTCTTGCTGTGCTACCCACTGCGCCACCGTGCAGCCATGCCAAATATTTGATATAGCAAATATCTGTATAGTTCATGTTGTAGCTCCACTTTACATGTGTGATGTACCATATGTGATTGATTAAGTGATTGGTAACTTGATGGAAGAATAATATTATAGGTAACAAACATCGATGCGTAGCAAACGGAATCAATGCAGAGCTTCTATGAAGGCTGGTTTCATCCTGATGTCAATATTATGTAATAATGCAGCGATGATCTCTAATATTAACAATTTCTACATTTTAATTTTCACGCTTTGCAAAACATCCAAAAATCCAATTTTATATTTGGAATGCTTTCTAACTGTTGTCCTGGAAAAGCCCAGTAACCATGAATATGTTGTGGGTTTTTTATATGGTCATTTTTTATCATTTTGGGCAACATTCAATTCAAAATGAGCTGTCGTCTTCAACACGGAACACTGCACATAAAAAACATCATTACCTTTAAAACAAGTTTAAGTACTTCTTTAAACTGTGTTAATATTTGTCCACAAAACTTTCTTTTGCAATGTTCAAGCTACTGTCAGATGAGCCTTTGGAACCAAATCCACTGTTTCTCTTTAGAAAATTTAAACTATTTAAACCTTAGTTAAATATCAGAACACCATCTCCCTACTCCTCTTAAAGAGCTTTTAAAACTGAGCCCAATGAAAATTCTCAAGCCTCTGCATCACGGTCTGAAGAAGAGCGGGGAGAGGTCGTTGTGAGAGTAAGACAGCCGACAAACTTGTTCACAGCGTGAGAGGAACTGCACAACTCCCGGACATCTACAGGAAACCCTACATGCATTCTTTTCTTTAAGGTGTGGGACCTGCTGAATTTTTAAGAATCCTCTGTCATCTGTTTCATCGTCTTCATGACCTGAGTTTGCTGAACAGAAGACAGTTTGAGTAGCTTTGACTGATCGAGCATCTTCTTTCTTCATTTCAACCAGCTGTGCCTCAGATACCTGCAGCCTCGTCCATCACTGCTTGCTGAGATTGGCCTGGTTGGTTCCTTTCTTTGTAGACTGAAAGGTCAGGATAAGATCTTTTTCCCTTTGAAGCAAATTCCCAGAGGATTGCTTGGACGTTTTTCTGATGCTTTGATTGCAGTGTTTCCAGCTGACCGTCAAACACTTGGTTCAGTTCTATCAGCTCTGCATTGAGCCTGGCGCAGTGCATGATGTACTGTGAAGCTTTTGTCTGGATCCTTCCTGACACTGGTGTCTGGTGCAGAATCATCCGCCTTGTTTTCACCATGACTTGCCAACACCTCGGGAACTTCTTCCTCAGTATCCATGGCGTTGATGTAAGCGTGATGGCCGCACTCACTTTGTAAAGCTCAAATATCATTTTGTTTAAGTTGTTTGTTTAAGTATTAGTTGTCTTTTTTTTTTTTTTAAAAAAAGTTTCAAAACAATGCCCTTCATGTGTCCTACGTCTCCAGTGAGAACACACAACATGAAAAGGGCCGCGAGAAACTGATGATGGCCGTTGTCCTGGATACGGCCCTTGCGGAGGATCCTCCAGCTCCGCAATGCTCTCTAAAGCTCCACATGCCGACATTCCTGTAAACCGCTGGTTGCCACTCAATATGGTGGCAAAGAAGGAGATTTTTTTTTATTATTATTTAGACTTTTTAATAAAAGACTAATCGTCTCTAACGAGGTGATTAGTTCATTTCTCCACAGAGGTTGCTCTTTCTTTATTGGGAGCATCTTGAAAAGTTTGTGCAATTTCTCTGCATTTGCCACAAAAAAACCTCATAAATGCCTCTGCCAGTGTCAGAGCTCACCACACTGGCAGCTGAGCTTACAATGAGCCTGCTCACGTGACAACAAAATGAGTCCCATCTCAACCCCCCCTCTTGCTCAAAGTGTGGTGTGTTAGTCTGTGGTTCGTGTGAATACCAAACCAAAAATATCAATTAGAACAAAGTCCAGATCAATGGTAATGTGTTTCACCATGATTGGAGCCCTGCCTCATGTTTAGATAGCTCATGTCTCATTCCACTTCATTTTGGTGGAACAACCAAAATTAAACCAATGATATGTAAACATTGTAAGAAACTTATATAACATGTTCTTCCTGATACAAGGTGCATCTCCTAAGAGAAGCACACTCATATTCCTAAAATTTGAAGACAGCAAAGCTTAGCCTGACAAAGATACATCTTTTTAACTCAACTCTGACATGTCCTTTTAAATAGTGCCACCACGCAGGTGCAGCTTGTGCCGGTACCGTTCTGGACCAAATTCTTTGTATATAGCTTATTAAGAAACTCGCACCCATCAGTGATAATAATAATAATAAAAATTTTATTTGTAACGCACTTTATATCTCCAGTGGAGATCTCAAAGTGCTCTCACAACAACACCATCGCTGCAGTTCCAACGAAGATACATCACAGCACCATCTTCTTCTTCTTCTCCTTTCGGCCTTTCCCTTCAGGGGTCGCCACAGCAAGTCAGTTCCTTCCATCTAACCCTATCTGCTGCATCCTCTTCGGTCACACCAACTATCTTCATATCTTCCTTCACTGTATCCATGAACCTCCTCTTTGGTCTTCCTCTAGCCCTCTTTCCTGGTGGTTCCAAACCCAGAATCCTTCTGCCGATGTACTCGGTCTCTTTTCTCTGTACATGTCCAAACCATCTCAGTCTGACCTCTCTGACTTTATCTCCAAAACCTCTAACATGTGCTGTTCCTCTGATATACTCATTTCTGATCCTGTCCATCCTGGTCACTCCCAGAGAGATCCTCAGCATCTTCATCTCTGCTACCTCCATCTCTGCTTCCTGTCTTTTCCTCAGTGGCACTGTCTCTAGCCCAAACAGCATGGCCGGTCTCACCACGGTTTTGTACACTTTTTCTTTCATTTTATCTGAAACTCTTCTGTCACACATCACACCTGATACTTTTCTCCACCCGTTCCAGCCTGCCTGAACACGCTTCTTCACCTCACTTCCACACTCTCCATTGCTCTGGACTGTTGATCCTAGATACTTAAAATCTTCCACCTTGTTTATCTCTTCTCCCTGTAACCTCACTTTTCCATTTGGATCCCTCTCATTCACACACATGTACTCTGTTGTACTCTGACTAATCTTCATTCCTCTTCTTTCTAGTGCAAACCTCCACCTCTCCAGCTTTTCCTCCTCCTCTTCCCTCCTCTCACTACAGATCACAATGTCATCTGCAAACATCATTGTCCATGGGGATTCCTGTCTGACCTCGTCTGTCACCCTGTCCATCACCATAGCAAACAGCAAAGGACTCAGAGCAGATCCTTGGTGCAGTCCCATCCCCACACTGAACTCCTCTGTCTCACCTTCAGCACACCTCACCACTGTCTTACAGCCCTCATACATGTCCTGAACCACTCTAACATACTTCTCTGTCACACCAGACTTCCTCATACAATACCATAGTTCTTCTCTAGGTACCCTGTCATACGCTTTCTCTAGATCTACGAAGACACAGTGCAGCTCCCTCTGGCCTTCTCTGTACTTCTCTATCAGTATCCTCAAGGCAAATACTGCATCTGTAGTGCTCTTTTTAGGCATAAAACCATACTGCTGCTCACAAATTCTTACTTCAGACCATAGCCTACCTTCGACAACTTTTTCCCATAACTTCATCGTATGACTGATCAGTTTTATCCCTCTGTAGTTACCACAACTCTGCACATCTCCCTTGTTCTTAAAAATAGGAACTAGCACACTTCTCCATTCATCAGGCATCTTCTCACTTTCTAATATCCCGTTAAACAGCTCAGTCAGAAACTCTACCGCCACCTCACCTAAACACTTCCATACTTCTATAGGGATATCATCAGGACCCAGAGCCTTTCCACTCTTCATCCTCTTCAGTGCCCTCTTTATTTCTACCTTACTGATCCTAGCCACTTTCCGGTCCACTATGGTAATGTCTTCAACTCTTTGTTCTCTTTCATTTTCTTCATTCATCAACTCTTCAAAGTACTCTTTCCATCTTCCCATCACATTACTGGTATCTGTCAAAAGACATCCATTCCTGTCTTTAATCACGCTAACTTGCTGCATATCCTTCCCATCTTTGTCTCTCTGTCTTGCCAACCTGTATAGGTCCATCTCTCCCTCCTTGCTGTTCAGCCTAGCGTATAGGTCATTATAGGCTGCTTGTTTAGCCTTTGCCACCTCTACTTTAACCTTATGCTGTATCTCCCTGTACTCTTGCCTATTCTCCTCAGTCCTCTCAGTGTCCCACTTCTTCTTAGCCAGCCTCTTTCTTTTGATACAATCCTGCACGTCCTCATTCCACCACCACGTCTCTCTATCTACCTTCCTTCCAGATGACACACCAAGTACTCTCTTGCCTGTCTCCCTGATCACATTAGCTGCAGTTGTCCAGTCATCTGGAAGCATCTCCTTTCCACCAAGAGCCTGTCTCAACTCCGTTATAAAGTTCAAGCAGCAGTCTTCCTTTTTCAGCTTCCACCATTTAGTCTTCTGCACTCCCTTCATCTTTTTAAACTTCCTCACTGCTATGGTCATCTTACACACGACCATCCTGTGCTGTTTGGCTACACTGTCTCCTGCTACAACTTTGCAGTCACTGATCTCCTTCAGATTACACCGCCTACACAAAATGTAATCTACCTGTGTACTCCTTCCTCCACTCTTATAAGTCACCCTGTGTTCCAGCCTTTTCTTGAAGAAAGTATTCACTACAGCCATTTCCATTCTTTTTGCAAAGTCAATCACCATCTGACCTTCTGCATTTCTGTTCTGGAGACCAAACCTGCCCATCACCTCCTCATCATCTCTGTTTCCTGCACCAACGTGGCCATTAAAGTCTGCTCCAATAATAACTCTCTCACTTCTAGGGATGCTCTGAATCACCTCATCAAGGTCTGACCAGAATTTCTCTTTCTCCTCGATGTCACATCCTACCTGTGGCGCATACCCACAAACAACGTTAAACACCACCCCTTCGATTTCTAGTTTGAGGCTCATCACCCTGTCTGACCTTCTTTTTACCTCCAGAACATTCCCAACAAACTCTTCCTTCACAATAACTCCTACACCATTCCTCTTCCTATCTACACCGTGATAGAACAACTTAAACCCCGCTCCCAGACTTCTAGCCTTGCTGCCTTTCCATCTAGTCTCCTGGACACACAGGATATCTACTTTTCTTCTCTCCATCATGTCAACTAATTCTCTACCTTTACCCGTCATAGTACCAACATTCAAAGTTCCCACCCTAAGTCCTAGACTCTTGAGGTTTCTCTTCTCTCTCTGCCGATGTACGCGTCTTCCTCCTCTTCTTCTTTGACCTCTTCTTCTTTGACCACCAGTAGTCCAATTTCCACCGGCACCCTGTTGGTCAACAGCACCGATGGCGGTCGTTGTTAACCCGGGCCACGACCGATCCGGTATGGTATTTCTTGAACTGAGTTGCATATTTTAATTTGGCATAGTTTTACGTCGGATGCCCTTCCTGACACAACCTCTGTGATTTTCTGGGCCACTCTGCCCATTGCCCAATCATTTGGATGGTTAGCGTTTAGATGTTTCACTGAGGAGTACAACATCTAAATGTGCAATGAAAATAAATACATAATAAATAAAGGATTAAAAGAAAAAAACAGTAAATAAAAATAACCTAAAGTAAAGTATGTAACAGCAATGGCTGGAACATGCCACAAAGCTTTCAAAATTCAAAAAATGCCAGTCTGAGCTGGTCGTCTGGTTAAGCAAAACGACCATAGCTGTTGCAAAAATACTACTAAAAAAGTAAAAACGATGACAAAACGGATAACAAATTTATATAACTCGACTAAGTTTTTAAAGAATAATAAAAAAATAACTAGAGTTTCAGACGCCGATTGCCTGATTAACCAAATTCATAACCTTAGCTAATAAAACAAAAAACAAAACAATAAAATACTTCACAAAACTATACATAGCGATTAAAAAACTCTTCAACTGTACAGAAGATGTTCTGAACAGTTAAAAACTACTAGATAACAACTAAATTTGGATTGCGAAAGAGGAGCTCCAGAAAGTGCTACCTGTTCTGCTGGTGCATTTTTTCACAGCACCATCTGAAAACCGGTATTTCTGCACCTCTAGAGAACTGGTTGGTTCGCCTTGCTTTTGCAGAGTGAAATGGGAGGCTCTCCTCCACCTGTAGTAGTCACGTTTGAAAGCCATTAACTTAGGTAGAGCTGTGGCTTTGAGTTTTATGGCTACAACAGTGTTGCGAGCTGCGACTGGCTGCTGTTTGGTGACAGTGCTATACGTCAGCTACGCCAGATTGTCTGGAAAGACCAGCTTCTCAACATATTGAAAAAAAAGGGCCCCATATTCAAGAATATTTCTCCCGGGAGCTTTCTAACAACAGCTTAGCAGAGTAAAGGACATCTTTTGTCTCTGTCTAATCTTGTTTGGCTGTGTAGTTTTGAGGAAGTGAGGTGAGCTGATGTACAACATGCAAATTACCCACTAGTTACACTAACGGCAGGAACATGAGGGCATCTGTTTGCAACAAAATATACCTACAAAGAGATGTTTGGGGAGTGAAAAGTTTAAACGATGGAAATGTAGATTAAATCTTCCTAAATAAGATATTTTTTTTATAAGATCAGAAAAGGTAATAAATTGATAGTTTTGTGCTAATTTTTCACACAAGAAAACTTCTGAGCATCAAACCAACAAACACAAGAAAAATGAAAGTCTAGTTTCCAAATAATCATTTTATCACAAAGTAAAAAACAAATGAGAAAACATTCAAGAACAAAATGTAAAACCTGGTCTTCTCAAGAAAACCTTTGTTTGTCCTACAATGGAGATATCGCTGTAACTGTAACTGTTCTGTTAACTTGTTTGCTTTTGTTCCTTTTGAATTCACAGAGAGGAAGAAAAAAAATCTAAACTTATAAATACTGATGAAGTTTTATCACAAAAATGTGAAAATCTCTTTGGTCTTTTTTTGTCAGTAAAGTCTTTCATTAAAGTCTCTTTTTGTTCAAACGGCTGGTTTTGTGGAAAGTTTACTTGTAACAAATACAGGAAGGACTCACCCTGGGTTTGTTAAAATTGGTCATTTGTAAAATAAAAGTTAATTTACTATAGTCTTTTGTTTTAGGAAGATGGTTAAACAGCAAATAAATTTGATCAAACTACTGTTGTTTTAGTAAAGCTTTGCTGCTGAGTGTGAAGCAGCCATGATGGGAATCAGAGCCTCCAAATCCAACACTATGGTCCTCGGCTGGAATGTCCCCTGCAGGTCAGGGTCCTGCCCCAAGTGGAGGAGTTTAAGCATCTCTGGGTCTTGGTCACGATGGGGGAAGGGTGGAGTGGGAGACCGACAGATGGATCGTTGTCTGCAATAATTAAGACGCTGCATCGATCCATCCCAGTAAAGAAAGAACTGAGCTGAAAAGCAAAGCTCTCAATTTACCAGTCCATCTAAGTTCCTCCCCTCACCATGGTAACCAGGATCTATGTTCCTACCCTCACCATGGTAACCAGGATCTACATTCCTACCCTCACCATGGTAACCAGGATCTACGTTCCTACCCTCACCACGGTAACCAGGATCTACGTTTCTACCCTCACCATGGTAACCAGGGTCTACGTTTCAATGGAGCGGAACAGTTAAAACACACGTAAACATTAAAATAAATTTTGAAAAAATCAAAATAAAGTTAACATTTTAAAAAATGTAAAATAATATTTTAAAACTATTTATTCAACCAACTGAGTTGCTTCGGCGATGTTGTGTAGGAGAGGGAATGAGGAGGATCCAAATGCAGGTTTAACAGTTTATTAAGTGTTGAACAAAGGAATCCACAGCAGAGAGATAACGGCTTCAGGCAGTGCTGGATGGCCAAGAGGAAGGGCTGAAGGTTCATGTGAGGAGAATAAGAAAATTAGTCTGATATCAAAATTTGACTCAGCTTAGAGGTGGTCAGTTTACCACTAGAATCGTTGAAGACCTGACAGAGACTGTGGGTGACACCAGGTCTTTTATAGCCACCGGTAAGTCTGTGCAGCTGGGAGCAATCAGCCAATCCTCCCGTTAGAAGCCATCCAGCACCTGTGAGTTTTGGGGGAGAAAAAAAACAAACAAGCAGGCCTAAAAGGCCTCACACCACAGTACCCCCCCCTCTACGGACGCCACCTGGCGGACCACCAGGCCTGTCCGGAAAGCGGCGGTGAAAGTCCCGGACCAAGCCAGGGTCCAGGATCGCTGAACGGGGCACCCAGCACCGTTCCTCCGGGCCATAACCCTCCCAGTCCACGAGGTACTGTAGACCCCGACCTCGGCGACGAACATCCAAAAGACGGTTGACCGTGTACGCATCCGAGCCGTCGACAAGGCGAGGAGGTGGAGGGGGAGCAGAAGGAGGCTGGAGGGGACTGGTAGAAACCGGTTTGATCTGAGAGACGTGGAACACAGGATGTACCTTCATGGAAGAGGGCAGGGCGAGCTTTACCGAGACCGGGTTGACCAGCCGCAGGATCCGGAAAGGGCCAATGAAGCGGGGTGAAAGCTTGCGAGACTCTGCCCTGAGGGGAATGTTCCTGGTAGACAGAAGGACAGACTGACCAACCTGATATGCTGGGGCTGGCTGACGGTGGCGATTAGCTTGGCGCCGAGCCCGGCCACAGGCCTGTTGGAGGGCCCTCCTAGTTTTCCTCCAGATCCGACGACACCGTCTGATATGGAGCTGCACCGAAGGGACGGCCAGCTCCTGTTCCTGATCCGGGAACAATGGGGGTTGGTAACCCAGAGAAGCCTCGAACGGGGACAATCCTGTGGAGGAACTAACTTGGGAATTATGGGCATACTCAATCCACGGGAGATGAGACGACCACGTGGACTGGGCAGAGGCCAACACGCACCGTAATGTGGATTCCAGGTGTTGGTTAGCCCGCTCCGACTGGCCGTTGGATTGGGGGTGGAAGCCAGATGACAAGCTGACGGAAGCCCCCAGCGCCTTACAGAAGGACTTCCAAACAGCTGATGTGAATTGCGGACCCCGGTCAGAGACTATGTCCAGAGGGATACCATGCAGACGGAACACATGGGTCACCATGAGCTGGGCAGTCTCCAAGGCTGAAGGGAGTTTAGGAAGAGGCACCAGATGTACAGCTTTGGAGAATCGGTCCACAATCGTGACCACAACAGTGTTACCTTCTGAGGGAGGGAGTCCGGTCACAAAGTCCAGTGCGATATGGGACCAGGGACGACTGGGAACCGGTAGGGGATGGAGCAGCCCCGCAGGAGGACGATGAGGGACCGTGCCCCGGGAACAGGCAGAACAGGCAGCGACAAAATTCCTAGTGTCTGCCTCCATCGTTGGCCACCAGAACCGCCGCTGAAGAAGCGCCATTGTACGGCGAATCCCAGTGTGACAGGACCACCGGGATGCATGTGCCCATAGGAGAACCTGGGAGCGGGCAGAGGATGGCACATACGAACGGTTAGCTGGGCCAGTACCTGGGTCCGGATCATGCTGTAGACCATCCCTTATTGCAGTCTCGATCTCCCAAGTGATTGCCCCAATGACGCAGGAGGGGGGTAGAATGGGCTCCGGCTCCGATCTGGACTGATGACCATCATGCAGGCGGGAGAGGGCGTCAGGTTTGGTATTGCGGTTGCCCGGCCTGTAAGTGAGGGTAAAATTAAAGCGTGTAAAGAACAGCTGCCACCGGGCCTGTCGAGAGTTGAGTCTCTTAGCTGCTTGGATGTAAGCGAGGTTTTTGTGGTCTGTCCAGACCACGAATGGGTGTTCTGCGCCCTCGAGCCAGTGCCTCCATTCCTCGAGTGCCAGTTTGACTGCGAGCAGTTCTCTATTCCCCACATCGTAGTTTTGTTCAGCTGCAGAGAGACGCTTAGAGAAAAAGGCACAGGGATGGAGTTTGCCATCCTCCTGATGGTATTGGGACAGCACAGCACCCACCCCTGAATCCGAGGCGTCCACCTCCACAATAAACTGCCTCAAGGGGTCGGGCTGGACCAGAACGGGGGCCGAGGTAAACCTCTTTTTAAGCTCAGTGAATGCACCCTCTGCTTGGGGAGACCAAACGAACGGTCTGGCTGTGGAAGTAAGCTGGGTAAGGGGAAGAGCTACCTGACTGTAATTGCGAATGAAACGCCTGTAAAAATTTGCGAAACCCAGAAATTGTTGTAGTTTGCGACGGGTGTCGGGTCGAGGCCAATCAGCCACCGCGCTAACTTTTTCGGGGTCCGGGCAAACCTGCCCAGCGTGTAAAATAAAACCAAGGAAGTTGACGGACTGAGAATGGAACTCTCACTTCTCAGCCTTTACAAACAGACGATTCTCAAGGAGTCGCTGGAGTACCGCACGGACATGGACGATGTGCTCCTCAACAGTGGGCGAAAAAATAAGAATGTCGTCCAGATAAACAAAGACAAAACGATTAAGGAAGTCACGGAGCACATCGTTAATGAATGCCTGGAAGACTGCGGGAGCGTTAGTTAACCCGAAAGGCATGACCAAGTATTCGAATTGGCCCAGGTGGGTGTTGAACGCCGTCTTCCACTCGTCCCCCTCCCGCATTCGGACGAGATGGTAGGCGCAACGCAGATCGAGTTTTGTAAAGACCCGGGCTCCCTGAAGTAGCTCGAACGCCGAATTAATGAGGGGCAACGGGTATTTGTTGCGAACGGTGATGTTATTAAGACCCCGATAATCGACGCACGGACGGAGGGAACCATCCTTCTTACCCACAAAAAAGGACCCCGCTGCTATGGGTGCCGAGGAAGGGCGGATAAGCCCCGACGCCAGGGACTCATTGATGTACTTCTCCATCGCCCCCCTCTCTGGAGCAGACAGATTGTACAGGCGACTGGCGGGTAAGGTTGCCCCAGGGAGGAGGTCGATGGCGCAATCATATGGCCGACGAGGCGGGAGAGATTGTGCCCTCTCCTTACTGAAGACCTCTTTGAGGTCATGATACTCTGCCGGGATAGACGCAACGTCCACCGGGTCGATTGAGCCTACCGTGTCAGAAGAGACGGTTGTCACGGCAGATTGGAGGCAAGTTGCATGGCACTGATTGCTCCACCCGACGATACGCCGGTTTTGCCAGTCGACCTGTGGATTGTGCAACCTAAGCCAGGGGAAACCTAACACAAGGGGTGAGCCGGGTGAAGAAATAACGTTAAACGAAAGGTGCTCACGGTGATTACCCGATACCACCATCTCCAGCGGGGAGGACTGGTGGGTCACCCTGGTGATAACGTGTCCATCGATCGCCGTGGCATTAATGGGTTCTCCGAGTGGTTGGGACTGGAATCCACACTGACAGAGAAAATCTGCGTCGATGAAGTTGCCGTCGGCCCCGGAATCCACCAACGCTTCGACCGGAAAAGAAGAGGAACAACCAGAGGTTAGTGTCACAAGAATCATAAGCCTAGGGGTACCATGACATCTAGTTGTGCCCACCCGTAACCCTAGGTCTACCGGTGGGCCCCGTCTTTTGGGCGACAAGGGCAAGCTGAGAGTAAGTGACTTCTCGACCCGCAATAGAGACACCTCCCTTCTTTTAGTCTAACCTCTCTTTCCTTTTTGGTTAGATGCATCTGTCCCAACTGCATTGGTTCTGTGGAAGGCTGCTCAGCCTCTTGTGGAACAGATGCAAATGCCCTAGGTGGGGGGCAGACCGAGGAAGGCTGTCGATGGTTGTGAACTGGAGTAGGGTGTAGGGCCCGGGTGGTATTTTCATATCGTTTCTCTCTTTGACGGTTGTCTAACTGTATTGCCAGCGAAATGAGTTCCTCCAATGTGGATGGGGTCCCCCTGCCAGCTAACTCATCCTTCAGAGGATCATTCAGGGCATTTAGGAACACCCCTCTTAGTGCCTTCTGTCCCCAGCCAGCCTCTACTGCTAGGGTCCGGAATGAGATGGAGAACTCCGCCACAGATAGAGTTCCCTGGGAAAGGTGGAGTAGACGCTGGGAGGCATCTCCAGCCCGGTCCGGCACCTCGAACATGGTTCTGAATAAACTCAGAAAATCAGATGTTGAGTGATCAGCCAGGGGGGCTGCCGCGTCTTCGGCCTCGGCCCACTCCAGTGCCCTGCCCCGAAGAAGACCCACAATGTACAAATTCTTAACTTTGTCTGATTCGAAGGTCCGCGGTCTTAGAGCAAAGACATTTGAACGCTGCAAGAGGAACCCACGACATTTCCCCAGGGTTCCATGGAAAGGTTCCGGGTCCGTAATATGGTGGTCCATGAGTGGGCTGGGCATAGCTGAAGGAGGTGCCGAGGCTGTGGACAGAAAAAAAGAACTTAGATTATTTACTTTGTCTGTTAAAGCCTGTAACTGTGTTTTTAATTGAGTATTTTCGTCCATAAGGGCCTTTATGGCCTGTTGTTGTTGTCCCAGGAATATTCCTTGTCGGGTCAGAATCTCTGACACTGAGGGTGATGCAGAACCCGCTGGATCCATTCTGGTCAGGTCTTCTGTTGTGTAGGAGAGGGAATGAGGAGGATCCAAATGCAGGTTTAACAGTTTATTAAGTGTTGAACAAAGGAATCCACAGCAGAGAGATAACGGCTTCAGGCAGTGCTGGATGGCCAAGAGGAAGGGCTGAAGGTTCCTGTGAGGAGAATAAGAAAATTAGTCTGATATCAAAATTTGACTCAGCTTAGAGGTGGTCAGTTTACCACTAGAATCGTTGAAGACCTGACAGAGACTGTGGGTGACACCAGGTCTTTTATAGCCACCGGTAAGTCTGTGCAGCTGGGAGCAATCAGCCAATCCTCCCGTTAGAAGCCATCCAGCACCTGTGAGTTTTGGGGGAGAAAAAAAACAAACAAGCAGGCCTAAAAGGCCTCACACCACAGGCGACCCCTGAACGGAAATGCCAAAAGAAGAAGAATGAACTTTTTTCCCACTTAATCTTTCTGTGTTGCTAAGAAACCAAACAAGAATTATGAGAGATTTTTTTTTTTTACTTGATATGCTATGATGTCATAGACAACCTTCTGTCATAAAGAAGCTTCAGCTCTAAAGGTTGACTTTGAAATAAACGGCTTGTTTTTCATTTTTTACTCACACAGAGAAACTCATTTTTTAACTGTCGTTCATTTAAGAAAATAAAACAATCATGTGGAGTTTACTTACACACTGGACCTCTACGAAAAACGCAGAAGATCATTTTATGAAGTTTGCAAAGCAAAAAATGAAGGAAGATCTTCAGAATAAAGATTTTGATCAAAATGTTTCCTCTGCTTCAAGTCTTGGTCGGGCTGTGTTTTTGGCCCAATATAACCAACCAAATAAAAGTTTGCATCGTCTCAAAAACACAAAGACGATATTTTATAAAGACTATGACGAGCTGGCCGGTAGAGAACATTTTCACCCCCTCACTGATTTGAAAACGGAAATAGAGAAAATAACGAGGCATTATAAAAGTCAAAAGGATTTGCAAGATTTTGTCTTGCAGCAGATCGGAGAGAAAAACAGGATTATTGAAAATAAGAAACATGAAAAGGAACAAGACACGGAGAACAGGAAACTAGTAGAAAGAAAAGAAGAGGAAAGGAAGAGACAAGAAGCAGTGAGGCAGGCCAAAGAAAGAAGTAGAACTTTGGCAGAACAACGTTGGGAACTGGCTGCTAGAGAGCAAAGACAAAAAATGGAAAAGATGGTCGAAGAGGATGACCACAAATATTACATGCAAGAGGCTGAACGAGAAAAATGGGGAATTAAGAGAACAATGAGCCAAACAGGAAAAGAGCGTCAAAGAAAGTCAGAGATTGTGTTGCAGAGATTATTGGCCCAAAAAAAAGAGGAAGCTTTGATTCAAGCTCAGAAAGAAAAGGAGACGGAGATAAAAAACAAAAGACGAGAAATGATTGTGGAAAAAGAATTGGCTGAAAAGGAAAATAAACGTACGGCGGAGCTCAAATCTCTTGCAGAGTTTAGAAAGAATCAAATGAAGGAGAGACTGCAAAAGAACTTTGAAGAAAAGCAGAAACAAGAGGAAGCAGACGATGGTCTCCAACTGGAATCTGTTAAAGCAGAGCTTACTGGCCAGCCTGGGAATGGTAAGTATTCACAAACAGATATTGTTGAAACCAGTAAAGAAAATAAAAGACTTGCAGAGGAGAAATGTTTCTGTGCTGCGCTGGAAAAACAACATGAACAACTAAAATATAACATCGAAATGGAAGCAAATCAAATGGAAAGAAAACAAAAGTTACAGAAACATTATGAGAAAGTTCTTTCATGGTCGGGTGTGAAAAAAGAAATAACTAAAGATTTACTTAAAAGAGCCTTTGAAGAACCTCGTCTACCTGCAGATGAAAGGAACAAACACACGTCTGCAGAGAAAAACATGTCTACGGCGACTGTTGAGCTTATAATTCTAACAGAGCCAAAGAAAGAAATGAATAAGTCTGAAATCCAGAAGAACAAGACGGTGCTGCCACCAATAAAACCCAACGAGAAGAGGAGCAACATTTCAAAAGAGCATCCCCAAGTTACAAACACACACCCACACCCGCTCGTTCCTGGTAGAGTTACATCAAAACCTGAGAAAGAGCAAATGAAAGAACACACTGATAATTCTATATTAAAAAAGACATCTGTGCTCCCACCAATAAAATCCATAAAAAATACAAACATTTTAAACCAAATAGAAAAAAGAAACCAACACAATCTGACCTTCAAACTTAAAGTTCTCCCACAGATTTCAAACAAGTTCCCCTCATTTAAAACTTTTCCTCAACATCTGTCCCCCGTAAAGTATAAAGTAACGACAGGAGTACTTCCCACATATTTAAATAAGGCATGAAAACAAGTCCAGACCCGGGGACACTGTACGAGGTTTGTTCTTAGACCTGAGCTGTCGACCCGCTCACACCGTGTGTTCCATCTCTTCATTTCCTTTCATCTCATTCATATCTACAAACAATAAAAAAAACATAAGAAATAGTATCTGATGTGCAGGGTTTGACGTATTTATTCGATGAGACAATTCACATTTCTTTTTTCAAACTACGTTTAAAATTGGACCGCTGCGTCGGTTCGTCATGGTGAAGAGCTGAGCTGAAAAGCAAAGCTCTCAATTTACCAGTTGATCTATACATTCTCACCCCCACCTTGGTAACCACTGGGTGACGCCTTAGAAACAAAATGTATTATTATTATTATTATTATGTTCCTGATTACCATGGGAACCAGGAATCTACATTCCTACCCTCACCATGGTAACCAGGATCTACGCTCCTACCCTCACCCTGGTAACCAGGATCTACGTTCCTACCCTCACCATGGTAACCAGGATCTACGTTCCTACCCTCACCATGGTAACCAGGATCTACGTTCCTACCCTCACCATGGTAACCAGGATCGATGTTCCTACCCTCACCCTGGTAACCAGGATCTACATTCCTACCCTCATCATGGTAACCAGGATCTACGTTCCTACCCTTACCATGGTAACCAGGATCTACGTTCCTACCCTCACCATGGTAACCAGGATCTACATTCCTACCCTCATCATGGTAACCAGGTCTACGTTCCTACCCTCACCATGGTAACCAGGATCTACATTCCTACCCTCGTCATGGTAACCAGGATCTACGTCCCTACCCTCACCATGGTAACTAGGATCTACGTTCCTACCCTCACCATGGTAACCAGGATCTACGCTCCTACCCTCACCATGGTAACCAGTGTAGGTGGTGACTGAAAGAACAAGAACACGGATACAAGCGTCTGAAAGGAGCTTCCTCTGAGCTCGGAGTACAGCTGTTGTTCTTCCGGGTCGACAGAAGCTAGGTGGGGGGGTTTGGCTACCTGGTTAAGATGCTGGTGAGGTGTTTTGGGCATGTCCCACCAGGAGGTGACCGAGAGGCAGACCCCGGAACCACTGTGGAGACTTTGTCTCACAGCTGGACAGAGAAGAGCTCAGGACCCTATCGGGTGAGCTGGAGGAATGCGGCCAGGATGAGGTAAGTCCGAGTTTCCGTTCTGATGATGTTTCCCCCGGCGACTCAGCACCAGATAAGCAGAAGATGATGGAACTGAACATTTAAAAAATTGTTCAGTTTTCCCACTTTGTACGTGTCTGTAGAAACTTTTCTTTCTACAGACACGTAGAGACAGATTTGAGTGATTGTCTGCACATCTCTTGGTTAACATAACACTGTGTTCCCCTGTCCGGGCCCCCTGTTGACAAAGACTTTTTTGTTTCAGAAGGCCTTTTAAACAACGTATCCTCTGCAAATCGACTTACTAAGGTACCATGTACCGTTTTATTGTTCCAATTTTGCATGTTTGTCATTAAACACGAGACAAAAAAGAAACAACTACATTGTGTTTGGGACGAGTTGAGCTGAACGGCTGCTGATACTCAAAAAAGTTTTTCTAAAGTTATTTTTATCTATTCAATATTAAAGAAATAGATGAAAAACATCTTTGATAATTCTTACATTTTTAAATATTATCTAAAAGAAGTGCGACGACGTCACAATGATCACAATCATTAGCAAATATTTAACTATTTAAATACAAACTGTTTTGGAGGCTGTAGAGTTTAAACTACCACCCAACGTGAATCACTAACAGATAAAACCTACATATCTCTGTTTGTTTAAACCTCCTCCACCCAACATGATCTATTATTTTATCTCTCTATACTCTATTATTTTTTTTTCTTTTTGTTTTTTCGGCTCTCTATGCTGAGAATACGTATGTACCAGATTGGGTTAAAGGGCTGCTCGGCAGCTCAATCCTGGAACGATCTGCAGAAAGACTTTAAAGAAAATGATTTTATTCGTAAGTCAAGAGAATTTTAACGTTTTATGAAAACACACTTTCAATTTGCGAATGTTTTAATTAAGTCTGATATTTCATTTTGTGACTGTAAGTGATGTGTGTGTTTTATGTGTGTTAATGTCCCGTGTGTGTGTGTGTGTGTGTGTGTGTGTGTGTGTGTGTGTTGACTCTTAATTTCTCCTCTTGGGATTCTCTGATTTAAGTGATTTTGGAGGGATGGGACAGGGTGTATTGCTAGACGATGAAGGTGAGGCAGGGTAGACGGGGAGGCTCACGGTCGGTAGGTGCAGTTAACTGACGACCTGCAGACTACACGGTTCAGTAAACACAACCAGGCTGTTATTTTAGAGATCTGAACCTGTAACAAATTAATGGATTTTGTTTAAATTTTACAGATGACTCCACTCGGGGGCCCGACACGCCAATGAATCATCCCATCGTTCAGAGTTAGGAGAGGCGTAGCTCAGCGGTAGAATTGCTGTCTTTGAACTGAATAGTTTCTGGTTCGATTCCCGATGGGTTTATGCCCAAGTGTCCTCATCCCACCCACCTGCATGCCGGTGAGCACACACTAATAATAAACAAGACGTTCAACAGAAACATTCAACATCTCAGAATGAACATCCATACATTTCATCTGAGAAAAGCAAAGCAGAATATTTTATATTTCCAAAATGAACATTCAAGCATGTCCTCTGAGAGACAGGCTGTGATGGCTGCAGCCATGCTTGGTCCGTCACACAGGCCGAGCCTGTTCAACCACCTAAAACCAAACATGGCTTTCAGTACTGTTAGATAGAAAAGCTGCGCTGACTGGAGAACAACTCAGAGACCCTCATGTACCTGTACAAGGGTAAAATTTTTTTGAAACTAGATAAAATAAAATCATCTCTGTCTGCTGTGTTTATACAGTGATAAATAAAGAGGTGTGTGTTATACAGGGTGGAGTGAGGGAAGCCTGGAAACGGAAGCAACCGGGAACATATAATTTTACTTTTTCCCGTCTAATTGAGGAAAATTTGTATTTTTTTAGCAATTTGTTGAACTTTTTGAGTCTTTTTTTTACTATGTTTTGTTTGTCTAAGGTAGAGACCTGCAGGTCCCTGCCCGTCTGTCCCAGACGGATAGAGACAGAATTGAATGATTGTCTTGGTTAACATAACCGTGTGTCTTCCTCTGTCTGAACCCCCTATAGATCCCCCTGTAGAGTGGTTACATTAACTAGAGAAACTTTTAATAAGATAATGATAAGAATAAAAGAAGTATTTACATTTCCTCTGTTTACTTTGACTTTTCTTTCTGTTAGTCGTGCACACACACACACCGGACAGGAAGTTTGTATTTCTCTAAAAGTTGTGTTCCTCATTTGATACCTGCTGACATCAGCATGCTTCTGCTCACACCTACACCTGTAGTGCTTCCAACCTGCCGTGCACAACACACCGTTAGAATGAGGAGGTTTAAGCTCACGTTCTGCAGCGGATTCTTCACAGGATTTCTCTGCCTTTATTTTATCTTCAGTTTGGACTTTTCTCTCAAACAGCCCGAAAGCATGAAGAACACGAACACGTCTAAGAAGGAGCCCCCACACACAGGTGAGCAGGGAGCACACACACAGGTGAGCAGGAACTACACACACAGGTGAGCAGGGAGCACACACACAGGTGAGCAGGAACTACACACACAGGTGAGCAGGGAGCACACACACAGGTGAGCGGGGAGCACACACACAGGTGAGCAAGGAACACACACACAGGTGAGCAGGGAGCACACACACAGGTGAGCGGGGAGTACACACACAGGTGAGCAGGAACTACACACACAGGTGAGCAAGGAACACACACACAGGCGAGCAGGGAGCACACACACAGGTGAGCGGGGAGTACACACACAGGTGAGCAAGGAACACACACACAGGTGAGCAGGAACTACACACACAGGTGAGCGGGGAACTACACACACACAGGTGAGCAGGGAAACACACACACAGGTGAGCAGGGAGCACACACACAGGTGAGCAGGGAGCACACACACAGGTGAGCGGGAACCACACACAGGTGAGCAGGGAGCACACACACAGGTGAGCAGGAACTACACACACAGGTGAGCAGGGAGCACACACACAGGTGAGCAGGGAGCACACACACAGGTGAGCAGGGAGCACACACACAGGTGAGCGGGAACCACACACAGGTTAGCAGGGAGCACACACACAGGTGAGCAGGAACTACACACACAGGTGAGCAGGGAGCACACACACAGGTGAGCAGGGAGCACACACACAGGTGAGCAGGGAGCTCACACACAGATGAGCAGGGAGCACACACACAGGTGAACAAGGTGCACACACACAGGTGAGCAGGGAGCACACACACAGGTGAACAAGGTGCACACACACAGGTGAGCAGGAACTACACACACAGGTGAGCAGGGAGCACACACACAGGTGAACAAGGTGCACACACACAGGTGAGCGGGGATCACACACACAGGTGAGCAGGGATCACTGACTGGGGGAGAAAAGGCTTTTCATTGCTATGTGTGTTTTCATGTGAGTTATTAAGTGTTTATATGTGTTTGTGTGTGTGTGTGTGTGTGTGTGTGTGTGTGTGTGTGTGTGTGTGTGTGTGTGTGTGTGTGTGTGTGTGTGTGTGTGTGTGTGTGTGTGTGTGTGTGTGTGTGTGTGTGTGTCAAGTCAAACTTTGAGGACTAGGAAAATCATGGTGTCAAGCCTGAGTTAATCAGACAGTAGGGAATGAAAGCAGGAAAAGAAGCAGCGAATCCCAGGAGGAGAAAAAACAAACAATTCACCACTCAGAGGCTAAAACCAGACATACCAAGTCTCCCTCATTGGGCAAGAGACACCCGCAATTAGATCCAATCTCTCACACACCCACCAAGGTTAATAAAACTCCCGCAGGATGAACACTATAGTGCGTTCCATGAACATGATTAGGTATAATGAAGCTAAGCACATGGCAGCTCCTGCTGCTGTGCATCTGAAAGCCGCTAGCAGCGATCTGCATGGTCTATTGCAAGTATTGTTTTTGGTTAACGTGTGGAAGACGTCGGACATCCGGGAACTTTGGCAGAGTGTGTACTTACTGAGACAGAGTGTGTACTTACTGAGACAGAGTGTGTACTTACTGAGACACAGTCTGTACTTACTGAGACAGAGTGTGTACTTACTGAGACAGAGTCTGTACTTACTGAGACAGAGTGTGTACTTACTGAGACAGAGTGTATACTTACTGAGACAGAGTGCGTACTTACTGAGACAGAGTGTGTACTTACTGAGACAGAGTGTATACTTACTGAGACAGAGTGTATACTTACTGAGACAGAGTGTGTACTTACTGAGACAGAGTGTATACTTACTGAGACAGAGTGTGTACTTACTGAGACAGAGTGTATACTTACTGAGACAGAATGTATACTTACTGAGACAGAGTGTGTACTTACTGAGACAGAGTGTGTACTTACTGAGACAGAGTGTGTACTTACTGAGACAGAGTGTGTACTTACTGAGACAGAGTGCGTACTTACTGAGACAGAGTGTGTACTTACTGAGACAGAGTGTGTACTTACTGAGACAGAGTGCGTACTTACTGAGACAGAGTGTGTACTTACTGAGACAGAGTGTGTACTTACTGAGACAGAGTGTGTACTTACTGAGACAGAGTGTATACTTACTGAGACAGAGTGTGTACTTACTGAGACAGAGTGTGTACTTACTGAGACAGAGTGTGTACTTACTGAGACAGAGTGTGTACTTACTGAGACAGAGTGCGTACTTACTGAGACACAGTGTATACTTACTGAGACAGAGTGTGTACTTACTGAGACAGAGTGTATACTTACTGAGACAGAGTGCGTACTTACTGAGACAGAGTGTGTACTTACTGAGACAGAGTGTGTACTTACTGAGACAGAGTGTATACTTACTGAGACAGAGTGTGTACTTACTGAGACAGAGTGTGTACTTACTGAGACAGAGTGTGTGCTTACTGAGACAGAGTGTGTACTTACTGAGACAGAGTGTGTGCTTACTGAGACAGATGGTGTACTTACTGAGACAGAGTGCGTACTTACTGAGACAGAGTGTGTACTTACTGAGACAGAATGTGTGCTTACTGAGACAGATGGTGTACTTACTGAGACAGAGTGCGTACTTACTGAGACAGATGGTGTACTTACTGAGACAGAGTGCGTACTTACTGAGACAGAGTG
This sequence comes from Neostethus bicornis, assembly GCA_902685375.1. Lineage (NCBI taxonomy): Eukaryota > Metazoa > Chordata > Actinopteri > Atheriniformes > Phallostethidae > Neostethus > Neostethus bicornis. The sequence goes on from LR738551.1 coordinate 688,920, forward strand.
TGTACTTACTGAGACAGAATGTGTGCTTACTGAGACAGATGGTGTACTTACTGAGACAGAGTGCGTACTTACTGAGACAGAGTGTATACTTACTGAGACAGAGTGCGTACTTACTGAGACAGAGTGTGTACTTACTGAGACAGAGTGTGTACTTACTGAGACAGAGTGCGTACTTACTGAGACAGAGTGTGTACTTACTGAGACAGAGTGTGTACTTACTGAGACAGAGTGCGTACTTACTGAGACAGAGTGTATACTTACTGAGACAGAGTGTATACTTACTGAGACAGAGTGTGTACTTACTGAGACAGAGTGTGTACTTACTGAGACAGAGTGTGTACTTACTGAGACAGAGTGCGTACTTACTGAGACAGAGTGTATACTTACTGAGACAGAGTGTGTACTTACTGAGACAGAGTGCGTACTTACTGAGACAGAGTGTATACTTACTGAGACAGAGTGTGTACTTACTGAGACAGAGTGCGTACTTACTGAGACAGAGTGTATACTTACTGAGACAGAGTGTGTACTTACTGAGACAGAGTGTGTACTTACTGAGACAGAGTGTGTACTTACTGAGACAGAGTGTGTACTTACTGAGACAGAGTGTGTACTTACTGAGACAGAGTGTGTACTTACTGAGACAGAGTGTATACTTACTGAGACAGAGTGTGTACTTACTGAGACAGAGTGTGTACTTACTGAGACAGAGTGTGTACTTACTGAGACAGAGTGTGTACTTACTGAGACAGAGTGTGTACTTACTGAGACAGAGTGTATATTTACTGAGACAGAGTGTGTACTTACTGAGACAGAGTGTGTACTTACTGAGACAGACTCTGTACTTACTGAGACAGAGTGTGTACTTACTGAGACAGAGTGTGTACTTACTGAGACAGACTCTGTACTTACTGAGACAGAGTGTGTACTTACTGAGACAGAGTGTGTACTTACTGAGACAGAGTGTGTACTTACTGAGACAGAGTGCGTACTTACTGAGACAGAGTGTGTACTTACTGAGACAGAGTGTATACTTACTGAGACAGAGTGTGTACTTACTGAGACAGAGTGTATACTTACTGAGACAGAGTGTGTACTTACTGAGACAGAGTGTGTACTTACTGAGACAGAGTGTGTACTTACTGAGACAGAGTGTGTACTTACTGAGACAGAGTGTGTACTTACTGAGACAGAGTGTGTACTTACTGAGACAGAGTGTGTACTTACTGAGACAGAGTGTGTACTTACTGAGACAGAGTGTGTACTTACTGAGACAGAGTGTGTACTTACTGAGACAGAGTGTGTACTTACTGAGACAGAGTGTGTACTTACTGAGACAGAGTGTGTACTTACTGAGACAGAGTGTGTACTTACTGAGACAGAGTGTGTACTTACTGAGACGGAGTGTGTACTTACTGAGACAGAGTGTGTACTTACTGAGACAGAGTGTGTACTTACTGAGACAGAGTGTGTACTTACTGAGACAGAGTGTATACTTACTGAGACAGAGTGTGTACTTACTGAGACAGAGTGTGTGCTTACTGAGACAGAGTGTGTACTTACTGAGACAGAGTGTGTGCTTATTGAGACAGAGTGTGTGCTTACTGAGACAGAGTGTGTACTTACTGAGACAGAGCGTGTACTTACTGAGACAGAGTCTGTACTTACTGAGACAGAGTGTGTACTTACTGAGACAGAGTGTGTACTTACTGAGACAAAGTGTGTACTTACTGAGACAGAGTGTGTACTTACTGAGACAGAGTGTATACTTACTGAGACAGAGTGTGTACTTACTGAGACAGAGTGTATACTTACTGAGACAGAGTGTGTACTTACTGAGACAGAGTGTGTACTTACTGAGACAGAGTGTGTACTTACTGAGACAGAGTGTATACTTACTGAGACAGATGGTGTACTTACTGAGACAGAGTGTGTGCTTACTGAGACAGAGTGTGTACTTACTGAGACAGAGTGTGTACTTACTGAGACAGAGTGTGTGCTTACTGAGACAGAGTGTATACTTACTGAGACAGAGTGTGTACTTACTGAGACAGAGTGTGTACTTACTGAGACAGAGTGTGTACTTACTGAGACAGAGTGTATACTTACTGAGACAGATGGTGTACTTACTGAGACAGAGTGTGTACTTACTGAGACAGAGTGTGTACTTACTGAGACAGAGTCTGTACCTACTGAGACAGAGTGCGTACTTACTGAGACAGAGTGCGTACTTACTGAAACAGAGTGTGTACTTACTGAGACAGAGTGTGTGCTTACTGAGACAGAGTGTGTGCTTACTGAGACAGAGTGTGTACTTACTGAGACAGAGTGTGTACTTACTGAGACAGAGTGTGTACTTACTGAGACAGAGTGTGTACTTACTGAGACAGAGTGCGTACTTACTGAGACAGAGTGTGTACTTACTGAGACAGAATGTGTGCTTACTGAGACAGATGGTGTACTTACTGAGACAGAGTGCGTACTTACTGAGACAGAGTGTGTACTTACTGAGACAGAGTGTATACTTACTGAGACAGAGTGTGTACTTACTGAGACAGAGTGTGTACTTACTGAGACAGAGTGTATACTTACTGAGACAGAGTGTGTACTTACTGAGACAGAGTGTGTACTTACTGAGACAGAGTGTATACTTACTGAGACAGAGTGTGTACTTACTGAGACAGAATGTGTGCTTACTGAGACAGATGGTGTACTTACTGAGACAGAGTGTGTACTTACTGAGACAGAGTGCGTACTTACTGAGACAGAGTGTGTACTTACTGAGACAGAGTGTATACTTACTGAGACAGAGTGTGTACTTACTGAGACAGAGTGTGTACTTACTGAGACAGAGTGCGTACTTACTGAGACAGAGTGTATACTTACTGAGACAGAGTGCGTACTTACTGAGACAGAGTCTGTACCTACTGAGACAGAGTGCGTACTTACTGAGACAGAGTGCGTACTTACTGAGACAGAGTGTGTACTTACTGAGACAGAGTCTGTACCTACTGAGACAGAGTGCGTACTTACTGAGACAGAGTGCGTACTTACTGAAACAGAGTGTGTACTTACTGAGACAGAGTGTGTACTTACTGAGACAGAGTCTGTACCTACTGAGACAGAGTGCGTACTTACTGAGACAGAGTGTGTACTTACTGAGACAGAGTGCGTACTTACTGAGACAGAGTGTGTACTTACTGAGACAGAGTCTGTACTTACTGAGACAGAGTGTGTACTTACTGAGACAGAGTGTGTACTTACTGAGACAGAGTGTATACTTATTGAGACAGAGTGTGTACTTACTGAGACAGAGTGTGTACTTACTGAGACAGACTCTGTACTTACTGAGACAGAGTGTGTACTTACTGAGACAGAGTGTGTACTTACTGAGACAGAGTTTGTACTTACTGAGACAGAGTGCGTACTTACTGAGACAGAGTGTGTACTTACTGAGACAGAGTGTGTACTTACTGAGACGGAGTGTGTACTTACTGAGACAGAGTGTGTACTTACTGAGACAGAGTGTGTACTTACTGAGACAGAGTGTGTACTTACTGAGACAGAGTGCGTACTTACTGAGACAGAGTGTGTACTTACTGAGACAGACTCTGTACTTACTGAGACAGAGTGTGTACTTACTGAGACAGAGTGTGTACTTACTGAGACAGAGTGTGTACTTACTGAGACAGAGTGCGTACTTACTGAGACAGAGTGTGTACTTACTGAGACAGAGTGTGTACTTACTGAGACAGAGTGTATACTTACTGAAACAGAGTGCGTACTTACTGAGACAGAGTGTGTACTTACTGAGACAGAGTGTGTACTTACTGAGACAGAGTGTGTGCTTACTGAGACAGATGGTGTACTTACTGAGACAGAGTGCGTACTTACTGAGACAGAGTGTGTACTTACTGAGACAAAGTGTGTACTTACTGAGACAAAGTGTGTACTTACTGAGACAGAGTGTGTACTTACTGAGACAGAGTGTGTACTTACTGAGACAGAGTGTGTGCTTACTGAGACAGATGGTGTACTTACTGAGACAGAGTGCGTACTTACTGAGACAGAGTGTGTACTTACTGAGACAGAATGTGTGCTTACTGAGACAGAGTGTGTACTTACTGAGACAGAGTGTGTACTTACTGAGACAGAGTGTGTACTTACTGAGACAGAGTGTGTACTTACTGAGACAGAGTGTGTACTTACTGAGACAGAGTGTATACTTACTGAGACAGAGTGTGTACTTACTGAGACAGAGTGCGTACTTACTGAGACAGAGTGTATACTTACTGAGACAGAGTGTGTACTTACTGAGACAGAGTGTGTACTTACTGAGACAGAGTGTGTACTTACTGAGACAGAGTGTGTACTTACTGAGACGGAGTGTGTACTTACTGAGACGGAGTGTGTACTTACTGAGACAGAGTGTGTACTTACCGAGACAAAGTGTGTACTTACTGAGACAGAGTGTGTACTTACTGAGACAAAGTGTGTACTTACTGAGACAGAGTGTGTACTTATTGAGACAGAGTGTGTACTTACTGAGACAGAGTGTGTACTTACTGAGACAGAGTGTGTACTTACTGAGACAGAGTGTGTACTTACTGAGACAGAGTGTGTACTTACTGAGACAGAGTGTGTACTTACTGAGACAGAGTGTGTACTTACTGAGACAGAGTGTGTACTTACTGAGACAGAGTGCGTACTTACTGAGACAGAGTGTGTACTTACTGAGACAGAGTGTGTACTTACTGAGACAGAGTGTGTACTTACTGAGACAGAGTGTGTACTTACTGAGACAGAGTGTGTACTTACTGAGACAGAGTCTTTACTTACTGAGACAGAGTGTGTACTTACTGAGACAGAGTGTATACTTACTGAGACAGAGTGTGTACTTACTGAGACAGAGTCTGTACTTACTGAGACAGAGTGTGTACTTACTGAGACAGAGTGTGTACTTACTGAGACAGAGTGTGTACTTACTGAGACAGAGTGTGTACTTACTGAGACAGACTCTGTACTTACTGAGACAGAGTGTGTACTTACTGAGACAGAGTGTGTACTTACTGAGACAGAGTGTGTACTTACTGAGACAGAGTGTGTACTTACTGAGACAGAGTGTGTACTTACTGAGACAGAGTGTGTACTTACTGAGACAAAGTGTGTACTTACTGAGACAAAGTGTGTACTTACTGAGACAAAGTGTGTACTTACTGAGACAGAGTGTGTACTTACTGAGACAGAGTGTGTACTTACTGAGACAGAGTGTGTACTTACTGAGACAGAGTGTGTACTTACTGAGACAGAGTGTGTACTTACTGAGACAGAGTGTATACTTACTGAGACAGAGTGTGTACTTACTGAGACAGAGTGTGTACTTACTGAGACAGAGTGTGTACTTACTGAGACAGAGTGTGTACTTACTGAGACAGAGTGTGTACTTACTGAGACAGAGTGTGTACTTACTGAGACAGAGTGTGTACTTACTGAGACAGAGTGTGTACTTACTGAGACAGAGTGTGTACTTACTGAGACAGAGTGTGTACTTACTGAGACAGAGTGTGTACTTACTGAGACAGAGTGTGTACTTACTGAGACAGAGTGTATACTTACTGAGACAGAGTGTGTACTTACTGAGACAGAGTGTGTACTTACTGAGACAGAGTGTATATTTACTGAGACAGAGTCTTTACTTACTGAGACAGAGTGTGTACTTACTGAGACAGAGTGTGTACTTACTGAGACAGAGTGTGTACTTACTGAGACAGAGTGTATATTTACTGAGACAGAGTCTTTACTTACTGAGACAGAGTGTGTACTTACTGAGACAGAGTGTGTACTTACTGAGACTGAGTTTGTACTTACTGAGACAGAGTGTGTACTTACTGAGACAGAGTGTGTACTTACTGAGACTGAGTTTGTACTTACTGAGACAGAGTGTGTACTTACTGAGACAGAGTGTATATTTACTGAGACAGAGTCTTTACTTACTGAGACAGAGTGTGTACTTACTGAGACAGAGTGTGTACTTACTGAGACAGAGTGTGTACTTACTGAGACTGAGTTTGTACTTACTGAGACAGAGTGTGTACTTACTGAGACAGAGTGTGTACTTACTGAGACAGAGTGTGTACTTAATGAGACAGAGTGTGTACTTACTGAGACAGAGTGTATACTTACTGAGACAGAGTGTGTACTTACTGAGACAGAGTCTTTACTTACTGAGACAGAGTGCGTACTTACTGAGACAGAGTGTGTACTTACTGAGACAGAGTGTATATTTACTGAGACAGAGTCTTTACTTACTGAGACAGAGTGTGTACTTACTGAGACAGAGTGTGTACTTACTGAGACAGAGTGTGTACTTACTGAGACTGAGTTTGTACTTACTGAGACAGAGTGTGTACTTACTGAGACAGAGTGTGTACTTACTGAGACAGAGTGTGTACTTAATGAGACAGAGTGTGTACTTACTGAGACAGAGTGTATACTTACTGAGACAGAGTGTGTACTTACTGAGACAGAGTGTGTACTTAATGAGACAGAGTGTGTACTTACTGAGACAGAGTGTATACTTACTGAGACAGAGTGTGTACTTACTGAGACAGAGTGTGTACTTACTGAGACAGAGTGTGTACTTACTGAGACAGAGTGTATACTTACTGAGACAGAGTCTGTACTTACTGAGACAGAGTGTATACTTACTGAGACAGAGTGTGTACTTACTGAGACAGAGTGTGTACTTACTGAAACAGAGTGTGTACTTACCGAGACAGAGTGTGTACTTACTGAAACAGAGTGTGTACTTACTGAGACAGAGTGTGTACTTACTGAAACAGAGTGCGTACTTACCGAGACAGAGTGTGTACTTACTGAGACAGAGTGTGTACTTACTGAGACAGAGTGTGTACTTACTGAGACAGAGTGTGTACTTACTGAGACAGAGTGTGTACTTACTGAGACAGAGTGTGTACTTACTGAGACAGAGTCTGTACTTACTGAGACAGAGTGTGTACTTACCGAGACAGAGTGTGTACTTACTGAGACAGAGTGTGTACTTACTGAGACAGAGTGTGTACTTACTGAAACAGAGTGTGTACTTACCGAGACAGAGTGTGTACTTACTGAAACAGAGTGTGTACTTACTGAGACAGAGTGTGTACTTACTGAAACAGAGTGCGTACTTACCGAGACAGAGTGTGTACTTACTGAGACAGAGTGTGTACTTACTGAGACAGAGTGTGTACTTACTGAGACAGAGTGTGTACTTACTGAGACAGAGTCTGTACTTACTGAGACAGAGTGTGTACTTACTGAGACAGAGTGTGTACTTACTGAGACAGAGTGTATCCTTACTGAGACAGAGTGTGTACTTACTGAGACAGAGTCTGTACTTACTGAGACAGAGTGTGTACTTACTGAGACAGAGTGTGTACTTACTGAGACAGAGTGTGTACTTACTGAAACAGAGTGCGTACTTACCGAGACAGAGTGTGTACTTACTGAGACAGAGTGTGTACTTACTGAGACAGAGTGTGTACTTACTGAGACAGAGTGTGTACTTACTGAAACAGAGTGTGTACTTACCGAGACAGAGTGTGTACTTACTGAGACAGACTCTGTACTTACTGAGACAGAGTGTGTACTTACTGAGACAGAGTGTGTACTTACTGAAACAGAGTGTGTACTTACCGAGACAGAGTGTGTACTTACTGAAACAGAGTGTGTACTTACTGAGACAGAGTGTGTACTTACTGAAACAGAGTGCGTACTTACCGAGACAGAGTGTGTACTTACTGAGACAGAGTGTGTACTTACTGAGACAGAGTGTGTACTTACTGAGACAGAGTGTGTACTTACTGAGACAGAGTCTGTACTTACTGAGACAGAGTGTGTACTTACTGAGACAGAGTGTGTACTTACTGAGACAGAGTGTATCCTTACTGAGACAGAGTGTGTACTTACTGAGACAGAGTCTGTACTTACTGAGACAGAGTGTGTACTTACTGAGACAGAGTGTGTACTTACTGAGACAGAGTGTGTACTTACTGAGACAGAGTGTATCCTTACTGAGACAGAGTGTGTACTTACTGAGACAGAGTGTGTACTTACTGAGACAGAGTGTGTACTTACTGAGACAGAGTGTTTACTTACTGAGACAGAGTGTGTACTTACTGAGACAGAGTGTTTACTTACTGAGACAGAGTGTGTACTTACTGAGACAGAGTGTGTACTTACTGAGACAGAGTGTGTACTTACTGAGACAGAGTGTGTACTTACTGAGACAGAGTGTATACTTACTGAGACAGAGTGTGTACTTACTGAGACAGAGTGTGTACTTACTGAGACAGAGTGTGTACTTACTGAGACAGAGTGTGTACTTACTGAGACAGAGTGTATACATACTGAGACAGAGTGTGTACTTACTGAGACAGAGTGTATACTTACTGAGACAGAGTGTGTACTTACTGAGACAAAGTGTGTACTTACTGAGACAGAGTGTGTACTTACTGAGACAAAGTGTGTACTTACTGAGACAGAGTGTGTACTTACTGAGACAGAGTGTATACTTACTGAGACAGAGTGTGTACTTACTGAGACAAAGTGTGTACTTACTGAGACAGAGTGTGTACTTACTGAGACAGAGTGTGTACTTACTGAGACAGAGTGTGTACTTACTGAGACAGAGTGTGTACTTACTGAGACAGAGTGTGTACTTACTGAGACAGAGTGTGTACTTACTGAGACAGAGTGTGTACTTACTGAGACAGAGTGTGTACTTACTGAGACAGAGTGTGTACTCAGAGTCTGTACTCACCGTGTCTTTTTAAATGCATTCGAACATGTTTCTGACATGACGTGTTCGGCTTCCTGCAGATCAGAAGAACGTCTCCATCCCGAGGACACGAACGCTATGCTGGATCATGACCGGACCAAAGTACATGAAATCCAGAACTCAGCACATAAGGGAGACCTGGGCCAATCGCTGCTATAAAGTCCTCTACATGAGTTCGGTGAAGTCCGACTTTCCCACCGTGGCGCTGAACGTGAGCGAAGGAAGGGAGAACCTGTACTGGAAAACCATCCGAGCTCTCCAGTACATCCACCAGCACCATCTCCACGAAGCAGACTGGTTCCTGAAGGCAGATGATGACACATTTGTGGTCGTGGAGAATCTGAACTTCCTGCTGTCTAAGTTTGATCCGGAGGAGCCGGTGTACCTGGGTAGAAGGTTCTGGCCTTTTGTCAGCCAGGGTTACATGAGTGGAGGAGCGGGGTACGTTCTGAGTAAAGAAGCCCTCAGGAGATTTGTCCGAGGTTTTAGTTCAGGAGAATGCACCCACTTCTCGGACATAGAGGACATGGCTCTGGGGACGTGTATGGAGAAGATGAAAGTGAAGGCAGTGGACTCCAGAGACATGAAAGGAAGGCACACTTTTCACTCGTTTCCTCCAGAAGTTTACATTGTTCCCAAGACACCGTCCTGGGAGTTAGAATACGAGTTCTACCCCGCCGTCCAGGTGAGCAGCAACACTAGCTTAGTGTCATAGAGCAGCTGTATTTTCTACAGCGCGTTGTGGTGCGATGTCTCTTTCAACACAGTAAAAAAACATTTCCAGGAGACACATTGAGATAGACCTGAATGTTCTGTAGCTCATCTCTTCTGGGGTCGCGGCGTTGCTGGATCCTGTCACAGCTGACAGCTGAGAGGCAGGCTACACCCCAAACAGGTCACCAGTCTGTTCAGAATCAGAAGTACTTTATTGATCCCACACGTGGAAAATGTGTGTGTTACTGCAGCACAGTAACCATGAAAGAAAGAAATAGTACAATTAATAAAAGAAGAACGACTGTGATCATAAGAAAGAATTGTAGCGCTTTTAAAAGAAACTCAAAGATCCGTTCACTTCAGACAAGGTGAGCTACTGTTGTACCACAGCTGCCCTGAGGCAGACTGACGAGAAGCAAGACAACCAATCACACACCAGATCCAGACTGACCATCACCAACCAATCACACACACACCAGATCCAGACTGACCATCACCAACCAATCACACACACACACACCAGATCCAGACTGATCATCACCAACCAATCACACACACACCAGATCCAGACTGACCATCACCAACCAACCAATCACATACCAGATCCAGACTGACCATCACCAACCAATCACACACACACCAGATCCAGACTGACCATCACCAACCAATCACACACACACCAGATCCAGACTGACCATCACCAACCAATCACACACACACACCAGATCCAGACTGATCATCACCAACCAATCACACACACACCAGATCCAGACTGACCATCACCAACCAATCACACACCAGATCCAGACTGACCATCACCAACCAATCACACACACACACACCAGATCCAGACTGACCATCACCAACCAATCACACACACACACACCAGATCCAGACTGATCATCACCAACCAATCACACACACATCAGATCCAGACTGATCATCACCAACCAATCACACACCAGATCCAGACTGACCATCACCAACCAATCACACACACACACACCAGATCCAGACTGACCATCACCAACCAATCACACACACACACACCAGATCCAGACTGATCATCACCAACCAATCACACACACACCAGATCCAGACTGACCATCACCAACCAATCACACACACACCAGATCCAGACTGACCATCACCAACCAATCACACACACACACACCAGATCCAGACTGATCATCACCAACCAATCACACACACACCAGATCCAGACTGACCATCACCAACCAACCAATCACACACCAGATCCAGACTGACCATCACCAACCAATCACACACACACACCAGATCCAGACTGATCATCACCAACCAATCACACACACCAGATCCAGACTGATCATCACCAACCAATCACACACACACACACACCAGATCCAGACTGACCATCACCAACCAATCACACACACACCAGATCCAGACTGATCATCACCAACCAATCACACACACACCAGATCCAGACTGACCATCACCAACCAATCACACACACACCAGATCCAGACTGACCATCACCAACCAATCACACACACACACACCAGATCCAGACTGATCATCACCAACCAATCACACACACACCAGATCCAGACTGACCATCACCAACCAACCAATCACATACCAGATCCAGACTGACCATCACCAACCAATCACACACACCAGATCCAGACTGACCATCACCAACCAATCACACACACACCAGATCCAGACTGACCATCACCAACCAATCACACACACACCAGATCCAGACTGACCATCACCAACCAATCACACACACACCAGATCCAGACTGACCATCACCAACCAATCACACACACACCAGATCCAGACTGACCATCACCAACCAATCACACACACACCAGATCCAGACTGATCATCACCAACCAATCACATACACACACACACACCAGATCCAGACTGATCATCACCAACCAATCCCACACACACCAGATCCAGACTGATCATCACCAACCAATCACACACACACCAGATCCAGACTGATCATCACCAACCAATCACACACACACCAGATCCAGACTGATCATCACCAACCAATCACACACACACCAGATCCAGACTGATCATCACCAACCAATCACACACACACACACACCAGATCCAGACTGACCATCACCAACCAATCACACACACACCAGATCCAGACTGATCATCACCAACCAATCACACACACACCAGATCCAGACTGACCATCACCAACCAATCACACACACACCAGATCCAGACTGACCATCACCAACCAATCACACACACACCAGATCCAGACTGATCATCACCAACCAATCACACACACATACACACCAGATCCAGACTGACCATCACCAACCAATCACACACACACCAGATCCAGACTGACCATCACCATCCAATCACACACACACCAGATCCAGACTGATCATCACCAACCAATCACACACACACACACACACACACACACACCAGATCCAGACTGACCATCACCAACCAATCACACACACACCAGATCCAGACTGATCATCACCAACCAATCACACACACACCAGATCCAGACTGATCATCACCAACCAATCACACACACACCAGATCTATCTAATTGAAAAAAGGCAGGTGTCACAGGTGTAACAGTAAAAATCACTGAGTAAAACAGTCATAAAATCCTGTCCATAAGCTTGCTTCTAATGAAGGATAAACCAGGAACCCAATAAAACCCCAAATCCCACCATTTTAAGCCTTAATCCGATCTAGTGTCAGAATCCATCCACAGCAGGTCTACGAGTAGTTCTTTTAAATTTACCTTCAATAATGACCGATTGTCGAGAAAATTTCCCTTTTGGGATAAAGTATAATCATAAAGTTTTTCAATTCAATTGAGTTATGAATTAATGTTTTTTTTTGCGGTTGTGAAATATTTAATATCTCATTTATTATCTTTTTCTACTTTGTAACTGGGATGCAAAACAAAAGTCTAACAGTAGGTGGCGCCATTGCAGTGAGCATTACGTACCGATAATCTGGAATAAAAACGATGGTTCATCAGTGAGCAGCTTGTTTTAAACAGCTTCTATTTAATTGTTGAAGAGATTTTATGATGTTTTTATGATATAAAGTTGTTCATTTGGAGCTCAGAAACAATAAATTGCAGGAGCACCCAGTAAATAAAACCAGTACAAAGTCCCAGTATCTGTATTTTTCTGTCCTGGTGATCGTCTCTGTCAAAGAGGACAGAGTCTCTCCCATGAGCCTGGAGATTACTCTGTGGCTTTTAGAAAACCTCACCATCTGATCTACCGTTCTCTTACCTGCAGGGTCCAGGATGCTGTTCTGATCTGGCCGTGTCCTTCCATTACATCCATGCAGTGGAGCTGTACGTGCTGCACTACCTGACCTACCACCTGCGGGCCTACGGGTACCAGCACAGGTTCAACCCTGATTCTACAGAAGCATCTCCAGAAAGAGGAAGAATCTAGCGGTCCCTGACGGTTTATGGGTGGAGACGGTGGCCGCGTGGTTAGCGCGTTCGCCCGCGGACCGGAAGGTCGCGGGTTCGCGTCCCACGGAGAGCACGTCTAGGGTCCTTGGAGAAGACACCTAGCCCCCACTTCTCCCACCATTGGCGCCGTTGAAGGGCAGCCTGCTGCGGTGTAAGGAGTGCAGCAAACAAATTTCCCCGGTGAGGGATGAATAGAGTAATTCAAAATAATCAAAAAAAAAAAAAAAAAAAAAAAAAAAATAAATAAATAAATCTTCCCAGAAAACAGAAACTTGTTTTCCTGCCTTATTTTAAACAGACGTTTCTGGTTTTTTAAACATTAGGATCTCAGATCATGAATGAGCTGCAGAGGAAACTCATCGAGACCGCTCATCTGATTGATTTTATGGATTTTTACTAAACTTTTTACTGTATTTTCACGGCCGCACATAAAAGTCTTAGTTTTTTTGTCCTGTAGGAATCAAGAACGATTCATTGCCAGTGTCAATGAAAACTTCACAGAGTAGGAACCTGCTTTGGCATCATGTGAAACATCAAACATAAAATCTGTTAAATAGAATAAAAATAAAGATAGAAAAACATATACAAGAAGATAAAAATCCTCCTGCTTGTAAAATAAAGAATAAAATAAAAGATAAATAGAATAATAAAGTGGCAGCAACAGAAAATTTTTACAAGTCCAGATTATTGAGGAGACAGGTCAGGCAGTGTTCATCAGTCTGATGGAAAAAACCGTCTCTGGGGCGAGAGGTCTTGGTCCGAATCCGTCTGCCTGAGGGGAGCGGCTCAAAACGTCTGTGTCCAGGGTGAGAAGGATCAGCCGCTATCTGACCTGCTCAGAGTCCTGGAGACGTACTGGTTCTGGAGAGATGGAAGACTGTGGCCAATCAGATTCTCAGCAGAACCCACGATGCGCTGTGGTCTTTTCTTGTCCCAGCCAGTGGCCCCAGCGTACCACACGGTAATGGAGGGGGTGAGGATGGAGGAGGTGAGGATGGAGGGGGTGAGGATGGAGGAGGTGAGGATGGAGGGGGTGAGGATGGAGGAGGTGAGGATGGAGGAGGTGAGGATGGAGGAGGTGAGGATGGAGGGGGTGAGGATGGAGGAGGTGAGGATGGATGAGGTGGGGATGGAGGAGGTGAGGATGGAGGGGGTGAGGATGGAGGAGGTGAGGATGGAGGGGGTGAGGATGGAGGGGGTGAGGATGGAGGAGGTGAGGATGGAGGAGGTGAGGATGGAGGGGGTGAGGATGGAGGAGGTGATGATGGAGGGGGTGAGGATGGAGGAGGTGGGGATGGAGGGGGTGGGGATGGAGGAGGTGAGGATGGAGGGGGTGAGGATGGAGGAGGTGAGGATGGAGGGGGTGAGGATGGAGGAGGTGGGGATGGAGGGGGTGAGGATGGAGGAGGTGGGGATGGAGGGGGTGGGGATGGAGGAGGTGAGGATGGAGGGGGTGGGGATGGAGGAGGTGAGGATGGAGGAGGTGAGGATGGAGGGGGTGAGGATGGAGGAGGTGATGATGGAGGGGGTGAGGATGGAGGAGGTGGGGATGGATGAGGTGAGGATGGAGGAGGTGAGGATGGAGGAGGTGAGGATGGAGGGGGTGGGGATGGAGGAGGTGAGGATGGAGGGGGTGGGGATGGAGGAGGTGAGGATGGAGGAGGTGAGGATGGAGGGGGTGAGGATGGAGGGGGTGAGGATGGAGGAGGTGAGGATGGAGGAGGTGAGGATGGAGGGGGTGAGGATGGAGGAGGTGAGGATGGATGAGGTGAGGATGGAGGAGGTGAGGATGGAGGAGGTGAGGATGGATGAGGTGAGGATGGATGAGGTGAGGATGGAGGGGGTGAGGATGGAGCAGGTGAGGATGGAGGGGGTGAGGATGGAGGAGGTGAGGATGGAGGAGGTGGGGATGTAGTCAGTGATGGCGGTGTAAAACTGCATCATCATCCGGGCCGGTAGCTTGGCTTTCTTCTTGATGAGAGCTGATGGTCAGGTCTACACGTACATACTGTACATATAATAATACATATTAATATATGAAATAATAAACGACATGTATAATATGAGAAAATAAAATGAGAAAAAAAATGAGAAATACTCTTATTGATACTTTTTTAGAGTAAAAACAAGAAGAAGAAAACAAACGAACTGTAGATGAAACCAACTCTTTATTTTTGAAACATTGTATATTAAGTTAATCTCCTTCAAATCAATATTTTTTTTATTGTTTTACATTGTTCAGTTCAAACCAAACAACTCTTTTTTTTTATTTTATGTTTTTAATGCATTTTTTCTGTCTCGTCGTTTTCTGTCACTTTGAATTTCCTCGTGTCTGAACTGTGCTACAGATAAACTTGTCTTGTACATAAACATGGAGATTAATATGCGGAGTAAATAAAACACAGAGTTTAAACTGGGACGTGAAGGTTTTGGTCATCTGCCAGATGGTTTTCTAACTTCCAGCTTCAGGGTTTTTCTCAGACACTTTCTCTGCTCTGAGGTTCAGCACAAATCAGTTCTTCTGGATCCAAACAAGGTTTATTTATTTAATTCTTTCTAGTTCGGCGGGCCGAATTAAAACGTTTAACGGGTTGCAACTCTCTCACTTCTAGGGATGCTCTGAACCACCTCATCAATGTCTGACCAGAATTTCTCTTTCTCCTCGATGTCACATCCTACTTGTGGAGCATACCCACAAACAACGTTTAACATTACCCCTTCAATTTCTAGTTTGAGGCTCATCACCCTGTCTGAACTTCTTTTCACCTCCAGAACATTCCCAACAAACTCTTCCTTCACAATAACTCCTACACCATTCCTCTTCCTATCTACACCATGATAGAACAACTTAAACCCCGCTCCCAGACTTCTAGCCTTGCTGCCTTTCCATCTAGTCTCCTGGACACACAGGATATCTACTTTCCTTCTCTGCATCATGTCAACTAACTCTCTACCTTTACCCGTCATAGTACCAACATTCAAAGTTCCCACCCTAAGTCCTAGACTCTTCATGTTTCTCTTCTCTCTCTTCCTCCTCT